>VZRH01000342.1:3838572-3888885 GCA_013397555.1 Urocynchramus pylzowi | reverse complement strand
TGCCCAGCCCTCCTCGCCCCGGCAGCCAGCGGGCAGCTGTCCTGCGGCCGAGCCCCTCGGAGCCGGATCGGCGCGCTCGCACGGACACGGGGACACACGGGCGCACACGCACGCCCTGGGGGGGGGCAAGCCGAAGATGCTGCAGCTGGGCAAGGTCAGGACCTTGCGGTGAAGCCCGGAGCCGTCGCTCGCCCCCCCCCGCCGCTCCCCCGCTTCATTCTCGCTTAGCGGACTGAGGATTTGCTGTTGGGTTTTGGTATATGTTTGGGAGCAAGCAGGCTGAATCGGCGCCGATCGGTGAGTACGACAGGCACCGTAATGGTGCCAGGTCCGTCCCCCTTCCCCCCACACACCCTTCCCGCCTGCGTGATATTTCTTCTTAGCGCGGGGTCCTGCGCTGCTCCCCTCGGCGAGGCAGCCGGGCTGGGTTGGGCTGCGAGGAGCGGTGTTTATGCCCTCAGCCGAAAGGTAACAAAGTGCGTTATTTCCTCATGGCTCTTTCTCCCGGGCCTCCCCCCTCCATCGCTTTCCTCCCTTTCTTGCTACGTTAGTCGTTGCTTATGTAGGGCATCCGCGGCACAGTGGCTCCCGACGCCCTGCACTAATGTGCTCGTTACGGCGGTGAAGTCATGGGCCAGGGAGAAGGAGGAGGAAGAAGAGGAGAAAGAAGATGAAGGGGCCCGGGGACCCGCGGGCGGGGGCAGCGCCCGGCCCTGCGCGGAGCCCGCGCCCTGGGGCGGCTCCGAGCGAGGGCTGCTGCGTGTTCCTGTGTGTCTGTGCTGCGTGTGTGTGTCTGTGTGTGTGTCTGTGTGTGCCGAGGGGTGTGTGGGGTGTGTGCTCTTCCTTTGAAGCCACCGTCTGCGAAATCCTGCGCTCGAGGAGCGGGCGGAGGGGGTGGGGAGGGGAGCCGCGATGTGCGCTGTGATGTTTCGTTGATCTATATTTAATGGCTGAAAGGAGAGATGCTTTTCTTTCCTTTACCCTTACCTTACTCTTATTCTGGTGTGTAATGTGCTTGCATCGATCGGTCAAATCGTAGCTTCAGCTGAATCAAGTCACCACAGAGGAAGGAGGTGCAGCGGCACAGGCAGTACATGTAATACACAAATTCATCTGGCCGAGGATCTTGGAGAAAAATGAAAAAACCCTTTAGAGGGACAATTTTAGAAACCGTGTTAAATTTCCCCTGGAGGGACTGGAAGGACGAATACACGGAAGAGTGTAATACAGTATCTTGTGCTGTTACATTTTCTTATACTTTGTTAGGGTGTGCTTTGTTTGGATTCAGGGTGTCACGGTTAACCCTATGCTTTACAGGAAAGAAAAATCCAAAACTTGGAAGAAATATTTAGAAATGAATAGGCTCCTTTATTGAACACCCAGCTCTTAACTTTAGTGGCTGTAGTAACTGATATCCGTGCCCCTTAAAACATGTATGCCTTTTTATTGGCAATAACAAGGTAAAGTAAAAACTTCACATGGTGGGTTTATTTTCAAAGTCTTTATAGGTAGCCTATATGTAAAGTGAAAACAGTGAGTCAGCCTGAGCTTTGCTTTGTAGCAAACCTTTCCATAGGGTACGTCAAGACTTACGTACCTCAAGACAGAGGGAGGACAACCCAGAATTATATAGAGTTTATGTAAGTCTGTTGTGTCTTTTGCAAAATCAAGAGAGGGAAAAGAAAATCTTTAATCATTCTGTACTTCAGGATATATTCATCCTGTCTTAAAAAATAAACTGATTATGTAACTCATGTAGGCTGGGTTTATCTTTTTCAGACAGCCTAGTTAGTTGGCAGTGTATAAATGATACGGCACGAAGGGGTTAAGGGCAGGTCTCCAGAGAAAGCTGCTGTGTATCCTACTTGTGGGCCTCTGAGACTCAAGTGGCTTTAGGGCTTTTGTTGCCTTTACACAGGTTATCTGGGGAGGAGCCCCAACACCTAAACCCAAACCACCTAGAATGACTGTGATATTTAAGCAAAACATTATACGATGATCAAATACCCTTGTAAGACTAATTTCTGAGCCGAGTTGGTGAAGCTGTCTCATTTTGGTCTGTGAATGACATGATCCTTTGGGAGCCTTGACTGACTGTCAGCTGCAAAACTGCAGAGAACTTGCGATCGATCATCGTCATTAGTAAGAAGTTGATTAATAGCTTGGGACTGGGTTGAATGTGATTATGTTGAATGTTGTAGTTCCAAAAGAGGAGATCACATCTCGATCACGTTGTTCGGAGATGGTTTTTGCAGTCTGTTATATAAGAGAGGCTTGGGAAAAAAAAAAAGGAGTAGCGGGCTGTGCTATGTGTACCTACTGAGGGAAATGCCCCCCAAAGCTGCCAGTAGGAAGCTAAGTATTAATTTCCAAATGCCAGGTGCATGACTTTTTGTGGATTATAAGAAAGATGCTTTTGGGAGAGGATTCCAGCTACAGTTCTCGAGTTCTCCTTGTCAGGTGCCGTAATAGATATTAAAAGCAATAAATAGCCTCATCAGTGACACAAGCCTCTGACTTTTGCTGTGGGGTTTTTTTGATAACGATACCAAGATAATTTCATCCTCACATAATGAACTCTAACAGACAGTTGCACAAAATAGAAATACTAGCAACTAAAAAAAAAAGATTTTTGCATAATTCTGATATGTATAATTTACCTTTGCTGATGGATGGTAGCAATTTAATGACTATGGTTTGGTGTTGAATATTTGTTGCTCAAGATACGTGTAAAATCAACTTAAGCTACAAAAGAAGTGCTGGAGTAGTTTATTTTAAGGGTTTTAAGAGAAGCCTTTTTATGTAGAGGTATAGATTGGCATGTAAATGGAGCAGATAACAGAATCAGTGGAACTCATGAGTGTTAAATTTTGCACTAAATTTCAGGTACATTTTCTATTTCATGGTTCAGTGTGATATGATTTTTAGAGCCGATGACTTGTGGAAATTCCAGCATATCTTTGTTAGGATTTCAAGCATATGTTTCTGTCCTAGAAGCAGCTGTTTTCAGGAGTATCAGCAAGATAAGAAAAATGCATTATTACAGTATTCTTCACTTAAATAAGGACCTGCGGTTTTGATGCTCATTGATTGTGCTTGTAAGTCATGAAGAGTTTGATATTTGAAGTTACAGCTGAGGTTTGACAAAAATGAAAGTGATTTGTTTTTTCTCTTTGAAGTTCCCAGTAAGATCCTATTAGAGGATTAATTTTGGATGCTTATTTACCTGCACAATATTAAGTTTAGTAGTAGAATTATTAACATACAAGTAAACAACATACCTCAATAGAGGCAGCAGTTTTAAATACGGAAAATTTATTTCTTAAGTGACAGAATGACTCTCAAATAGGACTAAACCACATTTGCTCTTAAAGAACAGGTTGGTTTTGTCATGACAAAATATATTATACCAGGAAAAACATTGTATTTTTGGCCTTTTTTAACAGGGTATGTTGGGAAAAGTATTTTCTCTCATATGAATAGGAAGTCTCCATGCAGGACAGGTAAGTAGTCCTCTGCTCACACACTGCAGAACCACACGACCCTTTGGCTTAATGGCTCCTTGGTAGTTAGGCTCACCTGGAAAGAAATCTGAATGCACCATGACACACTGAAACAATTTCTTCTATCCCCTTGGTATGTGCTAACTTTGTGTAGTGAATGGGTTGTAAAAGCAGATTGCCTGACCAGATTGTCTGGCATTATGCTGGACAAAATTTAAATTCAGTAGTATTGAGAAAGAAATATGCTATTTGTTTCTATGTAAACCAGTTGCCATGTTAATAGTTATTTTTTTCTTATATAAACTGCCAGTTTAGTCTACAACTAAGAAACAGAGAAACATTTCATTATCTATGAGAGCAAGCATTTAATATTTGTTTAAATTGCTCTTGGCATGGTAACTTCTAGTGCATCCTACTGGCTCTTAATCTGCCTATTCCACTTTAAAAAATTCTATTATAATAATAAGCAATAACTTCACATAAAGCATGGAACAAAATGTATTGTCTTGTCCTTTTGGTTGCTGCCTATTTTAGTGAAGCTTCTGAAAAAAAACCCCAAAAAACACCCTATCTAAACTCCCCCAAGAAACCCCCCAGGTTTCTAATGAAACTTTTAAACTTTGTACTTCTCAGAGCTGCCAAAATGGTGTTAACTTTCTAAAACTCATATATAAAATAACCATGTTCGATGTTACATTTTGTTTTGGTTTATTGTGTTAATCATAATAATTCTACTATATAACGAGCTATTATTTTCCACTTGTTTTAATTCATTTTAAGAAGCCACAAATATGTAGAGTTTGACTTGTAGCATCCAAAATCAAGAACATCTGAGACTCAAAGGGGCTTTACATAAAACATTCCGTAGGGGAGGATCTTGCATTTTGCCCTCCTATGTTTTTGATGTTTTTGTCTTCCACTCTTTTTTCCTTGCCAAATTTACAATTGATTTCTTCATCTCCCAAAAATCTTCACAGTAGAGCAACTTTTTTTTGGTCAAGATAATTACTTTTACTCACAGTGTAACTTTAATTTGCTCGCTTAATGTAACATAAACATCTACTTTTTTTCAGCCATGGGTACATTCCCCTGTTCAAATACTGTCAGTTGTTAATCAATTAAGTAGCCAAGATATCCCTTTAAGGCTGAATTTTTTAAGGGAGCCAAAAGAAATAAACAGGTAGTGTAAATATATATTCTGATGGGATTCTTGATTGCTTTAAACCTATAATACTTAACCCTTACACATTCATTTATATCAGATTTATATTAGATAGTTTCATTCAAATCACTAAGATGCTTATTATGGGAAAATAATTAGGAATAAGTTTCATTCTGGTGGCAGAAAATTGCCGTGCCCTTTTAGCTCCACTAGGATGACCATAGGTTGTAATCTTCATCCTGTAAAAGTATGTGCTTTCCATCAGAACCAGCCAGCAGTTTGGAAGGGTGATTGGCAAGGGTGGTCTGAGAGGTAACTCAAGGCTCCAGACAATGAGTTTCAAGGTATTTTAATTCCTGCTTCCCAAGAGAGTTCTACAATTTTTGAAGCTGCGTATCTGAAAGGCAAGAAAACATACACTGAATGTTGTAAACAGAACAAGTGAACTTTTTAGTTTTTCTTAACAGTTTTCCACCTAAATTAATCTGTGTTTTTCTGATATGCTAGCTGATCTATAAGCAGCTTTGTTTTTTTGTTTGTTTGGGGTAGTTTTTTTGGAGGGGGGTTGTTTGGGTTTTTTTGTTTGTTTTGGTTTTTTTGGGTTTTTTTAATGTATACATTATTTTAGATTTATGTGAACAAAGACTGTAACTTTTCTGAAGATGGCATAAATGAATCAAATCCTGGCATGTTGGCTGGGTAGTAATCAGGTTTCTTCGAAAGCAGGTTGTTGTTGTCCCAGTCAAATTTGCTTGTCCAAAAAAAATTGTTCTTCTTGACAAGAGGTTGACTGTTGCTTTACCTGTTTGGCATACGGGAAGGAAAAGCTTTTTCATGCTCTTTTTTTTTGTGTGAAAAATGTCATGACATTAGATATGGATGTTCATATTCAGTGAAAAGCAGAGTGAGAAGGCAGAAGGCTAGGTCAGAGAATGATTATCTAAGGAAACAACAAATTAAAGGTTTTCAGCAATGGAAATGCCTCAGGATTAACCATGTAAATCTTGCCTGTACAGACCTTGTTGTTGTCTTGGATGTCAGAATTTGTAGAGTCAGTTCTTTAAAGAAGCAGGTACTTGGAGACATTAATTACACCCTCACTTTCTCACGTTTCTTATGCCAACCAAGCTTCATGACAACTTTTGAACGTGCCTGATGGCGTCATCTAATTTGTGCTTGGTGTGATACCGTAGTAGGTGAGATTCTGTGTGATTGAGAAATTGAAGTCCCATGGGAAGTTGGAGTTGGGGCTGCTAAAATGTGTAGGTACTAAATTCAGAGTGGTACATCTAGTGAATTCTTACAGATAAAAATCTAGGTTAGTCTGTGAGCATTTTGAAAAACTTTAACAAAATGATTAGTCATATGTGATACTTTCTGAGTACTTCTGATGAAACACCTGTATCCTTGATCACCACATGATGGTAACCTGAACCTTCAGTTCAGTGCCTAACCTTGTCTGACCTACTGTGCCTAGAAATGTAGTGACTAGAACCAAAAAGTTCCGGGTATTTTAAAAAGTTTGTGTTTTAATGGAGGAGGTTGACAGTAATTGATGAGTAGTAGAATTCTTGCTGCAAATGGTTTTGAAGCTTGAGTTACAAGAATAATGTGATGATGTGGATTTCCACTGCAGTGCTGATGCATGGTACAAAGGGCAAAACTTGGAAGTGTGATAGTGCACCTCTATCATTGCAGGGGGCCCCTGGCTGGGTAATAGCTTACATTGACTCCATGTATTACAGAAGGCTGATTAATCTCTTTGTTATATTATTATTAAGAAACCCATTGCTCTTTTATATCTTAGTTTGCTACAGGTGTACTTGATTGGTCCTTTAATTAAAACACCATCACAATTGGCTAATTAAGAAACCACCCTTTGATCAACAAATCTCCATAACACATTCCACATGTTCACAATACTAGGTGCAGCAAGTTAAGATAATAATTGTTTCTCATTCTTTTCTCTGATCTTCTCACAGTCTTTTCCCAGAAAGCTGTGTTTGCTCTCTGTGGTCAGAGAGCTGCTGTTACACATCTCTTCTTTATAAGTGTCAAAAATATAGAATGCCTTCTCAAAATTTTCATTACAATTAAAGCAACAGAAGACTATTGGCTTCTATTTTCTTTACTTCTGATATTTAACTGTGTTAAGCTTCTCAATAGAAGGATTTTGAGTAAAAGGTTTGTAAGTCCTGTCCTGCTTATGGCTCACCAGGTTAATTCCAGATCCTTCTCAGCTATGCCTGTGTGATTTTCAGACAATAAAGTTTGGCCCATTCTGGGGGAAAAAAAAAGGGGTTGCAATCTGCCACAGACCTTGAGGATTAGCTACTACACATATATTTGTTTTACTGGTGACTTACAGCATCCTACAGTTGAATGCGTAGGAGATAGGCAACACCAATTCTTCTTTTTCCACCATAAACATGATAGACTCTTAGAGATTTTATAGATTCAGTAGTATGTGTTTTTGGTTGAAAGTGTTTCTGACAAGCTTGGCAGTTTATTGCACTTATTTTTCACTTCTGACTTCTATTGCCTTTACCAAGAACAAGTAAATTATTGTACAGAGCCTCAGGAGTCTTGGGAGACTCTGACTTTAATCTCTTCAAAGAAGAATGGACAGGTTGAGCTTAATTAGAAACATGCATGTCTAATCAAAGGGTAAATTTAGAATCACGAGTTTTAGGAACTGGCATTAAAAGCAGACTCATGATACCAAAAAATCTTTGGCATCATGAAGCCATGGTATATTTGTGAAGCATAATGTACTATTCTGGTAAGAAATTGTTTAATACTCTCAGTTACATAGGCCTTCCTAATATGTGTCATGACATAGTTTTTTCAATAAAAAAATTTCCAAAGCATGAAATTCTGGTCAAACTATGGAAGTTCGTTAGCCCCTGAGTGTTTCCACTGGGATCCTGTACACTTAATTCTCAATGCAGACTGTCATAATGAGCACCCAAAGGATGGCTAATACTCCTCATTTCAGAAAGGAACAAACATTTCCTTATATTCTATGTATCTTATGTAGCATAGATCTGTTCAGCAAGTACTGTATGTGGATGAAGTGGGAAGCTATGGTGTAAAATGTAACCTTTACATTTCTTCTTTGCTTTCCTTGAGCTTGAGTTTTGATTAGTTGGCTTATGTGTTCCCTCTCTATAAATACCTTGTACGTAAAAGTAGCCAAGAGTAATCTGCTTATTAATTCTTACTTTTCTATCCTTAAGTCTTGGAGATACAGTGCATGTATACATCTTGCTGTTTTGTTTTGTGGGTTTTTTTTTCCAGTCAGTAAGAGATGTGAACTTTTTGTAGTGAGTAATAAATATTTCTTCTATTTCATGTGTATTAGGAAAACAGTATTTGAACTCAGCAGAGGGGACATCTGTTTTTGTGTGGTAAAACCAAAATTCCAGGTTTTGATCATATTTAATGCCTTCAATTTAGATTAGAGTGGATAAAATTTTACACAGATATGTAAAGTAATTTAGTTTGATTTCCAGAATAAAATTTATGTACTTAATAATTTTATTTTTTTGTGAGCAAGTGTGACACTGGTATTTGAGGAATACATTATGCCTGACAGTGACACTTAAGTGCAACATAAACTTGATCTACTCTTAAGATTTTGGGACATCTTGGATTTTTGTGACCTGGCATCTCTGATTCCTGAACATGCTGGTGTCATTTAATTGGAAAGCTGGCTGAACAAAGCCACTTCAAAGAACCTGATTTTCCTGTTTGTGTGTGAAGTCCCTATGTCTAGCTACTCAGAGGAGAGCTGGCAGGTGAGGGGGAGCAGGTTTTCCTTCACAGCTGTGTTCTGCCCACCGGAGTCCTCAGGCTGACATTGCTGATGGATTGCTCTGCCTGAGACTCTCTTCCCTCGAAAAATATCCAGGGAGGAACTACTTGGCTTTTGATCAGTGGTGATGGAAATATTTCGGTCCCCGAATGACAGATTGTTGATGATCTATTGACAGAACAGACTTGGAGCAATGGTGTTTGTCAAGGAGCTGAAGAGTCTGCAATATAAATTGCTTTTACATTTTGGGTTTGTTTAGTTATTTGGGTTTTTTTGTTTGTTTTTATTGTACATAGTGTCCAAAGCAAAGAAGGAGATCTGAGATACTGGTTATAGCAGGCCAGAAAAAGGCTGGATGGGAATATGGGGAAAGGGACTAGAAGGCATAACTGCTATGTTGTCAATAAATAGGAAAGATGCTAATTCAATCTCTTAACACAGGTAGTTGATCCAATCTGATGATTTCTAGCAAATAGTTTTAGAAATACATTTTTGGGAGTGTTTTTATTTAATAAAGTGTATCAGTTCTAACAGAATACCTTGCACAAATAAGCAAAATAGAGTTTGAACATGTTTAAGAAATGCATACATGCATGTATTCTATTTTTGTGCATTAAACACATATGGAATTAGTTGCACCTCTGTCAAATGTAAAAATTCCTCTCTTGCATGCACACTACATAACTTGCATATTAATCTCAAAAGCAATGCAACGTTGTCATCTCCCTCAGGCAGAACCCAGCTGTACTCTTGTTGAATTTGGTAACAGAAATCCAACTGATTCCATGGGACTCCTGTGTTTTACTAGATGTCCCGTAGTAAAAATACTATTTTCTATTTATTTTGCCGTCTTTCACTTGACTCTTTAGTAATTCCACAAGATAATGTTTGTCATGAAACAGTTGCAGTGAGCTTTTTCAGTGGTTTTTGTTTTGTGGTTTTTGGTTTGGTTTGTTGGTTGAGCTTTTTTTTGTTTGGTGGAGGTTTCTGTGGGTTTTTTAGGGTTTTTTTAAAAGAAAATTGCATTTATTACACTGTTATCATAAAGCAGGCAGGACAAGTAAACTCAGTAGAAGTTAATAGTTTCTATACTATTTGCTCACTATATAGTTATGGGTGAGGGTAAAAAGGGTGGAGAAGAGTGAAAGAGAAGGAAAAGATCAGAATATAAGTTGGTTTAGCTAACTTATCTTACTGAAAGATTCTTCCTGATCTGTAGAACAGTATAGTTCTGGAAGTATGAGGTTTGTTTACCTGATAGTGTAGTATGCTAGTCATCAAATGGAATTGCTCTCTAGGAAGTTGTACAGATCTCCTAAAACAAGTGACTGAGTTTATGGAAATAAGCATTCTTGGGAATAAAGCCATTTATTCTTCCCCTTCTGCTGTTTTTAAATTCACTTTTTCATAAGGTACTTAGCATGCCTCCAGTAAAATACTGTAATAAAGAAGCAAGGACTCCTGATTTTTGAAGGGCTTAATATTCTCATCATAACATTCAAGTAACCATGTTTTTCAAATACTTTTCTAATAAATCTTTACTTAAATGTGGTCTTTTGGTTCCACTTTGGATTTAATAACTAAATAGTATTGGCAGATGGCCAAAAGTACGGGGTTTTTTTGACCATATGGTTTTGTTTAGGAGTGTCTAATTTGTATATACTATGCAATGCATTCATGTTTTTGCTAAACAAAAGAGAATGAGTGGTGGATATTAAAAAGATGAGTTGACCAGGAGGAGTGGGACAAATGGAAAAGTGACACAGTCTTGAAATGCAGATGTATAGCTGTGCTTCAGAAATAAATGTGTCTAAAACCTAGTATTGCGAATTACATTGTGAGTCTCTAACTCTTTCACATCAACTACAGTAAGTTGCACATTTAAGGGAATAGGATGAAGAAATAAAATTATTTTTTAGCCATCCTCAAACACAATGGAAACTGTTGAAAATTTATTGCAGTGATATTCCTTCCATTAGCTGACCCAAAACACATCTCAAGTCATATCATTCCAACATGGAAGGTTCTCGATGAATTGTACAGGTGAGCTGAGCTGCTGTCACTACCACTTACTGCTGAGGCTGATTTTTTGTCTGAATGGGAGCAGCCACTGAAAACTTGTACTATATCTATATAGACTTTTCTACCTTTAAGTATGTTCCTTCACCTTGATATAGAACCTGATGGATGTCTGTCTCTCTTATGCCATCTAATTAAGTTGGTTGTACAGTAACTATTATGAACTACTGTAGTCTTGTTGTTTCGCTGTAAGAAAACAAACATTTTTTGCTTAAAAAACAGTAAAGAACTTCCTCTAATCTGAGTTTCCACAATTCCTAACAACATGATGGGAAATTTATGGTCTCCAAATTCTCTCTCATTTTTATTTTAAAACTTGTATTTGAATAGCAATATTCCACAAATAAATATATGTGCATTCAAGAAGCATGGAGAAGAATGGTTATTTATGATGTGTTATCAGTATCCAAAGCTTGCACTTCTGTCCATATTCTGTGAAAGGAAGGGGTTAGAGACTTGTGATTGATTTCACAATACCAGGTTTTAGATACAAAGTGTATTTCAGAGGCACAGCTATACATCTGCATTTCACAGGAACAGTTGAAGAAAGGAAGGCTAGCACAAAGCTTTTTCTTTTTTGCAGATGAATCCTTCTGAAGCTCCTTCAAAAAGGTGACTTACCTTGCTGAATGAATTTATAGAACATTGTTCAATATTTCTGATGTTTTAATCTTCACATTTTTCATACATGTGTAGAAGAGAAGAATAAAAGGGACTTACAATTTAAAGTCTGAGCATTTATACATCCAAAACTTCTGAAGTTTGAAGATTTATGCAGAGCTTTTAGTAGTACCTAAATATGATATTCAAATATTCCACAAAATGTAACAGGCATATAAAGCAATACTTTCTATCTCTTTCTTATTTATTTCTGCCAGGCAGGCTTCCTTCTTTTGAATGGACTTTTTATTTGGTTGTCTTGAAACAGTCATTAATGGGTTAAATAGAATATAGTGGAAATTGCTGTGGCCTTGTGAATTCTGTTCTTGCCTTTTTAAATTTTTTTTTAATATTTTAATAAGCTCTACAGCTTATGATACCACTTTACCCCTGAAATTATTTTATGGTGCAAAAAAATTTTGTGAAGGGCCTGAAGCTGCTACTTCTAGATGCAGGCCAGCTCACAGTGGAAGCCTCAGGAGACTCCTTCAGTATTTCTGTTTGCAGCTGTTCTTTCAAACATTCTTACCATTCTGCCTACAGGAAACCAAGCTTCTCAGTGTTTGAGTGGAGGTGTATTTGCTTCTTATTGATAGTGAATTTAGGTAGGCTAATTTTGTTACAGAACTGGACCTTAGCACAAGATTAGAACAGGACCTTGAAGCTAGATGTAAATATCCCAGTGTTTCCCACGATGAAATACAGTGAGCTCAACACTCCTGAGTCTATCTGTGACTCTTTACAATAACAAACAGAACCACAGGCTGGACTGTGCTCCAGCCCTCTGTGCCTCTGCAGAGTGGTGTGTAACCAATTCCCTCCCAGGGCGTGTTTAGAAAATTGCGTGCTGCAGCTTCATTAACTGCACCATGTATGAGAGACCATATGCAAGAATGCAGATGGAGGAACAGACTGGACTCATCTAAGCAATCAAACATAGTGGTGGCTCTTTATTTTGTATTACATCAGTGTTTTGACAACCGTACTTAGATCACAGCCCTGTTGAACCTGTGCTGTCCAAAACATACTCGCAGATGGTCCTTGTGCTGAAAAGTTCAAAAACCTACCTAACGAGACTGCTGAAGGGAAAACAAGTCAAGAGAGGCTGAAAATAGGTCAGGAGCAAGCATGAAAATAGGATCCTGGTTGCTTATGTACTGTCTCCTAGAGCATGTAGCCCTTTCCATGCTGCTTAAGTAAAAAGCTCTTGCTACACTGCTCCCAGCGCATGGGTGGCATAAAAGTGGCCATAACTTTTGGTTGACTTCAGCTGTTTTTTTCCAAAACAAGTAACAACATGTTTTATGTGATGTTAGAGGCTTTTTTCCCAAAACAGAAAATGTCATTATTGAGCTTTATTTACATCTTTAAGAAAATGAAAATAAGTAAAAAGAGAGTGATTTGGAGGGGTCGGTGAGAAGTGAACTGTACTAGATCTCTTCTCTGTGAGAATTTTAAAGAACAAAACCAGAACTTGCTTTGGCAAGAATAATGAAGCCCTAGAAAGCATCAGCAAATACCCTGCTGCTGGTCCCTTACTACACTGTTACTTCTGTTGTATTAACAGAGTGTGTAAGGAATGGCATTATACTCATTTATAGGCAAAGGTTGCTATTGTTTCATGATGTACTGAGAAGTGGACAGACAACCTCTGCTCAAGCCTTGCTGCAGTACTAATAGCAGTCTTTTCAAGCAAAAAGGAGCAGTTTCAGAGCAGGAAGATGAGGAACAAATGCTTGAATTCCCTACATCTGTAGGTTTTCTTCTTTTAATAAGGCTCAAGTAATTAGAGACTGTTTCAGCTAAATAACTAGAATAGGTAAGGCCTGAAGTATTTGAACAATCTTTCAGCTTTTTTTTTTTCACTTTCACAAAACATTAATACTTGTCTAATATTTGTCTGAAAATGTCTCAGTACGTTTAAGATGGTTTCTCACAAGTGGTCTTTTCTGATATAGTATTTCTTGGTGTTCATTTTGTAAGGAGAAATAAACAAACAAAATACAAAAGAAACAAAAAGGAAAGAGAAGAGGAAGGGACTGTGGTGGCTGAGCACCCTAGGCTTTGGCTCAGTGGATCAGAAGGTAACCACAGATTTTTCTTTGTAGATGGTTTATTAGGTAAAAGTTGCCTTTAGAAGTGAGTTTTAAATAAAGTAAAATATCTCAACAAATATAGATAAAAACTTTGATGGCAAGAATATATAATATTTCTGGACATACTACAGATTGTGTTTATTGTTCTGGAATAATTTACAGGTAGCAATATAATGCATTCTCAAAACCATAATTAATGCAATATTAATTTCAAAAAGAAAATGTGTTAAACCTAACAAATTCCATGAAACTTTACTTGTAGCTTTTGTAGCTGCTGCTCTTTCAGTCAAAGTAATAATTAAAGAGGGTTTGCTGAGCAAAATTAATTTAATTTACTGGAGAAATCTAATTTACTCAACTCTGATCCATTTATATACTTGTAGTCAGCCTTGATAGCATGGTCTATTGAAATTCACAGTGAATTTTAGAACATCTGCCTTCTAATTATTCTAAATATCACTATCCTAAAAGCATGTACATAAGGCAATTATTCCTTATGGTTTTATACATTTCTATTCTAGGAGCTGCTCAAAGCATGTCTTTGTTTTTCTTATCCATTGTTCCTTTGGGTTGTCAGATTACAATCAGCAAGGCTTGTGGAGTTAACAAACCACTTACACCTCAAAAGGGTAACTACAGCAGAAATGACAACAGAGTTTCCTACAGATATAATCTGAAGAGAAAATTCAGTGTAAAAGCCATAGTTTCTAGGACATAAGTTTGTTTAGCCATGTGTGTGAATATAATAGAGTACATTACCTCCTTTATCCATGGTATAGGTTATTTTTTATGTACTCAGAGAATGGTTAGACCGCAAATCTTTTGGTTTGGTTTTTTTTTGGTTTTTTTTTTTTTTTTTAGTTCAAATAAACTGTTCCATAGTTCAGCATCTTTCCCTGACATCACTTAGTTTCCTTTCATAAGCTTTGCTCTAGGCTTTATTTCCTGTGTTTTCAGCTACTAGCTTGGTTTTGATTCTGCTTTTTCCTGACTTAAGGCACAGGCTGCTGTTAGTGACAGAAAACCTGGGCTTACTAATCATGACCATGGTAACATTAAATTCTTTGGCATTTCATTATTGGTCTGTGACTATCAAGCTGTCTCAGGATGTTTCAAGTAGGGCCTTTCCTTTTATTCTGGCATGGACTCTGTTACAGATGCAAGAACATATCTGATCAAAAGCTAATAAACAGCTGGCTTGGGCTTCAGAATTATCTTCTAGACAGTACTTTCTTCCAGCAACAGAAAGTGATATCTCTCTCTTTCTCATGCATTTCTGCCATATTTGCTCACTGAAGAGTGGAGGAGTTTATATTAATCCTCTTTATTATGGCATCTGCCCATCATCTACTTTAAAAATTCAACTTACCTACTAATTATATGAGATTTAAAATCTCTAATAATTATCTTTGAAAGGTCATGGCTATCATGGGAGTTTCCTGAGGACTGGAGGAAAGCACACATCATTCCTGCTGTCAAGAAAGATGATCTGGAGAGCTACAGGCAAGTCAGCCTCACCTCTGTCCTTGGGAAGGTGATGGAGAAAATCCTCCTGGAAACACTTTCCAAACATATGAAGGACAAGAAGGTGATTGGGAATAGTCATAATTGATTTATGAAGGAGAAGACAAACTTTGCCAGCCTGATCGCCTTCTATGGTGAGATATGATGACCATGGGGGATGAAGGAAGAGCAACAAGTATAATTTATTTTGACTTTATGGGAGACTTTTGACAGTATTCCATAACATATTCATGCTTAATCTTTAAAAGTATGGAAGAAATAAATGAGCAGTGACATGGGCTGAAAACTGTCAGGTCTGCTGGGCCCACGGATTGTTGTCAGCAACATGACATCCAGCTGGAGGCCAGGCACTAACAGTATACACCAAGGGTTTCTGCTGTGTCCTGTATTGTTGAACATCTTTGTTCCTGATCTCAGTGATGGGACACTGAGTTGCACTCAGCAACTTTGCAGCTGATAGAAAACTCAGAGGATACACCAGATTGATAAGGTGGTGTATCTGGCTGATACACCAGAGGATTTTGCAGCTGTTCAAAACCATGTTACCAGGTTGGAGAGAAAAAAAGAAGGAAATCTTGTGAAGTACAATAAAGCCAAAATGCCAAATTTTGCACCTGGGTTGGAATAACCTCTTGTGCCAGTTATATGCTGGGGCCAGCTGGCTGGAAAGCAGCTTTGCAGAGAAGGATCTGAAAGTTCCTGGTGGATGGCAGCAGTGTGCTCTCATGGCAGAAAAGATCCAACAACTTCCTGGGCTTCAGAGGGAAGTGACTTTTTCCTTCTATGCATTACTGATGAAGTCATGTCTAGGCAACTGTGCACAGTTCTGCTGTATTTCATAATTCACATTCTTTGACTTAAGCATTGACATCTCCATTGTCTCGAAGAAATTCAGATATTAATGGACTGTAGTATCAGTTTAACTGTTACTTAATATTGAACAAAGAACAAGTCTTTAAACCAGGAATGGAAGCTGTTTAGGATGATGGAAGAATTTTGGGTGTGGGCCTGATGTGTTTCCATTGATGCTTGCTTTTAACACAGTAGACAACTTGTTTCTCTGCAAGTGGGAATCTGTGTGGTTTTCAGATTGTTCATTGAATGTGGTGGTCATCCCAAGGATGTCACTTGCATTAGTTACCATGGCTTGTTTCTTGACAGGCAGATGGAAAGGAAATACTCTAATGCTGCCTGAAGACTTAGACATTTCAGGATGTAAATGAGCTTTGCATGATTTCCAGCAGAGCCCAAAAGACTGCAGTAAGTGTGCCTATGCAGAACCATTCAGCCTTGTCTGAGATTGCCTTTTCTACATTCAAGAGCTAGTCCCCAGAAATTCAGAATTCACAGTAGCTAGAGCTGTGTCCCTTAGGAACCATCATCAGGATGTTTCAAGAGTCTCATTACAGTTTTCTCCGAAGCAGATGCTGTATGATTTTTGTTAACAAATGGTCTTCTTTTCATTTCACCAGTCACTGATACAGCAGTCTAATTCGAATAAAGTGATGAGTATGTCTCAAATTAGTCTGATACTGGAACTGGAGAAGTATATGTACAGAATCATAGAAAATACATATGCTACATTGGAAGGAACCTGTCAGGATCATCGAGTTCAACTCCTGACCCTGTGCAGGACACCACAAGGATCACACTGTGTTCCTGAGAGCATTTCCCTTATGCTTCTTGAACTCAGACTGTCTTGGTGCTGTGACCACTTCCCTGGGGAGCCTTTTCCAGTGCCCAAACAACATCTGGGTAAAAAACTTTCTCCTGAAGTCCAACCTAAATCTCCCCCAACTCAGTTTCATGCTGTTTTCTCAAGTCCTATCACTGGTCACGAGAGTGAAGAGGTTGGTACCTGCTCATCTTCTTCCACTCATGAGGAAGTTGTGACTTCAATGAGGTCTCCCTTCAGTCTCCTCTTCTCCAGGCTGAACAGATCGAGTGACTTCAGCTGCGCCTCCTATGGCTTCCCCTCAAAACCCTTCACCATCCTTGTGGCTGCCGTTTGGATACTCTATAACAGCTTAATGCCTTTCTTACATTGTGGCACCCAAAGCTGCCCCCAGCACTCACTCGAGGTGAGGCTGCTCCAGTGTAGAGCAGAGTGGGACAATCCCCTCCCTTGCCTGGCTGGTGATGCTGTCCCTGATGCACTTCACGACAGGGTTGGCCCTCCTGGCTGCCAGGGCACTGCTGACTCATGTTCAACTTGCTACTGACCAGGACCCTCAGGGCCCTTTCCATAGCACTGCTTTCCAGCATCTCGTTTCCAGTCAGTCTGTCCATACATCCAGGGCTGTCCCATCCCAGGTGCAGAACCCAGCACATCTCCTTGTTGAACTTCATACAGTTGGTGATTGTTGAGGTCTCTCTGCAGGGCTTCTCTGCCATCAAGGGAGTCGAGAGCTCCTCGCCCTTCAGTGTCATCAGCAAGATTATTTGGTTTTCCTTTGATTCCTGCATCCAGATGCTTAATGAACATGTTGAAAAGAACTGGGCCAAGGATATATCATTCCCTCTTTTTTCTTTTACTCCTGGGATACCCTGGACACCCTAACCTGTGTGTTCTGGGATTTTTTAAATTTGCTTTCTTAAGAAAACCAAGGAGAGATGTTTACAGCAAAAGACCACTGGTTGGAAAGCTCTGGATTAATGGCTTGCAATTTCAAACTGTTCTAAAAATAAACACAGTCAGAACTTCTGTGATATAATTGATGATGGGAAATGCTTCTTCAATATTCAGATTGCAGAATGTTTTGTTGGGATTTTTTCTTTCATAATGAAGCATCTAAAATGAACTAATGCTTTCTGCTTTGTTTTAGGAAGTTGTGTAAATCTGCTTGAAATATCCTTTATTTTTAGATATCAAGTGATGATAGCAGAAAATGAATGCTTCATTCTTCATCATATTTGTGTTGAACCTGAAGAACATGATCTACTGAGATCTGAACAGCTAGTTATATAGTATAGAAAATGGCATCCTAACACTCACTTGGTCAAAAAGTCAGAAGACAGTTTTGCAATATTTTCCCTTCATATTTTGTATGGACAGGATTTTGTGGGAAGGTGTCTGGAAAAAATGATGGCAAAACAGATTTTTAATTCTGCTTTTATTCAGAGAACATGAATAAAATTTAACTTTCACTTTATAAAAATATATCCATGTGACACTAGAGGCTTGGAATATTATTTTACAGTGTTGCATAGATGGGTGAGCTATTATTTTGCTTGCTGTCTTCCAGGCTGGTTAATTTTCTCATAAAGTAAGTGAAACATCATTTTTTATAAAGACACAGTTATGTGGTGATTCCCTATGTTTTAACAGGGAAACATGTCATCTGTTTTTTAGTTGTTCTTACAAATCCAAAAGTCCTGGGCTGATGGACTGAGATGAGCAATCTGATCACAAAGAATAAAAACAGAATTGATTTTCTGATGTATTAGCTTTGCATTCTTGCATAAACCTTTTTATAAAAAGCTTCGCTGGTTCAAGGCTTGAGTTCTGGGTTATAAGCTCTTCTAAATTTTACTATAAATATCTATCTTATTAATTGTTTCTTTGTGGGAGCAAAACCTCTAGAGGGTGCCAAAAACTGGTTTTGGTAAAAGAAGCTGTTGGGTCCAGCACTACTAATGACAGAAGTGGAGAAGTGCAGGTCACAGATCGGGCCCTGAATGCTCTTCCAGCTCCCAGTAATTCAGGTACCTTTAAAATACCTGCTCCTTTAAATTTGATTCTGAAGTCTTTCTAGTCTGTGATAATAATCTTTTTTGAAGGCTTTTTCTTTTTTGGTTTTTTTTTTTACCAGGCACTAACTATATGATTGACAGGACTGGCATTGAAATTCTTTTTTTAGAAAAACTTGGTTAATCTTTGTTTATAATTTCTCCAAATGGGAATAATACATCATGTTTCTAATGTCACACAGAGCATACACTAAGATAAGTAATGTTTATTTGACCAAGGCTTCTTGTACCAGCAGGCTCTAGATGCCTACAAATTGTAGATTTTCCCATTCCTTTGTGACTCTTAATCTTGCCCTTCACCATTGCTAGGTTTTAGAAAGGTTCAGCTAGCATTAAGAACACACTGCATTTTAAAGGGAAGCAAAACAAAACCAAAACCAACCTAACCTCCCCCTTGCCCCAAAACCCCAAAACAGATCAGGGAGGAAGGGGAGTTCAGTAGTGAAGATTGGTGCAGAGTAGAAGCTCCAGGAACAGATGCTCTTAGTAGTCACTTCTAATTGACTTCTTGTCATGTAGCTACAATTTAAGAATAACTAGATCAGGTTTTTTTTGGTTTTTTTTTTTTTTTTTTTCCCCTAAGAAACACTGCTTTCTAGCAGTTAAACATGTACATGACAAAGTATTGCCAACTGAACAATGCATCAAGCTGCATCAATGCCAGTCATCTGCAGCTACATGCAATGAGGACACTATCAGAAGCAATTGGCTTGTAATTGCTCCTTGTGAGAGATGTGGCATATGCTTTGTTTCTTGTCTCTCTCTGTGCAGGTGTTCCAAAAATACCTTGGTGTGCTTATGTATTTTAGGTTGAAATATTGCTAGGAATTCTTCTCCATGGTGTCCTTGCACACAACCTAGACAGTTGTAGAGGTTATAAACAGTAATGATGTGCCTTTAAACATAAAGTGCTATATCAAAGTTTCAACCACCAGCACAATTTGAAAGTTGGGGAAGAATGTTCTCAAGAGTTTTGTAGGGATTTGGAAGCTTCTGCTGTAAGATATGGTTGTTAAGGGGATTTGTTGTTATGCTGTAAGATATGGTTGTTTAGGGGATTTGTATATGACCTAGGACCATTGCCCCCACCCTTCAAGGTATGGAAGATCTTTGTGTTTTGGTCACAAAACAAGTCAAACACAATCAAGTCTTGTTCATAATTACTCTCAAAATTCTATTGACGTCAGTGGAAATCTTTACATGAGTGAAACCGGTGGGATTTGCCTCAAATTATATAATCTCCAAAGGAATTTAATAATTTGAATGTATTAACAACATTTACAGTTCTTGATTGAGATCAATATTTAGTCTACAGAAATTGTGCTGCATGTAAATCAATTACATGACCTGCCTAAAGAGGACCTTAAGAACACTGCAGACTTAGGAGCCTGAAAAAAACTTCTCTCAAAAAAAGGGTAGCATATATTCTTAACTGGACATGCTCATACTGAATAGGGTGCTGAGAAAACATGACGAAAAGACTAGCTAAAAGAAAAGATTGTCCCAGTAAAATATTGACTTGTTGAAATGGCAAGACTAATGGGCACATTTGACAAAATCAATTGGTTTTACCAAAAAGGTTTTTTTATGAAGCTAATCAGAAAATCTGATGTCATTTTGAGGGAAGAGCAAAACTTGGGGATTAAGAAAAAAGGAGTGATGAGTCTGTCCCAGACAAAGTCACATGCTGTTTATTGGATTAAAAGTTAGTTGAGCAATCTCAAAAAACAAACAAAAAAAACCAAACCAAAAATGGAAACAACAAAAGTTTAAGGGTACTCGCCCTTCAGTGCAGTCAGCTGAGACACTGCAGGTGTATTGACAGGGTCTTTCTGGAGTGAATCATGATCTGGAAAGCACACCTGCAGAAGATGATAAAGAAGCTCAAGCTATTTTCCTTCGCCAGATGAATCAAATTATTGCAGACTGTTAGTACCTCCCGGGAAAGTGGTTTCTGTTGGATGGCTTTTTGATTTTGTAGCAAATAAAACAATGAGATTTGGAGTTGGTGGCTAATACGAACAAATTGATTTTAGAAATGAATTTAGACTTTTAATACTTGTAGTAGTTCATCATGGAAATAAAACCATCAAATTACAGTTGTCTGGATATATTTCTTGAATGCTATATATATATTTAAAATGCATAAATAGCCTGATTGGCAAACTATTCTGTTGTGGATACCAAATGATAGTATATTCTGGCCTGTCTACTGAATTCATTACTGAGCTAATGCACTTCAGAAGTTATTCTTTAAATTGTTCTCAGTTGCTCACTTGTTCAGTGTGCTGGCTGCATATTCCATCCTTCCTTTTGAAAGAGCACTTGAGGCTCATTTATTTCTATTTAAATCAACAAAGGTAATACTACTGGTTAAAATTTTGATATTATTGCTTCTATTGCCGTTGGTTCTGGGATGATTCTAAGAGAACCATATATTTATAGGTAGAGTAAATCCTAGTTTAATTTGTTTTTATTTCATGACCGTGGAATGTAAGAACCTTATCAAATTTAAAATCATGAACAAAATCTCATGTGCAGCTCTAAGGATCTGCTTCCTTCTCCATCTGAAATTCATGAACTATCGGGTTTCCATCTTACTGTTGAAATATTCCACAAAACTAGCACCAGAAGGCACATCATAGCATTTGATTACCTTTTCCTCAGTGTTTTTAGGTTTTTACTTCTATCTACTTCTCAAAAGCACAAGGAAGATTTTGGCTTCAATAGGATCCTTGTTAATATACAGTAAAAGATACTGGATGTAGGATATTGATAATTCTCTGTCTTGGTCTTTAGTTTGTCTGTCTGTTTGGTTTGAACTTTGTCTTAGAATAGTAAGGGTCATAAATGTCTGTTCCAAATCTTGGCTAATTGACTTTCTGCATAACAAATGTGGGTTTCTTAGAAAGCAAACTAAAAAAGTGTTAACTGGTAAAAAAATTTGCAGAAGATGGAGTTGGTTTTGTCTCTGCTACAGTTATTTGCTAAGCTGCAGAAGTGAACTTCTTCATCGGTGTATGATGTCACAAAATATGACTGAGGAACACAGGAAGACAGCATCAAATTCTGCAGGGTTCTTTTTGTAATAAATGTTTATGATAATTTTCTAAAACAAACTGCTTTGGTGAGGTCGGCTTAAAATGATGACATTCTGTTCAGAAATGCAAGTACCTCTGCATTTTGCATAAGGATTGCTCTGTATAGTGCATTTCTGTTGCAGAATCATGTAATCATTCAGGTTGGAAAAGACCTTTAAGATCACTGAATACAACCATCAGCCCAGCCCTGCCAAGCCCACCACTAACCCATGTCCCCATTGGACAGCAGCACATCTAGACATCTTCTAAATACCTCCAGGGATGGTGACTCCACCACTTCCCTGCGCAGCCGGTTCTGATGCTTGACAAGTCTTTCTGTGAAGCCTTTTTTCCTAATATCCAATCTAAACATCCCCTGGTGCAACTTGAGGCCATTTGCTCTTGCTCTGTTGTTTGTTACCTGGGACAAGAGGCCGACCTCCACCTGGCTACAGACTCCTTTCAGGTGATTGTAGAGTGTGATAAGGTCTCCCTTGAGTCTCCTTTCCTCCAGGCTAAACAACCTCAGTTCTCTCAGCTGCTCCTCATCAGACTTGTGCTTCAGACCCTTCACCAGCCTGGCTGCCCTTCTCTGGATGCACTCTAGCATCTCAATGTCTTTCTTGTAGAGAGGGACCCAAAACTGAACACAGGATTTGAGGTGTGCCCTCACGAGGCCCGAGTACAGAGGGTCAGTCACTGCCCTGGTCCTGCTGGCCTTTTGGGAACCTTCTCTGTCATAACTCCAGAACTTGCTCCTAAACATGACTCTACAATCAAGACAGGCTTACTGAGTATTTTGGTACTTGGCAATATCTGAATATCCAAATACTTAAAAAGTTACGCGCCACTTAATAATATTAAAAAGAACTAGAGTTATGAGGCTTACACTCTTCCATGTGTGTAGAACACAAATTTCCAGCGCCCTTGTAGTGTGGTGATGCTTGGGTTTGCAAAAAGGAGAGTAAGCATGTTTCTCCTGCAGCTGACTTCTTACCTGACTGGCACTTCTGAAATTTAATTTAGGCTTCACAGGTGTGCTAATTGAAATTTATTAATTTTAAATGCCTTAACCGTGTTATGAAGAGCATTTGTTTATGTTTTAAAGAGACAGGAAAAAAAGGATTGATATTTCTAACTTGTTATTCTCCAAATTTCTTGCATAAGAAATAAAGATCTCTTCCTAAGATTGCAGTAAAAACTACAGATAACCTTTATAAAATCCAGCTGACTAACGAATAGCTTTTTGTTTTAGCAATGTAGACACCTACAAGTTCTATTTTCAATTTTGAGTTTTAAGATTCCACTTTTCCAAACCTTGATGTATTATGTAGCATACCACTGGTTTTTTGTTCTTAATGATAGGTAATTAAGGGTAATTTGTATCAATTTTTACTCACAGAGCTAGATTTATTAACAACAGAAAGTGATGCTCTTTCTCATGCATTTCTGTCATATCAGTCGACTGTTAAAGTCATATATCCTGGCATGCAGCCCGGGGTATATCCTGGCCTTCTCCTCTTGGTAGTGCTGATTAATATGTAATGTTTTGTATCTACCTTCTTGTCCATTTCCCAGTATTTATATCCAGCACAGGTTATTTTGTTACCTGCTAAGTGTGAGACTTGTTACTTTTCTGGGCATTTAGCAAAATTGCATTAGGAATGTTTATTGGGAAATTATAATAGCCATTATGAAAAATGGGGAGTTTGCCAAACAACTTGTTTTTTGTAACATGTTGTATTTTACTGCTTCCTAAATAAAGGAAATACGTGGGCTCCATGAGTGCCTGTGTCCAGCTCATTCCAAGACAACATGCATAAATCTTTTAAATCCTGGTTTCTCTCAAAATATAATGGCAATTTGTGATGATGTTTTCTCTGAAGAGTGATGGCCAGTGTAACCTAGGCATCTTCAAATGGTTTAGAAATTATTTGTTATATGATGATACATAGTTCAGAACAAGGTAATTCTTGTAAGAGTTTAATGATGAAAACTGTCAGTTTTTAAAAAATCATTTCCACTTATAAATTGAAATGGATCAGATGATAATGAGACTTCTTTCTGTTTTCCCTCAATTATAGTAGTAACAGATTTTTAGTGAACTTAGGCGTTCAGAAATAGAGCATCTCATAACTAATTGACAGAGAAATGCACGTGCAAGTAGAAAATTATTCTTGTGCTTATTTTTATCCTCAGAGTTTTAACAGCTGCATATTTCAATTATGTGTGGCTAATTAGAAGCCTGGCTTAAAGGCACTACTGCTCTTGGGGTTTTAAAAAATACATTGGGCTATTTATCACAAGAATGAAATTCTGAGTCTGTTTTCACTTTGGACTACTTCTTCCACGTTTCAGTGCATGACTGCTTCTTTTTTGCCTGGAGAGATGAGGCATTGCCTTCAGTTGTATTAGGTTACTCAAGCTTGTGTCTCAAGCGGTCTTTGTTCATAGGATCCTTTTTTTTCAGAGGATGCTAACACTGCCCTGTAATCACTTTATTTGGATTGTTGGACTGTTGGCCTCTTAAAATCCAGAGATAATAGGTTTGTTTTTTTTTTCTGGTATTAGTATTTGTTTCAGAGAGTTTGGAGGAAATTACGGTAATGGTCTCCTAGTGCCTCAAGGCAGAGGTGAAGTTTTGAAATCTTACAGAAATACCACTGTTTACTGATGGACCTTGAGCAGCCACCTGCTTGTCCAAAAGTCAAGCTTTTGTTCTCTCTGTTGCCTCTTACAGTGTTCTCTGAGGGCTTTGGCTAAAACATCAAAGGTTCTCTCCTAAGCAGTGGATAAATTGTGAAGTCACTCAAACGGTGTGTAGCTTTCTTTGAGCCTCTCCTTTGGGCTTTGTCAAGGGAGACATGGGTTTTATGCTGCTATTGGGCTGTGTGTTCTGAATGAATTGAGTCTTTGGACAGCTGCAGGGACCAGCTTTGCACCATGATCTGGGCCTAGAACTGTCACTCTGAAGCAGAGGGTGGAACTGCTGTGTTGAAGATAAGGCTTTCAGAAAGGAGAACTCAAGATGCTTTCTCGATTTATATAAATCATGCTTGAAAGAGCAATTGCGATGTCAGGTGAAATAAAAGAGCATTATGTAATGGGTCTTGAAACATCTCCAAGCTGAAGTAATCAGGACAAGATTCAGTCCAGTTTGCTGACAGTTTGCTTTCTGCACCCTTCCTTATGGAAAATCAATTAAATTTCACTCAGTTTTTAACAGAAGAGGGAGTGGACTTAGTGATTAGCAGCTAATGTGATAGTACCAGCTTTACTTCAGAGTGAAATGGTGTGTGTAACAATTTGAGAGTATGACTTTTTTTTTTTGTTCCTGAAACTGGTGAAATATATTGTTTTATAGAACACATTAAGCAGGATTTTGAGATACAGTAGAAAATTCAGCAAGGAGAACATTATACATTATAAAAAGAATTTGAATTCTTTTCAAGGCAGTTTAAGGAACCCAATTGCTAGTTCTAAATAAACACCCATAAATGTAATATATTTAGCTATTAGTGGAGTTCAGACTAGTTCAGAAAGGTATTTTAACTTGACTAGGATGGGAGTGTTGGGGTGCGTTTTGTGTGGGCTTGTTTGGTTTGGTTTTGGTGGTGTTGTTTTTTTTGGTTTTTTTTTAGCTTACTTTAAGAAAAACTGCTTCTGTCCTGAGAACAGTTAATGTTTATGTTCTTGGTGACCAAACATGCTTAATTCTGCATTGGCATTTGTTCTGTGCAGTTAAAAAGTGTCATTGAATCTTGTGATATTTTTTTTTTTTTATTTTTTAGGACACTTTAAGACCATCTCTTTTTTGAATGGACTAAAACCAGGCAAATAACTCACAAAAAGAGTACAGAAATGCTCAAGCGAGGAACAAAAGAACGAAGTCAGATTCAAACATGATTTGAAATGACATTGGTAGAACTTTCACTTTTAGAATCCTGCTTTAAAAAACGTGCTCTCTCCTGTGCACAGATAACCATTGACTTCAAGAGGGAAACTTGATAAACATAGACAGAATCAGGTCCACAAGCACTAACACCCTTTTTTACTATGTATAAAATACATGTGTAAGCATTTTCCAGATGTTTCAAATGTTTTCATTGCCATCTTCTGAACCTGGATTTGATGTGGATAATTAAAAGAGTCATTGCTTACATAGCAAATAGGGAGGAATAAATGTTTTACAGTGTGTTTATTGTGTATGACCAGATGTCATGTTATCACGCTGCATTATTTTTCTTTGAGATTAATAGTGCTTTGTCTGTCTCCCAGATGTATGCGACACCTGCTAGTTTAATATCTGTCTAGGTCATTGTCACAGAAAGTCTCTCCACTCTGTCCCTGCTGTAAGGATATATCCTGTATAATGACTTTGCTCCAGTTTATGCTGCTTGTTTTTCATCATTTAGAGGATACATGCATTGATCCATGGAGCTGTAGGGAAAGTCCTCAGCTTCCTTCTCTCTCTTCTGGCACTGAGAGTGTTTTCAAGCCCAGTTTTAGAGTGGATGTGAGAGCCGAAGCTGTTTCCTGGTTTGGCCAAAACCTCTGTGCCAATGCAGACATCAGGATAGAGAGAAACAGATCTGTCTCTTCCACCTACTGGTTCTGCCAGACGAAAAGAGAGGTGCAAATTTCTTTCGCTATCCCTTTATTCTCTTTGTGGTGTTTCTGGCATCCATTTAGCTCATGAATTACTGCACCACTTGTTTCAGATGCTCTTCGCAGGGTCTTGCCAACTGCAGCGCTGTGAAATAAGCGTGGTTCATGTGAGGTGTCGTGGCTCCCCACTGGGCTCTCAGTGGCAGCGCTGAGCGATAATAACATGGTCTTTTTGTTTTCACTCTGCTGCGGTTTAACAAGCCCATGTGTAACAGCAGAGATTAATTCAGCTTCCCGTCTGCTGGCTTGGGACAGCATTACAGCACTTTGCATTACGAAGTTTAGGTTTACTTTTATATCATGTATTATTATTATTGTTAATATTATGGAATAATTTGAAACAGGAAAGCTTCCAGCCTGCTTTGCTTGCTTTGGGAGGTTTTACCTCTTGATAATTAGCAAAGTAATCTATAAATTTAAGAACTTCTTTCTGCTGTGCAGTCTGATCCGTGTAAGTGTTTTATCTGATTCCTACCAGGATAACAGGCTTTAGGGTGGTGGTGCTAGTGGTAATCCCAGACATAGCAGGGCTTGAGTCAAGCAAAAGCTCCTCTTGCATCTGAGCCACATTAGTTTAATTTAAACATTCCTAAGGATGTTTCTTTTTTTATGCAGTGAGGGTATATGTGCTGTTGCTTGTCCATGGTAAAGCAAAACTTGTTGTGGTCCTTCTCAAGTCCACTCCTGAGAATGGGGACTGCCTTTGCTGTCCCTTTGTAGCAGCTGCTTTTCTGATGTTCTCTGTATGGGATCCTCAGAACTGCTGCTAGTAGTTTAGAAAAGGTCTTACTTTTCCAGATTATCACACTCTCAGGTTTGAGGACTTCTTGCATTCATGTCCTGACCTCTTGGCTTTTTCTTGCACCTTATTTTCCTCCTCTGTGGGAGGAAGGGTACAAAAGCAAAAGTCTGAGCAGGATTTTCGAGGGTGTCTCACTGTGTACAGTGGTTGCCTCATTTTTTTAATGTGCTTTTGGAGCATTCTGTACTGATTGACCAAAAATCATCAGTTTTGTGTATTTCAAGATGTAATGAGTTTCAGACCCAAAGATTTTAATTTTTTAAAAATTAAATTAGATAAGATTTTTTAAAAATCTTAGACAAGATTTTAATTTTTTGTTCTTCATGAACCAGGATCTGTTCAACCCTGTTTGTCTCAAGTCCCTCCACTACCGAGGGAAGAAAGTCACGTGCGAAGGATTTGTTTTGCACCATGGCTTGCTTTGTACTGCTATTGCTGCTGTTACAGCACTTCACTCTTCTGCTCCTATTGTGGGGTCTCAATCACAGTGTGCTCCCTTGTAATGAACACAGAAAATTCTCCTACCTAGTGTGAAGTTTGGAAGAAAATGCATAAATCTCCCTTGTGCAGCACTGCATGAAGATAGAATCTTATTTTCAGTATTGTGGCATCTGCTGAATTGAAATGCTCCTCCTGCAATAATTAATTCCGTTTTACTTTAATACCATGGTCTAATGCACACAGTCCAGATTACCTGCCTTTGCAATGAGTTGAGAAAGATGGGGTGAGAGATCCGTGTGAAGATATGAGATGGACAGGCCTGCTAACCTCTGCCATAAAATTCCTTCAAAATTGCTGTGGAAATGCAGTGTAAGAGTTAGATATTTGCTCTTGCTGATGAAGCTGGCATCTGTATTTGCTATGGTGTAGTTTAGTGGGTTTGTTAATTAGTTTTAATATGTGGTTGAGGCTGCTTCTGCTATCTACAAGTAGATAGGGACAGAAGTTGCCAAAAATGAGTTGTCATTGCAGCTGCTTCCACTCTGTGAAGAGATGGAGTGTATTTTTTCAGGCTCAGATGAGTATATCTATGATGCAGGAACAACACTTGCAGATAAACGCCAACTATTTGTCATTTGCATCTAGTTCAGACACTGTTCAGAAGTCAGTTAAAATTAGTCAAAATTTGTTCCCAAATGTTATATTAAAATGTGTCCTTTCATTTAATGTCATATTTATCTTGAAGTTTGAGGAAGAACATGAAGTTGCACATTTACTACAGGGCTTTAATAAGCTTCTGCAGCTAATTTTGGGAAATTAGAAATTACTCCATCTGCTTGCTGTTATTTAGAAGTGTGTGATTTCTCAGGTGTCTAGGTAAAAGAGCCAAACTATTTTGGTGTGCACAGAATAAACTCACGTTCAAATGTCAATGTAAATTTTCAAGTATACCTTTAAATAAATTCACTCATTCGCAACCTTCAACCTTTTGTAAATTGAAATGATCTTTACCAGATATTAACTTGTTATATTTTAGTAAGCTTAAGTATCATGAGTGCTGAAAAGGAATAAAATTTATATTAGGAGAAAACTTTTGAGATGTGGAGTTGCTTAAATTTTGATAAAATAGAAAATTTAAGTTAAATGAAACATTTGTTTCAATTGCAGAGCCATTGCATTTTATATATTGGATGAATTTTAATGTGGTGAAAAAATCCTATTGAAACATTGTTCTATTCTGTGCTTCTCTCTTCAATGTGATGTTTCACCATTATCTAGATTTTCCCCCACTCAAAATATTATATTCGACTTTAGTGTTTCAGAAAACTTTGGCCAAGGAGAGGCACTGTGCTGTAAATAACTTCCTATGGTATTTTTGGAAGCTGTCTGAGAAGGTGAAGAAAAGGTCTGTAAGGATGAATATTCATCAAAGCATCAAGCCTATTACGTGGTCCATCAATGCGACCAGGCATCTTTGCTTGCTGACTCCAGCTAAGGCCAGCTCTGCATTTCTGTGTTTTGCTGGGCTTTTTTGCTGATGTGAGGAGCTTGGATTTCTGCTGTAGCTGTGAAATATGCCCTTTTCATATGTTCAGCAGAAAGTGCATGGATTGTATGCATCCTAACTTGCTAATATTTTTAAGGCTTTACAAAGGCTGATGTGAAGAACCAGCTCTCTGCTGACCCTGTTGGCTGAGGTGTATTTCACTTTGAGTGTGACAAGTGTCTTCATATAAATGATATGGTTTTTCAGGTCATGTTGGAGGATGTATATAGTTGGTGTAAACAAGAGTCTTTGTATTTTTAAATACTGCAAACAGAATTCACCTGTGTCAGCGCAATCCCAAGCACAAATATGGGCTGGGTGGAGAATGGTTTGAGAGCAGCCCTGTGGGAAGGACTTGGGGGTGTTGGGGGACAATATCTGACATGAGCCAGCAACATGCAGTCACAAATGCACAAAGGCCAAATGTGTCCTGGGCTGCATCCAAAGCAGTGTGGCCAGCAGAGTGGGGGAGGGGATTCTGACCCTCTGCTCTGCTGAGACCCCATCTGCAGGGCTGCATCAGCTCTGGGGCCCTCAACATAAGAAGGACACTGACCCATTGGAACAAGTCCAAAGGAGAACCACAAAGATGATCAGAGGGATGGAATACCTCTCCTATGAAGAGGACGGGCTGAGAGAATTGGGATTGTTCTGCCTGGAGAAGAGAAGGCTCCAGGCAGATACTTTCACAGCATTCCATAATAATGGGGACCTACAAGAAAGCTGAAGGGGACTTTTTCTAAGGTCCTGTAGTGACAGGACAAGGGATTATGTCTTTAAATTGAAAGAGAGTTTGGAAAAAGTGCCTTACAATGAGGGTGTTGAGGTACTGGATCAGATTGTTGAAAGAAACTGTGGATGTTCCATCCCTGGAAGCCTTCAAGGCCAGGTTGGATGGAGCTCTGAGCAGCCTGGTCTATTGGAAGGTATCTCTGCCCATGGTGGGGAGGCTGGAACTGAATGGTCTTTAACATTCCTTCCAATCTAAACCATTCTATGGAAATAATACTGTGTTGTAGCTGAAAGAATGTGCTGGTTGTTATCCTCTTGCACTAGGCTCCAGTGGTATGGGCTCTCTTCAGGACCTGATGAAATGAGTTTTTCTCTGAGCTGGTGATCTTATCTATGAATTACCCATCTGTTGTACTAGATTACTGCCAGGTTTTGGACATTCTCTGGCTTCTGTGTCCAGCTTTCCAATTCCACGTCCTGTTCCACTGCAGGCAGTGCTCAGGTATGAGATGGAAGCATTTTGCTTGCTGGGGGATCCCAGGTTGTTGCTGGTGGTGGAAGTGGTTTCTGCATGAATCCTTGCAATTCTGGCACCTCCAAGGCAGGCATGATCTGCTGTGAGCATGCTTCTACTTACAGTGAATCCAGGAGCATTTGCCTAGTTGTTTGTGCGTGTGAGATGAAAGCAGTGAGGAAAACACATAGAGTTGAATGAAAGTGCCTGCTCTGACTGTGTGACTCTGAGTGACAAGAGGTTTCAACATACAGCCCCTTGGACCTTCCCCTCTCAGGAGGTCCCCAGAGAAGCCTGAATGATTTTTACATTAAGAAACCATCAGGTTTTACAAAGGGGAAAGATACTTCCATGGTTACAAAAAGCTAAATGATGGGTGGCAGACAGGAATATAAGAGGAGGACTGTGAGTAACTTTTGTTCAAATGTGCCCTGGCAGGGAGAGCCCTTGTGGCTGGGCATAGCTGTCATGGTAGCAAATTTGATTTGGGAAGGATTTTTCCATTCTACAATCCTGGAAGAAATACCATTTGTCATAAGGATCTTCAGGATAGGATAATAATGCCTGGTAGGTCATTACTACATGTGTGAGCACTGGATTAGCTCAGACAAGATGCTATGAAGCTAAGTAAGGTACCAGCTTTTTAATCTATGGTAAAATTACATATTTAACTTTGTTCCTACTGGATGTTTTAGTAGCGTGGTGTGGGGTTTTTCTGTTTGTTTGGATGTGAGGGTTTTGTTGTTGTGTTGGGGTATTTTAATTTTTTTTCTTTACGGCATTCTTTCCATTTTTTCAATGTTTTGTCTTTCTTTCTCTCTTTCTTCTGTTTGCAATTGTACAGTTATTTTTATGGTGCCACTTTTTAGTAAGTAAAGAGTATCTGCTGCTGATTTTTAGCATCTGTAAATAACTTCCATTGTTATTTACTCAAAGAGAGAGCTAATGAAGGAGTGATTGTGTATATCCTACCTAATGATCTCAGGCAATTCAGTTTAATCATGGGTGTTGCTATTTACTCTGCAAATGTTTTTTAAAACTAAAAAAAAATCCCTACATAATACATTATGGAGGAAAAAACTGCATATTGAGATGACCATACAATGTTCATATATATAAAAACTAGCATAATAATACTAAAATGTTACTTGAAATAGTTGGTTTAACAACCAGCTTCATCACTTATTATGTGCATTGATTTTATTCTGTTTCCAGTGTGAACTTCAGAAAAATATAATGCTTATTTGTCAGTGATTTTGGTGTCCAGTGGGAACCACTGTGGTATGGAGGTCATCAGGATTCTTAATTTTCTTTCTAAGTACTTAACCCTGCTGTGCAATTCTTAAATTGAATTTTACACAGTGCTGACTAAAGGAACACCACAAGATAAATAGCAAAGAAATCATGGTGTAATATTTATTTAAGAGTAATTTTACTATGAACATAAGTCCCAAGGCAAGCAGGAAATCCTGTGAATTATTTTGTATATTACATGGTCTGTGTAAAAAATGTTTTCTTTCTCTTTATTAATTAAAAAAAAAAGGAAAAATCCCTCTGTGTTTCTTTATAGCTTTACAGAACCTTTTATATATGCTTTTAGCTTTTAGTAAAGGATTGTATCTATTTTAATTTTATTAAGACCTTAGTCTTTATATTAAATATATGTTTAATTTTATTGAGGCATTAGTGAGAAGATTAAACAGCTTGGCAGCCTTTTCCTTCCCCTTAAATGAGAGTTAAATGTTAGCACACTAGAAAGCTCTCATGCCACCCCAAAAGCCCCTGCTACCCCTAAACTCACCAAATTCATACTGCTGCAATGACCATACAACCTGAACTTCGCTGAAAAATACCAGATAAACTTCTGTATGATGCAAAGGAGAGGGTATAGGTCTTACAGGTGAGGATTCTTTTATTTAGTGTAGAGGACAAGCCCCACTATGCATGATAGATATTTGGCTGAAAGTTTTAGAGATGTTTCAGCTTGATAAAAATACTTGTTACTGCTTATGTTGTATTGGAGGATTAAATTAAAATTTGATAGGACTAATGAATTCAGACTATTGCTTCCAATTACATTGTGACAAGGTTTGTGTGTCCTCCTTTCCTCTGTATGAGTTATGAGCAAAATCATTGAAGATCACAGAGAATGAATGAACTTTAGAACTAAAATGCAAGTAGTTTATTTCTCTAAATTTAAGTTAATAGAAGTCTATGCAGTTTTATGGGAGTGTTTGAATAGAACATGCCATATGCATTTCAGCTCATTTATGTTCCAATATGCACACATCTAGGGAAAAACAAGGAACTTGCTTATCCCACCTATAGAGATTGTAGATTATACATGTTTCTTAGAAAGGGGGGAGACACCCCACTTCCCCATCCCCATTTTATTTGCTTTCTGTAATAAACTAAACTTTCTATAATAAACTCATGTTTCTTGAGCATGCTGGGCTTTACTTTGTATATTATTCATGCTGTCACTGTGCCTAGGGCTTTACCAAAGCTAATGAATAAATGCATCAGTTATAGCTGCACAAGAAACCAGTTCAGCTGGAAGGCTGCTTCTGAATTATATCAAGGAATGCTTGGAAAAGAATCAAGTAAGCCAAAATACATACATAGCTAAATTTGCAGATGGTGATAAAACTTACAATATAAAGTTGCTGCTTCTTCCAGCGTAATGCGCTGTCCTGCATTTGGGCCTCTGCTCCTTAATGTGCAGTAAGTAGGCTGCAAGCAGTGAATGCAGTGGGAGTCACATTTGTGTGTGTGGGATTGGGGAAGTCTCTCTGCTCTGATGCCTGGTTGATACCTTTCTGGAAAAAAAAAATGGACCTTAAAATGTTAAGTGCTATCTCATATAAGAAAAGGCTGATTAACTTATTTATATGAGGATTAAGAAACTGGCTATAAACTTCTGTAAAAAAAAATTAGATTTGGAGAGTAAAAAGATTACCAGACCTTAAATAACTTTTTGTACTTAAGTACAAAAAAATGTTTCCTTATATGGGATTAAGACAGAAAACATGACCATATACTTTAGGGTGTCTGCGAAGTACAAAGGGATTAGGAAGAAAATTCTGTGATAGGATGTTTTTTGCATGCTCACCCAGAATGGATTTTGTTTTTCTGAAAATATCCTCTTGTAGTCTCCTGTACTAGCCATGGACTGAGATGTAGCTGGAAAAATCAGTGGGGCCCGATCCCTCCTATTGTATGTGCAGAGGATTCCAGCGGCATTGTTAAAGATCTGGTTAGGAATGTATGGGTATAAAAGCACCAGGAGGTGCTATAGGGAAGGGGCTATAGGAAGAGACAAGTCTAAATGCAGCTTTTCCTGAACCCTGGGTTAAGGGGCAGTGATTAGGCCCTGGTGGCTCTCAGGATGGCAAGACTGATCACTGGCAGCTCCTGAAGGCTGGAAGAAGCCACACATAGCTGCCATCCCAACAGGAAGAGAACTCGTCCTGCGAGTACCTTGGCTCCCAGATCATCCTGGGAGGCCATGGATGGATGCCAGTGGCACTCTGACCCTGCAGCCTCCCCACTGGGCAGGCTGTTCAGACCAGTGAGTTTTGGTGCTGGCGAATATTTGGATATGAAAGCAAGAGGGTGAGTGAGTGAAGGCAGCTAAAAGCAAACCCGCCGTATTCGCCTGTGAGTTTTGCTACAGGAGCACTGTGATAATGGAGCAACGTTCCCTACATAGCAACTGGCATCTGCTCACCAGTGAACCATTGCATGCATTTCTCCTGACGTAACTAAAGATTATGGCAGTCTTATGGGGTCTCGGTGGGGTGTTGCATATGTTTTTCGCAAATATCCCATCTGTGAGCAGTTAAGTACTGGAAAAACACTTAGAAACACAAATGAAAGCAGAAAAACACACACAGAGAAACTCAATCACCAAGATGTTGTTATGCTTCTTCAGTGCATTGGTCCTGGAGCGCTGCTTGTGTCAGTGGTGCTGCCTGGTGGGTGTGAGTGGGGTGTGAGGAGGGAGGGGGGTTTATTGGTTTGTGTCTTCCTGCAGGAGACCCTTATGCCATAGGTATCAGGTCAAAGCAGTAACAAAAGTTGCTCTAGGTTTTGTTTTAAATGAAAAGAAAGGCAGAAGTTTTGCTTCATCTTCCTCAAATGTTTGGAAAAAAAAAAGATGTGGATTGCTTGTGGGGTTTACAGGACTCCATTCTTTTTGTTTGAATAGGTATGTGGTACTTGAAAAGTTAAATCTGGAGAGAAATGATAAACACTTATGTATTTCACACCCATCACTGGTCTAATCAGTGTGTAACTGTTAATTTCTTGCTTTGTTTTTCCACCCCTTGCCATGAGTCTGGTGAATTAATAGGAAAAAGAAATCAGTGGTTTGACTTGTATCTCCATTCCATAACATCTCTGTAAAACAAGCTACTCTTCATGCATGGAGAATCCTTTTCTGTCATTGCTGTTAGGCTCTGGGAAGTCTTTCTAAATTTGGGGGTTTCTCAATTATTCTTTAACTTGGGCTCTCACAAGGTTCTCTCATTGGTGTGAAGATGCTTTGTGCTGCCAACACAAGATGTAGTTTGTTGTTTATAATATGGATGCATGGTAGCAGAAGTTTCCTAGGGCTGTACAGGGGTCACAACAAGGCCATGGCTCTATCTGAGCCAGCATGCTGATTATTCATTTACCTTGTGATCTTTACATCTTCATAAGAAATGCAGTTGTGAGGTAAAAGGTGTGGTGTGCACACTGTTCCCCCAAAGCTGCTGAAGTGTGTACTGTGGATCTACTTGCTGGTGTAGGGAAGAAGTCTGAGAGACTGGAGACTGTAACACAGCAATAGTATTAGAAAAGTTCATTCAGTGGGATGCCTGTGTAGGCCATACTGTACCTATGCAGAAAAATATTTGGCATCATACATCAGTCTGGAGGAGTAGACTTTACTGAAGCACATAGACAGTGGGGAAAAAAATGTATGTTGTTTACATGAATTGATTTTGATTTGCTGTAACGAAATTAACTTGAAATTCGATTCCCAAAAGTGTTAAATGCATTTTCACCGCAGTAAACTGATAATTTATTAGTCTGAGTCTAGTCATCTGTTCTTTTAGCTGCAGGGATGTGGGCTGAAAATTTTCTCAAGTAGGAGAGAGATCTTTTTAAGTCATTCTGTTGGAAGTACATCCTACTCATGGTGAACGAATTCAGTTGTATGAAAGATGCTATGGATAATCCATCCAGTACTGCATTTATTATGAAGACACAAAGATTACAAGGTAAATGAATAATTAGCATGCTGGCAACCTTATGAAGTCTCAGGCTTACTGGCTTTCATAATTTTTTCAAGTATTTCTAATTTTTGCCAAAAATTAACGTATTTTATTTAAATTCCTTTAAAATACGATTTCCTACAACATCAAAGAAATTTTCTCCATCAGGATTACTATTTGTTATTCACCAGGATTCTGAAAGAAGCATTGTATTAATTAATTTAGATCCTGGAGGAGGGTGAGGAGTGACAAAGCAGAACCGGTGTTAAGTCAATGTATCATTTTTTTATTTGAATAGAGAAGTTTACTGTTCAGCTGGCTTCCTGCCAGATGTTGCTATGCTGAGAGGACTCTCACCATAGAGTTAAGGTAACTTGAATTCCATAATGAAGATCCAAACCAGTGGCTAGAACACTAGTAAAAGCATAAGGTAGTCCTGTGTTGCTTTGTGAGCACAGTTTTTCTCCTGAAATGCTTATGCAGTGATGTAAGATGTAAAATGCTTACAGATTTTGCAGGCTAGTCTTGCAATAAGTAGAAAAATAACTATAAAATATGACCATTAAATAATTATAAAATATGTCTGTCAATAGAAAAAACATTTAACGTGTATATGGCATTGAAAAAATACTGATTTATGATTTATAACCCACAGTTACTGATATAGTGTTATATTTCCTCCACATTTTAACAGTGACAAATGCTTGCTTTCTCACAGGGTTGGAAAACAAGTCAAGTTTTTATTTAGAAAGCAAAATTAAATGCTTTTTAATTTTCAGTAATTGGAAACTTTATAGTTTAGGTTAAAATAAATCATTACCCAATTAAGTGCTTACACAAGTGCTTAATTTCTTTATTTTCCTTCAGAAAACTGTGTGTTACAGAACGTAGTTTAGAAAGTTACAGACTCCAGGCTTTGACAATTGTGCTTGCTCCCACTGATAGAGAAGAGTGTAAGCCTCCAGACTGTGGTTCATTTATTGCAACTAAACTTGACTAACTTCGGGGTCCCAGTCTGTAGGGATGGTGTAGCATTATTTTACCTGAGGGAGAGGAGGTGTGGTGGGCACCAATGGCCTTGGACAGGAAAATATGGAGCTGTGTTTAATATGGAATGAAGAAACATCTCCTTAAGTAAATGTTTGACTCTCTGCACTGAGTGATACTGAGCAAAAGCTAAAGATGAGAAAAATGTCTTACTCTGTGGTGATGCTTATCAAATGGTGGGCAAAATGAGTTCCAAATATGGTGGAAAATATCCTGTGCAGCCAGACTTTTGATATGCTTGACTCCATTCACTTTTGAATTTAATTAATCTAGTTTAATTAAACTGTTTTTCTTATAGTGTTTAATTTTGCTAAAGGTGTAAGATGTAAGCCTAAATACATCACAGTGGGGAGAAAAGTAAAATAATTTTGGATTTTAAAGAAGATTTCTCCACAAGTGCAATTCTTGGCCTTGCTTTGTGCAGAAAAGAACATCTTTGGCCTTATTAATTGGGAAAGACTTTTATGTGTAATACTACTTAAAATCAATCCTGTCTTTGATTCTTAAGATGTATAAATCCTAAGAATGTATGGCATTTACGTGTTTGTGGACAGAAGTATTAACATCCTTAATTCTTGCTCTTGCTTGTGATTCTTCCATGCTTTATATTCTTTTCTTTTCGTGGTCTGGGGAACTAAACAGTGAGTGTATATTGCACAGATACTGCCTTGCTATTGCAGTTTTCTGGATCTGGAGATTTTATCTATGTGCTGGACTCTTGGCTGCTGAGCTTGGATGTACCAGGTGGCTGTGGGAGTTGAGCTGTTCTCACAGTTTATATGAAACTCATCAGTATTTCTTTGTTAGTGTTTTGCCTCTCTTATGGACTACCTGTTTTGCTAAGTAGTATTATGAACCTCTGAATATATGATGTGTTTTCAGAATCAGAAAGCTGTAATAGTGTCTTTGTTACTGTGTGGTATCATTTTTTTTTCCATTTGTTATTTAATGCTGTGTTGCAAAACATTGCGCTGTGTTTGGACTCTTTTAATGCTATGACTGTTATGGGCTTTAATAGTAATCTCTCAAACCTTTTTTGCACATAATTGTTTTTTCTGGCAGTGGAAATCTGGCAAATTAGGTCATTTCATTTTAAAACAATCCTAATGTTTGTAAATTGCCTGAAACACAGTTGGTATTTAAAAAAAAAAAAAAACAACAACAAAAAAAAAAACCCACAAGCAATTCTGTTTGCCTTTTGCTATCCAAAATAAACAACAAATGCTAAGAATCCTTTTATTCTAATTCCTCAATTTGGCTGTTTTGAAATAATTGATGAAATATAATTTATACCTCTACAAAATCCTTAAATTAAAAAATGGTGTGATACCTTTGAATGGAAAGGCATGGCAGTTTCTATGAATTATGTGTGTTACCTAAAGCAGTGTAGCTTTCATGTTATTCAGCACTACTGACTTATTTCATACAGTCTAATTAGAGCCATTGAGCCTGGCTTCAATGGGGCTTTGAACTTTGGTTCTTAGCTGGGCAGAGTATCTCAATCACAGAAATACTAAACATGTGGTATATCAACATGTTTTATTAAATAATGTACTTGCCTATTGTTGAATAAACTTTAGAGCCAGTCAAGAATATATCCTGTACAGTAGTCCCATTACAGTAATGTTTCTTGTGATGTAGTTGTTTGAAACTTATTTTGCTCTTGAATTCCCCTCTGATCAATTATGGAGCCTATATCCAAGACAGAGAATCTGGGAGATCAAGGCACAAGGGACTTATGCAGACATGGCTGTATGCTAAATAGCAGAATCTAAATCCAAGGACCAGTCAGCCCTACTCAAGTGAAGTAGTTGCAACAGTTCTTTTTGATCCCTACTTGAACAACTTAGAAGTTCAAAACCAAAACAAAACAACCCAACCACCGTCCTCCCCAAAAAAGCTCCCCAAACTACAAAACTCAAGAAAACCCCACCAACACCCCAAAACAAAAAAAGTACAGTCAAAACCAATTCTAGGCAAAGCACCTATTTGCCCTACACAAGGGACATGCTAGGAGCTGCTGTGCCTCAGCCATCAAATATCTCCTTGAGCTTCATGGAATCTAAGTGGGAGGGGGTCTGCTGTTACCATGCCCAGGCTGCTAAAAAATTGTTGCTCTTTTTTGGGACGGAGTATGCATGGTAATAAATACAGACAGCATTTTACTGGAGCTCTGTTGCTTCAAGTACAGACTTTTTAGAAGGGTGGATACACCACTGACATGTAAAGCATGCCTGTCCCCCTGTGGCAGTCAACCCTAATAGTGGAGAACGGCACTGACTAACTGCACGTGCAATAAACACTTTCCTTAGTGAAAACCAAGGCTGACAGAAATTGCTTAGCCTTGGCAGACTAGACTAGCTGGCTGAGAAAAAGCATATCTGGACTGAATCTTGGATAGAAACATTACTTTAATATTTCTGCTGTGGAAGCTTATAAATACTAAGAGGATTCATGTGCTGGGGGCAGGGGAAGGTCACAAAATTAAAGTATGATATTTCTAATTTCTTTTAAAATAAGTGACCACAAAAATTGGCATTAAAAAAAAAAAAAGAAAAAAGAAAAAAAGAAAAAGCTTACATTGCATTGAGAGTGTAAAATCTTTGACTTGTAAAATTGTGTTTGTCAATGGTGTGAAGTATTTGGTTTGTATTTCTCCTAGTTTAGGAGATTTCAGGGAACTTTAGTATCATAATCAGATTTCACCTACTGAAAAATTTGGTTTTACAGTATGTTCAATGAATATTTCTTTAAAATGGACATAGCTTTTGTCTTTAGGGTGCTGGTTGTATTAATCATTGTTTTGTCAGGTTTCTTAAAGCAGCCTAGTTACAGTGCTGTATTTCTTACAATGGCTTCTTAAAAAGCCCTGAAAGGTATTAGGTCACTTTGCTGAAGGTGTGTGGGGGGTTATTTGCTCTTGGTTTGCAGTCTCAATGTATAGGAAATGAAACAATTACTGCCCTTCCGGAGGCAGACTAGTTTCTTTCAGGCTTGTGCCTCTCTAGTTCAGAGGTTCTCTCATGTAGGTGGAAGAGCAACTGGATTTTCATGATTTGCACATAAACCAGAGTATTAAAAATGTCATGGGTAATGGGCTGAATTCCCAACCTGATCAGAGAGACCTGTCTGAAGCAGCTGTCTCCACATAACTCTAAAAATGCTGCTCTCTGGTTTTGTAGCGTGGTTTTGTGAAACATTTGCAAGCTTGGCAACACTTGGGCCAGCCCAGTTGCTTAAGCTCACATGTCGGGGCACAAAGTTAAATGTTGTCACAATATAATATGCGTGTATGTCTTCAAGTATATGAGACTTGTTAATTCTTTTACAAGCTTCTGTAGCAGCTGTGTAGCAACTGCATCCAGAAAAGGAAAAATAATGAAACAGATCTCTGTGTTTTCCAGTCTCTCTTCTGAAAAATCATGAACGGAATAGATCCTGTTTACATCTCCACTAGAAGGCATGATTTGTTAGGCTTGATTCTGTTATCTGGAAATATTCTTCTAAAGAAAATGTAGAGCTAAATAACCATTATATTCCATAAATGTATCTCACAGGTAAGCTTGCTTAACATTTCAGACCAATTCCTGCAGACCAGCCTGAAATGGGTGGTAGTGGAGATTTTTATGGAAGACCACCTTGGTTGAGCAAGCTGTTATTTTCTTGATTTGACTGAAGGCATTTATAACACTAAATGCCTGATTTAGTGTTAAATGGAAGATGTCTTTTCTGAGGACATGGTCCTGGAAGGAAAGGTCAGGTGTGTCTCTGCTGCAGTGCTGAGCAGCAGGGAGAATTAATAGCATTAATGAATTTGCAGTAGTTCATAATAGCTCATTAGTAGCAGTCTCATGAAGTAAGCTGTATATAAAACTTTTTTTCCCTATGATAAAGATGATCCTCTTACAATGCTTAGATACCATTTCATTATAATGACAAGTAGTAATGCTTAATTGGTACTATATAAAGAATAAATTACAGAAGTATGACCTGTACCAGGCTTTAGAAAGTCATCACTACAATTTCTTAAATAAACTTTTTTTTTAATACAGCTGGTATGATGTCAGTGGTTCTGTGCAAAATTCTTCAATTGCTATTTTTTTAACTAAAGTTTTAATTTAATGATTTAAAAATTACACTGATTTTAAAGATGGAAATAACTTCAGAGGATAAAAAATTAGCAACTTGTTAGTAATAAATTTTAGCTTTCAAAGAAATGTAGGAATTGTATGCACAGATAATTCAGCAAATGTTTACTATAAGCTACTTTTACCGGAAGATCTATTACTTTTTTTAAAAAAATTAGATATATGGAAGAATTTTGTTGGGTTTTTTCATTGGGTCCTCAATTGTTCTTAAGAGAAGTAAAGCCTTTCACTTGTGTTTGCATTCTCTGCTGTTACAAAATTCTTGTTTGTTATCTCTCTGTTTCCTTTATCTGTTAAACATTGGATTGCCTTTGAGCCTTTGTTTTTGGATAAATAGCTGGGGTTTCTTTGTAAATGGTAGAGAGACTGATAAGTCCGTGTAGCCTATTTGTTCTTCTGAAAGAGAAGAATGGTATTTTGCAGTTGGTTATGTCTGTGTTTCACTGCTCCTGCACTCAGCACAAATGAGATTTTCTTTCTCTTTTTGGCCAGAGCTCTCATTATGTTGATTTATTGATTAATCATTGGAGAAATAGATTTAGTCTAGCTGTTGCTCAAAAGTACTACATGAAGATTCATTCTTCTCCACCCCTTACCTCTTTTTTTGTCACTTTCGGTATTTTGGTAAAATACTGAAGTATTTTACCCATTCATTTTGAAGGAAAAATGCACTCTTGCTGGTTTTTAGAAGCAGACAGAAGAGCAAGTGGAGACTATGCAGAACTAAAATTTTGTTACACAAAGAATAGGCAGCAAGCTGCATGTGCTCATGTGTCCTTAATGGATCTGGGAAGCAGGTCTCCATCCAGACAGAGAAATCTGCTTGGCTAACCTTCTTGTCTCTGCAGCTTTACCCAAAGATGTTTTTTCAACTTTTCATCAGTTTGTGAGACTGTTAAGGAGACAAGTGCACACACTGTTTATGAAAATTAATCAGAAATGGGCATCCAGACTACTTCATGATTCAAAGCCCCCCTCCTCCAATTCACGTTGTGATGCTAAGTCCGTCTGCAAAGTGCAAGACACGGTTGTCCTGTTTGAGAAGGGGTTCTCCTGAAATTGAAGATCTGTTGGCTGAATGTGCCCTGAGAAATCTGAGGTTCCACTTGCTTCACAACCAACACAAGATGTGTTGCATGCCAATGCAGTTCAAAGGTCCCTTCCTTTGGAAATAGTGGCCCTGTTGGTCTGTTAATTGTATTGAGGTACAATATCATTGCTAGATCCCAAAATAAAAGTGGGTTGGTCTGTAGTTCAGTAGTTCTAGCTTAGCATTTGCAGCCGTGGCGTGGGGAACGAGCAGGTGGGATGAGTGCTTTGAGTTAGTATGTGGGATGAGACAACCTTTGTTGCCTTCTCTCTGAAGGACTTCTTCAGAATTCAGTTTCCTTTACTTTTACCTTCTTGAGTATTTTCTTTTTGCTAGCCATAAATGGTAATTTGTGTACAGAAAAGAGCCTGCTGACTGCAACTGCTTTGTACTTTTGCTGAGACCTTGCTGGTGTTCATAGTCAGCATTTTTACTGTAGTGAAATTAATGTTTTATTACTGCTTAATTTACAGCATGTAAATCTTGTGGCACAGTTGCTTGTTACTTGCCACTTCGTAAAATTAATTTTTTCTTTGTCTCACTCTGTCATTCTCTGTAGAGAATGGTGCTTGTTCTCTGCAGTTGTAAGTGAATTGTGAGACTCTGCACCCTGAGCCATATTTCCTTCACATTTGTTTTGCAGCAAATGTTTTAGATTGCCTGGCATCTTCCCCAAACCAATTAACATTAAAATCTGTCAAAAACAGTTCAAGCAAAAGAACTTAGCCTCTAAGGTGTCAGACTACAGTGAGCAATTGCATTTTTGACAAAAATTTGAGACAAGCATCTCTGCTATTTAAATTATTATTTTATTTGGCTGTGATTTTCTTCTGTAGTGTTTACTGTCTGGCGAACGTATTCCCTAAACACAGGCAATGCTGAAGTACAATCTCTATTCCAAACATTTTAGAGCCTATAATCTCCCCAATCAAATACCTGTCAGAGCCAGAATCAAATTTCTACAATCTCATTTTTCTCAGTCTCATGAACAGTAGAATTACTTCTCCATCACTGTAGGGTAAAGAAGTAGGATTGCTCTTGTGTGGTGAGGGAGGGTTTTTTTAATGCCTGCGAGTTCTCCCTCTCTTCTTAATGCTCAAGTTGAGTCATCCTCCAACACTTCAGATGTGGTTCTGGAAGCTGAACTGAGAAAGTGTCTTACATGTTTCCATGCTGTACTTAAACGTTGTTAAGCCATAATGTAAGGAGAAATTTTAATTCATTTTTTTCAATAGCAATTGGTTTTGTGGTGGCATCTAGGAAGTCAAGTTCAGGACAGTGTTACAAACACATGAGAAGGAGAGAAGCTTCTCCATGGAATTGTGCCACATGTGTCTTCAGAGACGGACAAGGGATGAGCAGATTTGTTTAAAGTTCAGTAGACAAATGTAGTTTCTTGCAGTGTCCCCTGGCAGCAGTGAAAGCTGACAGCGTCCTGGACTGTGTTAGACAACACACTGATGGAAGTGTTCCATTCCCCTTTTTGTCAGCACTTGTCAGAACCCACCTGGAATATTGTGTTGAGATTTCAACACCACCTCCCCTCTTTCTGCCAGCCCAGCTCAAGACAGACATGGAATGACTGGAATATATTCAATGGAGGGTGACCAGAACAGTTGGAAACTGTAGTGTACATCCTTTGTGAAGATGAGGGAACAGAGCTTGTTCAGCCTGGAGGAGATGCTTCAAGGGGAGGATAACCTAATGGCATCCTTCCATGGCAGATAAGGAGGCAATCAAGTGAGTAGAGCTGGGCTCTTCACTGAGGCGCTTGGCCAGAAAATGAGACACCGTGTACGTAAATCAAGACATAAGAAGCTCAGTCTTAAGGAGAAATATCCATTCACTGTGAGGATAATTAAGCATTGAGAGAGGCTGCCTAGCAAGGCTGTGGAATCTCTGTCCTTGAGATTTTTCAAGTCCTGCCTGACAAAGCCCTGAGCAACCTGATCTGAATTCAGAATTGACTCTGCTTTCTGTAGATTGGAGTAGATGACCAGCTAATTCCTTTCCAACATGACTTATAATTTGATTCTGTGGACCAAGGAAGATCACCAAGGAAGATCCTGGGAAGAAGAATATTTGCTGTCAAAGATAATGGTTTACAGAAGATAGGCCTACTTCCTTGTAGCTGATCAAGAAAAAGATTTCAAATATTTCTCAAGAGGCCACATTTCAGGTTTTTGAGAGACTCATCCCTCTGGTCCCCAGAATTATGCAGTGTTCCAAAAGTATAGCAGTGATCAAGAAAGTACAGAAAGCTGAAATAATTATCAGGGTAGGGCACAACTTCCGAGAGAGGGGTGGTGTATGTTTGGGATCTACAGGCTAGAGAATGGATAATTGAACAAGAGTAAGGTAAATCACAAGAAATATGCACAATATGAACTTGGAGCTCTTCTCTTTTTTCCACTAGCAGGCAAACGTGGTCGTCAAATGAAGCAAACATTCGAAGAAACAGGTCAAAAATACAAGCCAGTGGTTCACCCCTAATAAAGGCTGTTGGGTGGGACTGCTTGCTGCAGCTGTTAATTTAAAAATAAGTCAATAAACAAATAACCTTCAATATGTTTTAAAAAATAGAAAAAAAATGGAAGATTAAAAAATCAGTTACAGGTGGTCTACCATAACCAAGTATGGTATGATGTCACTGCTGCGACACAAAATAACACAACTCACGCATGGTGTTCCAGCATCCGAACAGGAACAGGAAAAGACAACTTTATTTTTCAGACCTCAACATTTATAGAATTCCAAAAGTGACAGTGGATTGGAGAATGGCATTGCCACCTCTCCAGCCACACGGGTCACACTAACAGTCCATCAAAATTCTCCTCCTACAGAGAAGAATGCAAAACAATCGTTATTTATGTGAAAGTGCGTGAGAAACTCCATTACAAGAATGTAAACATCAGAAGGCTTAGAGAAACTCAAAAGAACAGGGTGACAGTATGACAAGAGTATGTAACAGGAAAAAAACTAGTTTTGATGAACACAGGGACAGGAGAGGACTCTGTACCTGACTATTAGTATTGCTGTGCTGTGATTAAAGGAATAGTCTATTACCTGAGTGTGAATTGTATCAGCTCAGAACTTCCCATATTTGCAAACCTTAAAATGTCACAGTCTGACAACTGATCAATAATTGATTGATTAATGCCAATGATCTGAGAACCTGGAATTGTCATAAAGGCATGAAGTTAAAAGGATGCTTTTTGCACAGAGAGAGTTTCCTCCTTGCTGCTGGTTTTGTTGACATTCAGGAGCCATTCATCATTCAGTCTGGGAAAAAGTGTTTTATCACTGGATCTTTTCCACAGGGTTTTCACCCTCTTGTAAGCTGATTTTTCTCTGGTTAAGAAAAAACCCCTTCCTTTGAAGATGTCAATAGGCATATCATATATGTAGAGGTATTTAGAGCAGTAACTTCATGATACTTTGATGTAATAAGGTCAGAAGAAAACTATTTCAGACAGCAAAAAAATTATACTTGGACTATTTTGTTCTTTGGGCAACACATCAAGCAGGAGTGGAATGTGTGCATACACATACAATGTATCCAATGTTTAATCACATTCAATAATACTCAAAATCCTGACTTCACTGGACAATCTGTGTAGGCAACTGAAGTCCAAATGCCATGAAAGTGAGCTTTTTAAGTTAGCAAACTTCTGACCAATGTGGTTTGTGGCAGGATGCAATTGTCTATAGAAAATACCCAGTACAGAGTAAAGAGTGTGTAATTTAACAGAGTGTGCTTTGGGTGCTTCAAATGAGCATAGGGTATGAGGGTATTAGAACAAATTTATGCACTGTAAATTTTTCTCAATGCGTGTGGGATTTTTAATCATCACAACATGTTTCAAGAATTGCGGATAGAGAATTGCTGTAACAGCTTACTCATATTTGAATAAATTTATGTTAATAGCAAATACGTGATGACTGCTTCAGATGTAGGAACAGAACTCCAGAAATACTAATGAACTTCCAGAGCTTTATGCACTCTCTTCCACTTCAGATTTGATGTATATTGAATCTGTTTTGTGGATACAGCATCCAGCCTTGCAGAAGTGTGTGGGTGGGATGGAGAGGACAGTGAAAGGGAAGTACACCCCTGACTACATCTGCCAGGAGCACCTTTTAACTTGAAACAGGGATTATATTCCATGTGAACTTTTCCAAGTGAGGATAGGCTGTGTCTTGGCATGCTCTTTGTTGGTGTTTGACACACAGTTCTCATCTTCCCTTCAGTGCGGAAACAAATGTTAGTAATCACCACAGCGTGCCTGTAGTTGGAAGATGGTTGTTTCCCACGTGCTGCATTCTTTGCACTGAGCTGCATCTGGAGAGGCCAGAAAGCATATCTATATCTGCAAGTTTTAAACTATCCTCAAAGCTACTGTTAGTACAGTACCTGGCATGTATCAGTACCAGTACAGTATCTTTACCTGGCATGGCAAAAAGCAATGATACATTGTATTTTTAGCAGAAGAGACAACACTTGGAAGAAACAAGTGCCTATGTGTGTATGCTATAAAAGCAAAAATGTGATGCTATTAAGCAAATACACTCTTTTGTTCAGCTGGTTTTGGTCTTACATACTTAATCATCCATTTAAAAACCCAGAGACCTAGTCAGCAACAACGGATTATGTCTATTACTTGAACACAGAAGTTCATAACTAAAAAAGTTTTATTTTTATGTATAATTAAGAGCCCCTAAATACAGTTCCATTTTGTTTACTTTATGATAGTTGAAAACACTCACAGTGAAACAAAATATTCAATGTGCATTGTATCATCTTTTCCTTAAAACAACAAAAAAAATTTGTATAGAAAGGTTATTCCCTAAATCTGTAAGCTCAGATGCTTGTGTTCAGCTATGAATAATCAACTGGCAAACACTCTGCTCATTTTGACATTCTTTATGCAGCTGAGTGATAAAAAAATGTGTTAAAGATTTTAGATTACTTATATCTGTCTCTATATTGGTGGTCCCTAACATCCATATGTAATAAGTGTTTCAGCTCAGATGTTTCTATTTTATTTGTTTGCATCAATTACAATTGCTTTTATCAAAAAGACCAAACAAACAGAAACCCCCCAGCAAACACAAAACACACAAACCCAAACAGCAAAAATAAGAATTTAATAAGTAACCTGAATGATGTAATGGGAATTTATTTGTGGGAATACTCTGAAACCATTTAGAGAAAGAAAATTAAGTATTCTGAACAATGTCATGTTTCACATATGCAGTCTGTTAATGTTGAATGATCAAATGCTTGTTTTGAAACATTTCTGGGGATAATGAAATAATATCAGAATGGAGTTGATGAGATGTTTTTGACAGATAACTTCAGATGTGCTTAGTGGCTACTTCTTCTAAAATAGTTCATATTTTGCACATGTGCTAAATGGCAAAACAGCTACCAAGCTCCTGAGTGTTGCTGGTACATTAACAGGTGACAAAAGTATCTTTATTATAATTTATTAGCGTGGATCAAAAATGGCATCACTGTGTGCAGGAAGAGGACTTCTAACTCAAGCAAATGTAGTTTGTTTTCAGGGCCTATTAATTTACATTAAAGTAGCCCTAAATAACGCAAGTGCTGCTCTAGAATGCAGGGGAAGGCACGATGAAGCAACTGCTTAACGATGATGTTAATCAGTCAGTGCAATGATCCTGTATTTACTGATGTCAGAAACATGACCAGTTTCAATAACGTAGCCAAAGTCATTGTTATGCTGGAAGAAAACTGTCATTCTGGATGCCCCTGGCAGTTTGGAGTTTTTTAACACCCATTTCTGGAAAAGGCCAATGAGACAAGATAAACAGTAGGTACTGGGGCACTCATTAAATATGTTTTGGTTTGCATTTGGAAATTAGTTGCTAGAGGACCCTGAGAAATTCTATTTGTGTTCCAAGCTTCTTTCCTAATTTGCAAAATGGTCATGGTACTTTCAGCTGACTGGCTGTGTCCATTTTACAGGAGTTCTATGACTATAATTGTGAGAACTGACAACTGGCTCTCTGAGACCATTCAGGTCTAAGAAAAGCACACATGATTTGAAGTCCTTTGCTGGTATGGGTTGAATTTTTGTGTTACAGTGAATATATCAGTCACAAGGAGAGGAGGACTGTGTGTAGAACTCATATGTTTCTGTCAGAACTTCTGTCAGCTGCTGGGTTTTTTAGAGGTGTTTTAGAATAGGAATCCTAAAAGATTTGCAATTGAAGATGGTGGAGGTAGAACATCCTTCCTAGATCATGTTATTCCACTTTTTTTGTAATTTCAAAAGCTGTTTAGGATATGTACAACCATCAGCTGAAAAAAAATTAATAAAAATACATTCACTGTTAAACATGGTCATATCTTGTTTCAAAATTTTATGAAACTTCAAAGCCATGCACATGAGAATATTCATAGTTGACCTCATACAGAAGCTGCTGTTGTGTCAGAGCTTCAGCTTCTTTTTCACCTCCCTCCTTGATGTCAAATATGACTGTGAAAACAGTGACTTATTGCAGAAATATGGTTGAAGAAATACTTCAAGATTTCAATGCAAGATCTTCAACATGTAACAGGAGAGCTGGAAATTATTCTCTTTTTTTGTAATTCCTTCAATCTTGACAGCAAATTTTTTGTTTTAGTACTGAGATACGTTCTGATGGCATTCTGATAAACATAGTACTTTAGCTATACCATACAAGAATCTTTTGTTTCTCATATCAAGGAATAATATCTATGGTTAAATGTCTTAGTTCCATTCACTTACCTGTAGTTTGCATACAATGAGTTTCCATTTTCCAGTCTTTGTTTCTCTTTGTGGTTTTTTTTTCCTGATGTTTCTTTGCTTCCTACTTTGTTAAACCAAGTTGGAGAAATTGGTTTTATTAACTGAGGCATTAAAAAGAAACAGTGGGATTGCTGAAATGAGAATGACCTGAAGGAATAGACCTTCAAATAGTACAAGACAGAAAAATCTTGGAAATTTATATCCAGAAACTAATTCGCTTTGCTCTTTTTCCTGCTTTCCCTCACTAAAGATTTGACAAAATTCTTGTTCTTTTGTCAACAATCACATCTTTAAGTGTTTTTTGTTCCTCATCATTAGATAATCATGTCTTGCATTTGTATATATGTAGCACATACTGCTGTAGGACTTCTGTCTTAATCAGAAATGTCTTAAGTTGCCAGTTAAGGCACAGGTATGACAAAAACTATCCTGTTGTTTAGTGGAATTTTTTGCTCTGTTTGACAGATGACATAGTGAGACAAAGAGCAGGTGAAGAGATTGTATAGTTGGCTGAAAAGCTACACCTTTCTGAGCAAACACCCAGTTTCAGGATTGCTTCTGTAATTGGTGTTTTTTTCTGTCCTTTTTACCTGACTCAGACTTCCTGGTGCCCAAGGAAAGATGCACAATGATTGTGAAACTTGCTTTTCTTTATAAAAATCATTACAGAGGCATTTATTCTAGCACTAACAGTTTGTAAAATACTTTTAAAATGTTTTATCCACCTGAAAAAGGGAGCATTTTTCTGTGAAAGAATGGAAGAGCTTAAATTTCATAGTTGCAATGGGAATATAAAATTAATATTTCCTCGTCGCTACTATAATAGAAATTAAAAGGTAAAACAAAGCATTTTCTCTGTGAAATGTAATTGTAGATAAAAATCAGTGCTGCGTAATTGGCAGATTGAGCATCTATGAGTAATTTCCATTTAATTTAGTAACCTATTTGATGAACAAGGAGATATTGAAAACAAGGACACAGCTGAGAAAAAATCCCAAAGTATTAATGATCAAATATTTTAGTCAAATAAAATTCAGTTTCTTGAATGTTTTGCTTTTTCCTCAGCCTAAAGTTGATCACATTTCTTAGAAAATGCAAATATGCATTGCTTCTTTGTCTAAGTGGTGGAGAAATTCACTAGGAACATCCCGTTCTTCTGTGTTCCTTGCTTCTGGAAAATATTCCTCTTCAGAAGAGGCTGCTAGTGTGTTTTAATGAGATGGACAATTGGAGTGGTGCTTGGGGTGTTTCTTCTGACTGGTAATATGTGCTGAAGATGGGGGTAGGAGTTGCCACAAACCATTGGACAGAAGTGGAAAGCTGAAGGAGTAACCATTAGGTTTGAGAATAAGTTTGGTTAGTTTTATGCATGGAGGCATATCAAAGCTAAGAAACATAAGGCTGATCTGACATGAAGAATAAACAGATTGTACTTCTCTAGTTACATCTATTCTGAAAACAGATACACAGTGCTGAAATTGCTCAGCTTCATGTGAAGACTGTGGAATCTGAATGTGAACTCCAGAGTTTTGGATAAATGTATTTACTTTCTCTGTAGGAAAATTGAAGGGTTGTATTCTATATCCAAAAAAA
>VZRH01000342.1:3707758-3838529 GCA_013397555.1 Urocynchramus pylzowi | reverse complement strand
AAAAAAAAAAAAATTGCATACCATACCATAGAATTGTTCCAGATGCCAGGGACTTGTAATGGTCATCTGGTCCAACTACCTGATCACTCTATAGCTGACCAAAGTTCAGTGACTGGACAGAAACTGTTTCCAGTTCAGAAACTGGAACAGGTTTCCTAGAGAGGTGATGGATGCCCCTTGTCTGTCAGTGCCTGAAAAAAAGAAACATTTGGCATTTGGTTATGCCCTTGATAATGGGATTGACTTCTTGGTCAGCCCTGACATGATCAGGCAGTTGGACTAGATGATCACTGTAGGTCCCTCCAAAATGAACTATATCCTCCCCTCCCTTCCTCTCCCCTTCCCTGTCCTCTCCTTTCCTCTCCTTTTGGTGGAGAAGGTGATGAGGTCATTACTCAACATACTTTGTTCTCTAGCTCTTTCTCCTGCCTCTTTCTGTTCTGGGAATTGCCTCGATTATTTGGACTTGGTGTAGGGGTGCCTGTGGTCTTTATTTTCTAAAGCATTTTCTATATGCTTCAGGATTTTATTTGTTACCCTTTCATAAGCTTGTACTTTAAATATTTTATAGACATACAAATTATTATCTTGGGGAGGTGAAATTTCATGTAGTATACTTTCAGACATTGACGTGTGTGCGTGAACAGGTTTAGTAAGCTAAAGGAAATTTAACTTAATTCAGTGGTATTGTTTGGTAATGGATACATACATTGTGTATAAAATAACATTGTTATACGGTAAGTAGTCAAAAAGAAAAGGAAATTATTAGGTTATACAGAGAAGAGTCCCTTTGAATTCATATGAATTCAATCTGTGATATAAAGCTCAAAAATGTTAATTCTTTCTGCAGGTGGGAGATTTAGTAGAGATTAAAAACTGCTTCTGTATCAGACTGATAGACTAATGTTACTAATCTCCTATGATATATGAAGAATGGTGTTCCTATGCTAACACATTTTTCTAAAAACACATTTTACTTGATCTCTCAGATTTGTAATTCTGAAAAGGAAGCTCTAAAGAATGCAGCATTCTGCATAAAGTTCCCAATATTGATGTGAAGGTGATTCCTGAAAGTTAATTTTCTATGTGCTGTTAGTATTCTGTCTTCATTTCAGCATTCATTCATTCACTTATTCATTCATTCATTCAGAATTATGAGAACTCACATTATGGAGTTAGCATGTTTATTTTGAGCAGGCAAGCACATATATTTTTCATGCAGTGAAGCATGAATGAAGCATCTCTACTGTTTACACACACTGCACTACTATCTTACATTTGGCTGCATTAATGCAGTGTGCTCCCATCCCTTCTTCCCCTGGTAAAGTTTTGCTGGACAGCACCTTGGGATCAGTGCTTGTGCTAGCAGTGGATGGAAAAATGCATGGTGATGGAGGAGGTGTGTGTTTTTTACATTAGTTGGTTGGTTTTTCTGGCCAACAGATAGAGGGGAGGCACAGGGAAGGCACTATGGCTACTGTGCCAGTTATTCTGATGCCTTGGACTGGCTACCTAGAGCAGAGGCTAGACAGAGTTAAGAGAGTAATGTGGGCATTTATTAAAGGTCTTCATAGATACACCTTGGACAGTCAAAAGCCTCACAGAGGCTACAGCAAACATGGCTGATGGTCATGAGTTTTTCAGACATAAGTCAGGTTTACAGATATAAGACTGATTTATTTGCATATCAGGTATTAATTCTCCATTTACAGCTTCAGGTAATGAAATCATATACCCCCAGTTTGCTCCCTCCCCCCCTCCCCCAATTCACTTTTGTTTATATTTTTTGGGGCCTGGTGCTGTGGTGTGTCACAGCCTAGAGGGATTGGTTGGTCTAACCAAAAGGTGAAAACAATTAACTACACATTATATGGCCTTTAGAGCTATGCATTAACGCAGTACAGGATTTGAAAAATATAAAAGCTAAAATTTTAAGGCATCCATTCTAACTCTATGAAGGGAGAGCAGGGAAGAGGAGCACTTTTGGGAGAGAACAGGGATTTATGCTCTTCATGAACACAGAAAGCAAAAGTTAAGCAATCATGCTTAGAAGTGTACAGTGTTGCACTACACCTGATATATTTTTGTAGGTCAAAGAAGCACACCTTACACACAAAGACAAGAATTTATTGTTAGTCTAATTGAAATTGTAGCTCAGTCTAATCAAGAAGCATTATTTTTTTGACTAATAATACCAGGTTATCTTGGACTCAAAAAAACCTCATTAACATTATGTTTAAAGTTGTTCAAAAATGTCCTTGAATTGACTTCTTTTGTGTCATGCTCATGTAATATTGCCTGGGTCCTGAAGTCAGTGGCATTGAGGACAGGGGGGCAGGGCAGCACTGATGTCCTTGGCCCTTCTCTAGGAGTGGTGAGATACTGTCTGCATGAGGGGCAAGCTTCCCCCTTGGTCTCAGGTCTGTTTAGGTCTGGCTTTATATATTTGCAGTCTGTTCAGCCACTCTTTCTTTTCTAAATGACCCAAAGGGTGGTTGCACAAGGATTCACTCAGACAATTATCACAACACAACGTTAAAGCACATCATGGCTGTTGGCACGAAGCAGTAGCAAAGGAATCTCCTGTCTCCTAGAAAATAGGTCTTTGTAGAGTGACAGTATCATGGAATGGTTTGGGTCAGAAGATACCTTAAAAATAAGATAGTTCCAACCTCCCTGATGTGGGCAGGGACACCTTCCAATAGATCAGGTTGCTCAGAGCCCAATCCAGCCTGGTCTTGAACACTGCCAGGGATGGGGCATCCAAAGCCTTCTCTGGGAAACCTGATCTAGTGTCTCACCAATCTCATTATAAAAGATTTCTTCCTAATGTCTAATTTAAATTTATCCTTCTTCAGCTTAGGGACATTACCCCATGTCCTATCCCTACATGCCCTTGTGTAAAAAGTTCCTGTCCAGCTTTCTCCATTAGGTACTGGAATGCCACTGAAATTCCACATTCGCCCTGGAACCTTCTCTTCTCCAGGCTGAACAACCCCAAAACCATTCAGCCTGCCTTCATAGGAGAAGTTCTCCATCCCTCTGATCATCTTTGGGTTCCTCCTCAGGAGTTACTTCAGCAATTCTACATCCTTCTTATGCCGGTGCCCCAGAGCTGGATGCAGCACTGCAGGTGGGGTCTCACCAGAGCAGAGCAGAGGGGCAGAATCCCCTCCCTCACACTGCTATGGGTGGAACCTAGGATACTATTGGCCTTCTGGCTTCCAAGTGCACATTGCTGGCTCATATCAAGCTTCTTGTCCTCTGAGACTTTCTCTTCAGGACTGCTCTCAGTATCAAGAGTCACTGTCCAGCTCTAGGAAATAATCTTCCCATCCTTTCCTGACCCTTATCAATATGTGCAGTTACAGCTAAAGCAGACCCATAACCATTTAAAGCATTCTCTGGTCAAGCCCCAGGGCCAGCAGTGTGAAGCAGCTGATGGGACACAGCTTCACATCAGCCATGGACTGTCTACCAGAAGATGTTACCCAGCACTCCACATGTGGGTCTGTGGAGACCTTTCTTTACCCTGTGTCAGATAGTGGCAGCTCAAAAAGTCTCTATTTTGCCTTAAGCTTATGAACTGACCAAGCCAATTTGAGCATACAAGAAAAAAAATCAGAGTTTAAGCACATGTTTCCATTTTTGGCATTTTAAATCTTTGATTGCTCTTTAAGCCTTTAACTTTAAAATGTCATTGATTTTCATTAGAAGGGTTTGTAATCTATTTCAGAACTGCTCTTAAAAAAATCTATGTTGTTAGGGAGTTACACTGATTTTCTATGTTGGCCTCCTTCCACTTTTATAAATTGAGACTTAATCAGGGCTACTGAACTGAAATTGATTTTATAGAAAGTAACAACCCATTAATAAGATCTTTTGCTTTAAATAAGTCTTTAATTGGAGCTCTGTACAAATGTGATAGAGGAAAAATGTTTGTTAGTGCCATGACTTAATATTGACTAATATTTTTTCTTTGAGAAATATATTTTTCCTTCTCTATTTTTTAGAGACTACAACCAAATCTGGATCTAAGCGTTATTTCCCTGACCAAATGCATTTGAGGCATTAACAGATTTTTTTTTTCAAATGTCTGTTAACTTAATCTTGTGTAGCAATCTTGATTCAGCAGTTTAGACCTCTAAATTGTTACAATAGTCTATTTTAATGAATTTCCAAACCTTGGAAAACCCTGTTAAATTATTTTGTCCCCTCCCCCTCAGACCCACTACTGAGGGAAAAAAAGTCTATGGAGCTGAAGTATGAAAATGAGATGGTATCCCTAATGAAATGTGTCTTAAATAAAGGTTAATGTGAGTAGACTATATTGATCACCCCCTCCCTGGTCTTCTTTCTTTCAGTCTCCATATCTCATTGAATTACCTGATACCGTTTTTTGCCTGTTAATTTTTAAATGAGCTGTCTTTAACAAGCCTGCATAAGTCTCTGTATCAGCTGTATCCTGTTAATTTTAAGATTTTATTTTAAAAAGGCCCAGTTGAAAACATTTGCCCTCTCCCTTTTAACAGACCTATGAAAATGAGAGATTGAGAGGTGTCAGGACGTTGCTGCAGAGCAGCCTGATGCAGTGGTGTATCTCTGGCTGATTAATGTAAGCACTACTCAATGATGTATAATCTCTAATCCTTGCATAATGAGCTGGTTGGCTTGCTATTGCTCTTATTCTCTGTCTTCCCTGCAAGTGACTATCCTGTTTCTTAATTTTAGAGTTTTCAAGGAAATGATCTTGTTATCTCATTGGGACAGGAGTTATCTCTCTCAGGTTTAGACCCATGGCCCTTTCTGGAGAGGGTTCTCACAAGTAGTTATGAGACTGTACTGCTGGTTCCAGGTGTGAGAGGTATAGAGTGGTGTGCCATTTTTAACCCATTTCAGCTGCCTTTACAAATGCTTTTGAAAGATAAGCCCAGTCCTGTCGTGGGCATACAGTTGATGTGATGTTTCTCAAGGAAATGCATCATTTTATTGATAACAAGCTGTTTTTTCTATTGATGTGTCACTTGGGCAGCACTGCAGTGACATGGCTTTCAGTGGTAGTTTTTTGTCTGCGAGGTCAGATACATCTCAGGACATCTCAGTCAGCGTGTGTTGACACTTACAGGGGAAAATTAGAGCAAGAGATCACTTAAGCCTCTGTCAATAATAGCTAGACTTCCAGCCAACAGCAGGGTCTCCCAAGGCTTGTGGGTCTGACCAAGTGGTGCCCCAGGCACATATAGCAGCAGTTATGGAGTTGGTAGGACTAGCACATAAGGGACCAGTGCAAACCCTTCTATGTTTTGGAAAGCTTTAAATGTTGTTGAAGGTTAAATACAGAAAACCGTGCATGTAGTTTGTACTGCTTCAGCTGTCCATTCTGACTAGGCAGCATGATTCTGGGTATCTTTCCCCTTGCAACTGTACAATAATTAAAGTGTAAAAAAGCTCAAAGATGTTACTGCAGACATTTAATACATATGGCCTATAGGTACTGCCTGATTTTCTGACCAGGAAAACAATGGACTTTTTTCCTTCAGAAGTCACTTAAGCATTATTAAGATGCTGAACCTCATTAGTTCCCATCCCAAATTGCTTTAACATTCTGAATTGGAAGTACTGCTCTTTAAAAAGATAGTCTAGGATCTTTATTTAATTGGCTCATCATTTAACCACAAATTAGCCAGTAAATTTGTAAATTAGTAACTTTCAAGTTTATGCTCCAAATCAGATTTATCTAAGGAGTATTTGCATTACTTTATGCAGGTGGAGTAATTACCTTAGCTTACTAGCACTCAACAGATTAGATTCAGTTCACTCAGCTTAGATTCAGTTTAGATTATATTTGTTTAAACAAACAGAATAAGCAGATATTCTTTAAATATCAAAATATCAAGGTCTTAATTGAAGTCCCCAAAATTTTTATATCTATCCCCCACCCCCAAGGTATGAAAAGATGGCATTATGGAGTATGCAGGCAGAATTAAGTCCATTTCCCCCTTCTTTGTCAAGAACCTTGTAAAACTGACATTATCCTAACTCTTCCAAGGGAATCTGTATCCTCCCAATCAGTTTGCTCTAATACCATACCTTTGCAAAGCTTTTAAATATAATTTAAAAAAAAAAAAAATTATTTTGCCATGTCCTTAGGATTTTATGGTGATGTAGTGATGCATATGAGTGAAGTGTGGAACATATATTTGCAACCAGTCAGTCAAAGGAAAGAAAAATTAAGGGACTATAATAGAAGGCTTGAAATTATAAGTATTTTTCAGATGTTGAAACCCAGAACTGATTAAGATGATGAAAAATACTGAGAGTGGGCAGAGTCACTGATGCTTAAATGCTTCAATTAAAAGACAAAAAACCAAACCCAACTTCAGAATGAGGTGTTAATTGTGATGGTTAATGAACATCTCTAAATAAGCTGCAAAATTATTTCCCACCCAGAATCTCACACTTGTTACCAGAATGATTCTTTTAAATGCCTTTAAAGTATGGTATTAAGACATTCTGAGTCTTTGCCTATTTTGCACATGCCTTTATTATGCATAAACTTTATTCTTGACAGGTGAGTCTTAATGTGAATAATTTTTCTAGCTTGTTTCAGAATAGTATTACACTTCCCAGAATTCCAAAATCAGAACTGAATATAAGCACTATCATGTTTTGATTTAAAAAAAGTTTATTCCTAAATTACTGGTGTTCCGTCTACTTTTCCGTCTACTTCTCAGTCTTCTTCCTTTCCTTCCTCCTCAGAACTTCCCCATCACATCCCAAGCAAGAGGCTGGAAGGTGTTAACACCATCAAGTGAAACATTTCTGCTAAATTGTTTTTGTTGTTTCCAAAATTAATTTAAATGGGACACAAGTAACATTGAAAAAAACCCAACTAGCCACCCCCCAAAAAAACCCACCTGCAAAAAAATCCTTCCCAAAACAACTGAGTTTCAAAAGCCAGTGCCCTTATCTTGGGATAAAGAAAAGAGAAAATCTCTAAGGGGCTTGGGTATGACTACAACCTATGTTATGATTTTTGAGCTAAAAAGTCTCCTAAGGATGTGTCTAAGCTGAGGAAGCTTTGTAATGTGACTCTAGCAGTAGAACATATCTGGGAAGTCTACTGTAGGCTGAAGTTTTATTTCATTTTCCTTTGTGGAATAAGTAACACTGTCAAACCAACAACTCTGCCTGTGTAACTCCTGCTACATTGGCAGCAGTTTGTTGTTTCAGTTCTGTCAGCTAGTGGAAATAACCTGTGGTGGTAAAAGATGTTAGTGTGAACATGGCTCTGATTCAATTTAGGAATTGTCCACATATGTCATGGCAGTGAAAAAGGAATTCATTTGGGGTAAAAGACTTACTGAATATGGTCTGCTACAATGCCGTGTATCTGTCAGCTGAACTTAGTGTGGTAGCTGTGGCAGAATATTGACCTATTCATGCATACCTTCATGGAGACTTGGGCTATTTGAGTTTTATTTACCCAAAAAGAATAAATGAAAAATTATTTACCCCAAAATAGTTACATTTTTCTCTCTTACAGTTTGGCTACTGGGCTCTAAAACATGGATAGCAGCATTGATGTCAAATTTCACATTTTGGTGCCATCAGTACCGACATGGGGACCACCTCTAAAAAATTATGTAAGACGGTGCATATGAGATGAGGAAAAAGGATTATTTTCTGCTACCACCCAGAGGAGAACTCCAGGTTATCTGTAGCAAGTTTATCAAGGAGATCAAGAAAGCTTATGAGTTTGGAATTTCATGGTGACATTTTTTCGAAGTGTTGATAATCTGAAATCATAAATTACTTGGCACTGATACTGCCTTTAAATGGGAAATGTTATGTAACACTTGTCAGAAGAGGTATTTAATCCTAAATTAGCTTTTTAAGGAGCTGTTGAATTGCTGAATAACCATGATATGGAAAACTACGATTCCTTCTATAATAGGAAAAGATGCAAGAGGAATAAAACAGGGTGGGAACTTGAAAGCAAAAGGTGAAGGTCAAGTCTGACAGTTTGAACTATGTGTAGCAGAATTAAGAATCAGTTGTCTGAGAAGCTGCCTGTGCATGGTGTGAAATCCTGATCACTCAAAACGTATCCCATTGTTACTTTTGCAGCCCAAAGGGAGGAGAGGAAGCCTGGGTGTCACTTATCCTGAACATGAGTGCTTCCAAGGCTGAGAACTCCAGAATGGTGATGAAGAACAATAGGGAAAGTGCTGTGTGGTTTTGTTACTCAACTGTATCACAGACCTCTTCAGTCCTTGGCTCAATTTAGAGTGGCCTTGCAGCTCTTGCTGTTTGTGTCACGGTGATAGCTCCTTGATAGCTGTGCAGTTGCAGAGGTGCTCGAGTATGGCACGTTCATCTCTTCTGTTGGCAGGAGCACTTAGGATGGATACCATTTTAGGGTGTTTTTTTGATCCCTGTCAGTATACTTTGTCCTTGTATATGAATTAATGAATATTACAAGATATGTAACTAGAAAGCAAAAAAACTTCCTGAATGCTGTGTAGGAGTCTGTGCAATTTTAGTTATGTAGTACAGCAGAAGGGAAAAAACAGTAGGTACATTAAAAAGGTTTATCTTGTCATCATATTTTGTATAACCATGATCAGATTTTTCTTTGCCCTTTGCCTGTCTCCAGGTTAAGAAATGCAATGGGGATTTTTTACTGGATTTCATGTTTCCAAATTTTTATTGTAATATGTCATAATGAATTACATTTTGCTGCAAAATGTGGTGCTGTGTTTTTGTGCTATAGCCTTAACATAAACAGCTTAGTCCCACTGGAACTAGTTCAGGTTTGTTGTGTAAAAGAGTGGTCAGTCTTGGACCAGTCACCTGGCTGCTGGAATCAAGCCTGTAAACAACACTGCTGACAGTGTTTGTGGCTCTCCATCCCCTGCCCCTCTAAAATGTTAATTAGCCTCAGGCTTTAAGTAACTCTTTAATCTGAAAAGTGAACACCTTTTCAAAAGTACTGTACCTCGGTGGCTTTCCACTGCAGAGGCATGATAGATGTGGCTTCACATCTGGTTCGCAGTGCTGATCCTACTTGAGATCAAGTTGTGCCACAAAATTGTGATCTCCTCACACTTCTACACAAGGATTACTTAAGTATGAGACACTACAGCTTCAGAGGCAATTTTTGAATGTTAACATTCAGGATTCTGTTTCCTAAAATATAAGCGTCATGCAGTCCTTTTCTTGCAGTATCCCATCCTGTAACATTGTATTTTTCATCATTCTTGGATGCACCCATTTCTAGGATATCTGACATGATCAGTGCTGACAGCCAAACTGACAACATCAGTTTAAAGAGATGGGTATGGCCATAAAGGAAAATAGCAGAGCAATGATGGTGGGGAATGGAGTGTGCTGGAAATGTTGAAATGTGGTTGTCTTTCTTTCTGCAAGTCAGAAGGAATGTAGGAGAAGGGGAAATTCAGCAGTGTAAAGCTGTAATTTGCCTGATGCTATTGAAGACAGACTGAGCCATGTTGAGCACTGTACTGAAACACCACTGTTTAGGAATGTTTGATTGTCAATACAACTACTGTGGTATGTTACAGACTCCTTGCAGATAAAGTCTATACATTTCTACCTGATGACACAAGATCATGCCAGACTTGTGGGTTTTAGACAGGCATAAGAATTTGTCTACTCACATCACCTTATGATATCTGAACTCTCTCAGGGGAGGTTCAGATCGGACATTAGGAAAAGGCTTTTCACTGAGAAGGTGGTAGCTCCTGGAGCAGGCTTCCCAGGGAAGAAGTTAGGCACCAAGCCTGACAGAGTTCAATGAGATTCTGGATTCCAGGGTCCTTATGGATTCCTTCCAACTTGAGATACCCTATGATTCTATGATTTTTTTCAGCCAAAAAAAATATATTTCCAATGCAAATAGACATTTAGACATTAGGCTATACTACTGAATTTCTATTCTTGTACATTTAAACATGTTCAAGTTATGTTGGGTGGATATCATTTTAGAAAGGTTAGTTAGTTATCTTGGCTTGTACAGCATTGCTACTCACCAATTTATTGTGGTGAAAAGCACAGACTGTAGGATTTCTGCAAACAATCTTGACATCTGTGAAGATGTGAGGATTAACATTTATCAATTTCATTGTGACTTCTACTTAGTTTGGTTTGATTTTTATGTGTAACTCCACATATTTACATATTTCACTAAATGTAATGAATACAAAACTTTAGAAATTCTTCACTTTAAAGTTAAAAAAACCCGGAGCCAAAGGTGTTTCAAAATGTTCTGATTTGTCTAAGTACCATATTCTCCTTCCAAATTCCCCGTATTGGAGGGGATGAGTGAGAGGTTCCTGGAAACTTCTTCAGTTTTCCTCTGTGTATTCAAGTATCTTGTTGTCTCTTAGCGCAACACTTAGTAGATAAAAACATTTACAAATGAGAGCTTTTAGATATAAAATAGGTAGCTCTTGTTTCTGTAATGGGCTGAATATAAAGTCCTCTGTTGATTGCAAACATCTAAAAGGGTTGGACAGTGTGTGATTGCTACATAACTAATACAGTAAAAAAATAAATGGCTTTTTCAGAAACATAATGGAAAAAAATAAGCAAGTAGTTTGACAACTAAGACAATATTACCAGCAATGAGAATAAAACCACCAATGCCAAATAGTAATCCGTTTTTATCTGGGCACTTACTATCTGCCACTTCCTTGCTGGGGAAAATCCTAGTGTGATAACATTGCCCTAAGCTAGTAGGCATTCTCAGTCTTTTCCATGCCAATAGCCTCTTCTGATGTCAATGTCAGAAAACTAAAGACAGTCCATAGAACCTGAATTTCGCTTTCCTGAGTCTAGGGATCTCAGCTGAAGTGGTCCACCTGAAGTGGATTTTTTTATAGTAAGGGGCTAATTGTAAGAGGAAACCTGTAGTGGAATTGACCTGAAAAAATACATTAAATTTTATTTGTTTTCCTTTGGCTTCAAATTTATTTATTGTCCATTTAAAATTTACCAAAAAGGTAAGTCCTATAAAAAGAAACAAAACCAAGCAGCCTTCCAAGACCAATATCATATCTGTACAAAAGTGTTTGAAAGACTTGAGAAAAGAAGGCTAAAGTCCATCTTGTTTATCTCAAATGGTGAGAAAACCAATTGCACTGTACCTTACTCTGCCAACAAAAGTAGTTTGACTAAATTGAAGAGGGTCATAAAATGTGAGGAATGTGACAGATTGATGAGTAGGTTGAAAATGTTTATCCTGTAGAATATGGAGGCTTAGGGATGAAGACCATCATCAATCTGTAAAGCAAATGAGATAACTTGAGAAAAATGTGAGTTGAATGTGGCATAATTTAGTCATAAGAAGTAATTTATGAAGGGTTCTCATTTTTTTTCCATGAAACCATTATGTTGGTGTTGGGTTGAATAAATGACTTTCATATCGTGTTGTCAAAGATAGTTGTTGTAACCATTCACTACAAAAATGTGGCTCCTCTGTCCTCATTGTTTCTTATCACTGCCTGAGTATTATTTCAGGATACAATGAGTGATATTTTCTGTGGAAATTTATCTGTTCAGAGTTTTCTCTGGTAGAGCCAGAAACAAAAGATAAGAAGGACTGTGGGCAAGGTGGGGATGGAGGGGGAAGGAAGGGCAACAATAAACAGGTGAGATAAATTTTGCACCACCAGATATGATAACCCTTTATGATTTTTTATTATGTTTGTTATTTTCTGCAGTCTTATTCATGGAAATATTTTTTTGAGTTTTGGAATTAGTCTAACCTCCTTACTGTTAAGGCCAATAATTTTATTCTAGCCCAGATCACAATTTTAGCAGTCCTGAATGCCTGTGGAATGCACCCTTCCTTTTGTCTGTGGGGAAAAGAAATATGAAACAAATTCCTGAGCATTACCTGTTCATGTAGAGACTAGGAATGTCACATTAGTAAGTTAGCTTTTATGGGAGATAGAGCTATATTATTTGTAGCTACTTGAACATTTATCTAAATTGGCTCTATCAAATAAATGCAAGAAGCTAATTCTAATTGACTGCATTTAATGCAGTGTCACCTGAAGGTGTCTATATTGCTAAATTTAAACATGAGCAGAATGACTTACATAGCCCAAGAGGAAGTTCAGGGCGTATTTTTTTTTTCTGCTCCGCTTAGCAATTAAAGAGCAAATCTCTCAAGATTAGCCAGGTGCAATATGCTGATACTCACTTTTCTGTGTAGCATCAGGTATTGCCCAGTGCTGGAGGCAGCACGCTGGATTTTACAGAGCAGCAATGTGATCTGCTATGACAAATCCTGTGAGTTCTTTTGGGGAAGTGGAAAGCTGCTCTGCTTTGAACACTGATGCATTCTCCACAGATTGTGTTTGTGGGTTTAGTGGCATGTCTATTTTTCTACTTCCTGCTTCATAGTAGTATCATTTCCCTCTCCAACATTTCCCCTAGAGAAGTTATTCTAGGAGAGGACAAGACGCTTACATTACCTTAACGTGCCAGCATGAATGCAGTTGAAAGGGTGGAAGTATTTAGAAGGAAAGCATCAAGGGCAAGTAGAAAGAGAGATACAAACCAATGAGGAATGCATAGCTAGGGCTACCTGTTACATGACTGTAGGCACCCTATTTATTAAATGAAAATGAAGTAGGACTTGCTAAAGCATAACAGAAGCTGAGACATTAAGCAAGAACAGTGCACTTAATGTCTGGTTCATCACTCCACAGTTACTGCCTGAAGACCATTCCAGTTAGCTTGAGTCATGCTTTGAGCAGGCTGTTGTGTGACTTCACAGATGTCTCCTGGCTAAGTAACTCACAGGAAAGGCAACCATAAGCACCAATACATGCTGGGGGATGCCCAGATGAAAAACAGCTTTTCTGGAAAGGACATGGGGTTCCAGTGGACACTATGTTGACCATGAGCAAATAAATCAAGAGAAAAGAGGATAAGATGTAGAAGTATCAGTCATAGTGATAATGAATAACAAAAGGGGGAAGAAGATGCTAGATAATGCAGTACTGAAGGCTTTCTAGCTCTAAAAAAAAAATCAATAGGGATTCAATTTTTAAAAGGATGACTTTGCAAATCTTTCCCTATGATGGTTTTCAGGACAATGCTTCAATGTTTTCAGAACTGTTATTGGAGGAGGGAGCAAAGGATGTCAAAAGAATTGGGCATAGGGGTGATGGAGATAATTTCATTCTTTATTTCTATCTAATGTCAGTTCAAGGAACTTGGATGCATAAAAGCAGCTCGCAGGCTAATTACAAGATGACAGGAATGAGTCTGTATTAAAGATAAAACTTTCCAGACTTTGCTTTTATGTGAGGAAGATTCAAATTCAAAGTGAAGGTTGCTGATATAGTGAACATCATCTTGTCCACTTTTCTTCTCTTCTTATTTCTTCTCCTGTTGCAGCATGGACTTGATTTCAAAACTTTACTCTCCTTCCCTATTGCTGACAAGTTTCAGAAAAATGAGTACCAAATACAGTTACCTTTTTATGAGGAAACAGCACAGTACTGAATGTCTTGAATCAGTGCTTTCATCAATTTTGTGTGATAGTGGGCTGAATAGTATTTGTGCTCAGTCTAGTTTAGATTTCAGGATAATATTCTCAAACATTAGTATGGAAAGAGGTTGATTTTTTTTTTCCCTTTTCCCCTTGATTCACCTCCAAATGAAAACAATTGGGTTTTCTGCTCTAAAAACACAGAAGAATTTTAAGTTATGAGTATGTACACAAAAATGTCAGAATGTATTTTAGGGAGTATCTGTGTTTTCACTGTTTCAGCAGCCTTATGGTCTATAAAAAAATCATAGTTGTTATTCCAAATTTCCAAACTGTGGTTGTGTGGGTTTTTTGTTTTTCTTTTCACAACTGGATTCACTGAATGTGAAAAATCAAAGATAGCAGTGAGAAGATGATACAGAATGCATTAAGCCTCAGAACTAAGCATCTGGAATTATGCTATCCTTACCAGAGACTGAACACAATATGAAAACATCACAATTCGATTAGCTGGCGCTTATAGGGAAAGAAAAAAACAAAACAGTATGAAGAGTTCCTTGGAAAATGGAGTGATGGGGATTCTGGTTAGTCTTTTTGCATGTTAAGTAGTTTAAGAAAGATCTCAGTTGTCTTATATGATGGCTTCAGGCATATGCCCTTGCTCTGAGAGAAACATGAAGTTAAATGTTCTTGACCATGACCTAGGATTTTTATAATTATTGGTTAAATGAAATAACAGCCTAGACCAGAAACATAGATACCTTGACCAGGATGTGATCTGTCCTAAATGCTCAGAATGGCCCATGACTCAACAGCTACAAGAAAGATACAATGATTTGTACTTCAGAGGATTTCTTGGAATGTTGCCTGGCACCTTGCAGATGGTTTCACTTAGAAATTATGGTTGAAAGAAACAACCAAACCTAAGTTGCTAGATATCTCTTTCTTCATTCAATCAACCAACCAACAAACCAGTTTTTTCTCTAGTCTCTCTGAGACAAACATGTCTTGTTTTTTTATGCACTAGGTGAACTTGAATCCAGCTAAATAGAGTAAATCACTGTAATTTCTCATTAAAAAAATTAAAACGTAAACTATATTATTCAAAGAGTGAATTCACATGGATAAATGTCTGAAACACCTGCACTGAATCGTGGCCTCTGAGTAATAAAGACCCAATAGAATTTGCACAAATTCTTTCTGTTCAATGGTAGAAAATAATAGTTTTCCATAATCTGCTTTCTGTGGTGCAAAAATTATTTTAATGTATGTTTGCATTGGTAATAATCCTAAAATACTTGGTTTTGGGATAATGGATTGCTCTGTTCATTCACGTGGTAGGTATAGATGAAACAAGTGCAGGTATAGCTATATGATACATGCTTGCTTTGAAAACCAAACAAATAAGCTCAATAGCAGGAATGAAAAAACCCTGGAACTACACCTCAAAAGAGCCTACATTTTATCCTTCTTTTTATCCTTGATCTTGTTTAATCAGTAGCTCAGATCTCTTCCAAGAATATGCCTTCATGGGATTGCACACCACATTAGAAATGCAGAGAGAGAATGAAATAGACTTAAATGTAATCATTTCACTTTCTTGGCTCTTGCTGATTTTTTTAAGGCTGTGTAAATGATTTTTTAACTTTTGCTGGTAAGCACTACCAAAGATCAGCTGAAATATCATAATTATAAAAGAGGAAACTTTGTTTGCTATGCTTTTTATTAATGCAAAGACCATTTGATGTACCTTGAGGGAGAAGTATTTTGAGCTTGAGTAATAGTGTAATCCTTCACTGCCCAGGAGTTGAGTGTCCACACTCAACTCAACAACTCAAAATCTCACAAAGATTTTGATACTTATGTTCTAATTCCTCCAAGGGCACTGCACACACTCAAATTTTTGTAGCTTTGGGCATAGTCTCACTTGGTCCTCAATTTTGTTTGTTTGAGTTTTTTGTTGTTATTTTTGTTTGGTTTGTTTTTTTTTTTTGTTTGTTTGTTTTTAATTTCTTGACAGAATGTAAATTTTTTTCTAAAATTCTTTAAATAAAGCAAAGGTCTGGGACATTAATTTAAACTCCCCGTCTTATTTTGAAGTTCAGCAGTAGAGTAAGAAAACTGGAAAAGTCTTTTGCAGGAAATAGTTTCAGGACATGAATTCAATCCAGGGAAGGAAAACTAAGTTCACTTGTCTTTCACTAAAACTGTCCTTTTACCCTGAAAAAAAAAAAAAATCTGAAAATTTTCATTTTCAGAAAACATTTAGACAGTATTTTTCCTGTAAAGCAATATGTCCACTGTGAATAAACATCCTTGCTAAACTGCTGCTGTAGATGATTAGCTTTTTCATTAAAGGCTTGAAATGCATTCAGAATATCAATCTAGCAGTCCTTGACATCCACCTCTTGGTCTAGCACATAAAGGTAATATTTCTGTCTAGTTTATATCTTCCCATATATTTATGGGAAATCAAGTTTTTTTCTGTACCAGGTTGTTGATAATTGATTTTAAACATAAGGGGTTTTTTTTCAGTATAGAAGTGTTTTCTTGGTTCTCTTTCAATGCACTTTCTTTGTACTATGGATATCAGAATTTAACACACTTATCATGTGTTTGTCTTTGCATTTATGAGCTGTCTTTCCACAGTCATTTCAGTTCATGGGTGTCATCTGTGCTCTTTCCCACTGAACAGAAAACTTCATATCTGTACATACCTGTGTATATCAATTCAATGTGTATCATGGGGATCCATTTTTGGAATATTTAAATGTACATAAAGGTATGCCCTAAGAGAAGAATGCCAGCATTACTACTGCTTTCAGCAGAGTAAAATTGTCTTTTTATGTATTCTGTTCCTTATTTAACATAAAGTGTTATCTTGATAGACACATAATTGCTTTAATTGTTTTATCAATGGAGCATTTACAGGGGGTATTCTTTTTATTCAACCTACTTAATATTTTAAGAACATTTCTTGGTAATTTCACTTGCAAAGTAAAATTAAATCTGCTATCAGGGAAGAATTCTAAGTGGCATTTTAACTTGTGCATATCAACTTACCCAGCTATTCTTGTTTTCTTATTGATTGATCTATTATATGGAACAGGTATGCTGCCCTAGATTGCTCTGCATTGCAATTGCAGGTAGAGATTTGGGTCTGTGTTCAGGGTTACCTCACAGTATGAAGGCAGGCAGCCTTCACTATGACAATATGTGAGGTGATCTGTCCTGGCTTTGGAGGGGTTAAAATTGAACATAATTCTTCCCATGCTAGTAATTAAGGTATGTAAGTGCTTCTGTAAATCTGGCATGCTCCCCCTTGCCTGTAATGTACCTCAGTCCTGCACATATTTGGCTGCTTACTTCTGTAAGGTTTAAATCAATGCAGTTTGTAGTAAAAGTAATAACGTGCAAGTTTTGTACAGTGTTTCATTTGTAAACTGAGACTGCTAATCATGGTTATTACTACTCACATTGATAGGCACATTTTGTAAGTATGAAAAGCAATCCCCTATTTGCAAGGGTTTAGGTCTAAGTATAATTAAATTGTTTTTAAATGTCCATGTATCAGTATTCTGGAGGTCATTCAAATGAAAAGACACTGAAATCACTGAAATCAAATTGTGGGTGCAAACCTTATTCCAGTAATTTAAACTGAGAGAGTTCCAAATCCATATCCTAAATGGGAGCCTAATTATATGCCAATCTATATTCTTAACGGCTATGGGGGGAAAAAAAAGGCAAAAAATGTGCCATTTAAGGCTATATTTCTCATTTTATTTGGTTATAAATGAGACAAATAATAGTCATTCTATAATTCTGAAGAAAAATCTGTTTCCGTAGATCAGGACATATACCTATTAATAACTGTATGCATAATATGATTTATAATATTTTTTTTTGTCTTCAGAGCATTTGTAGATTCTTAGATATGTATGTTCTCCTTCCAGGTTATGAATTTTGAATAATTTTTCTGGATGTATCTTAGCTTTCCTGAACCACCTTTTTAAATCAAATAAATCCTCCTTTTGATAAATATTCATAGCACAAAGAGATGGTCTTAAGGTCTCTGAGAATTTTACTGTATATTCTGTTTAAATGGCTAGCCAAAGCTACCACTGAAGCATGTATTTTGAGCATATATATTCCTACCCACTTTATGGGAAGGGGGGGAAATGGTGACACTATGTATTCTAACCTTAGTCCCTTAAATTGTGTGATTGGAGTCAGAGATGATTTTTAATCAGTCTGTGGCTGATTTGTAGTCTACAGTGAAATCTCTGAATCTTCCAAACAACACAGAAGTGCCCTTTTTCATTCACTTGTTTCTTCCTAATGAATGAGTAATTTTTTTTCTTTTTTTTAAGGTTTTGATCATTCACTGACCTTTTTTTTGTTTTGACAGTAGAAACCTCCTCAGCAGTTAGTTAGTGTGAAGAGATCACTACCACAGCCATACACTGACATTTGACCTTGCTGCAAATAAATGAGGATAGAGAGTAATAAATGCAGCAGCAAACATTTTCACAGTAATGGGACTTAATTTTTTTTTATTCTAGTCTTTTTTGCAGACAGGTGCTTTTTCTGTCGTTGTGAATAAATTACTCAAAATAAATGACCTAATATTTTCTAGGTTTTATTTTTTGCTAGTTGCTATAGATAACCTAATGAAAATCTTTTATTAAATAGAAGGATTTACTCTTCAAGTGTCTTCTTATATTTTGTTGCTGCATTTTTTTATTGAGGTGCACAGTCTAGTCGTTAGCACTGAAGTGATACATTTTTAGCAAGGTAGATGAGATGTCATATTTTGGATTATTCCGATTCTGTTTGATTTTGGTTTTGGATTTGGCTGGCAGCAATGGAGAATTCAGATAAACTTGTGGAATGACAAGCCTATGTTTGTAAAAGGCTGTCCTGTTCTCAAGCTGCACACATGATTTTTCCAGTGTTTCCTTCCTCCTGTGGGAGATTTCTGCTATTGGATGCTATCAGTCCAGATGGTTACAAGCATGAGAGACAACCTTTAAAACCGATGTTTTCCAAGTATTTCCCCTGCCTCTGCAGCTGTAGAAATTTTGTTTTTTACTGATTCCTTTCCAGCCTTTGGTTGGTTTAGGCAGCTCTTGGAGGTTCTTCCTGAGCTGTACATTAAACACTGTTTTCAAGCTCATTTGTACAATGGTAGTTGGCACAGAGGAATGCGTGTCCTAAAGCATTACTAAGCTATCTCTCTATCTTCCAACTTATCTTACATTTGGCATTTTTAGAACTTTTCATAAAATAATCCCTTGATAGTGACAGATTTGTTTTCTCAACAAGAGCTTCTAAACAAGGCATTATTTTTGGTTACCTAAAGATTAGTAGCTTAAATAACAAAGTTTAAAACTAATACTTTTTGAAATCAGATAAAAGAAAGTTATTTAAATGAACTATTATATAAAAACCTTACACATTTCACACAGAAATATAATTAACATTATACACTGTGACTACAAATATTAAATCCAGATTATTTACACAGTTTAGGAAAATTTTGTTTTTCTGGTGAAAAAGAAATTGACCATGAGAACAGTCAGGAGGTGGATCAGGTTGCCCAGAGAGGTTAGGCAGCCTCCAAACCCTGAGGCTATTCCAGACCCAGATGTATGAAGCCATAAACAACTTGGTCACATTTCATGGCTGACACTGCTTTGAGGAAAAGGTTTGTTTGAATGATTTTCTGAGACACTCTCCAACCTCATTTAGCCTTTGATTCTGTGAAAAACAGTTGAAGTCACGTGCTGCAACTGAAAGTGAAGTAGTTGTGTTGTAGCACTTACAGGTCTCTTTTTATCAGTCATACCTTGTATAAAGACAGTGAAAGAAACAAGATTTAATGCTTAGTGCAGGAAAACGTTCATCCCTGGATGTTTCGATTTTTCCCATTACCTTATGATATCAAGGAAGTTTGATAGCCCCAAAATGTTGCAGTATATCAGGCAAATACATAGAGTTTATTGATTCCCAGTTTCTGAAAGGATAGCTGGTCACAGGTGGTCATGGTTTGTCTTTGCAGATCTGTGGTGAAAAAATGTGTTCTGTGCTTGAAACAAATAGGAATGAGATACAGCTGGAGGAAGGTAATGGACTTCTAGGTATTAAGAAGAGATGTACTGAACTCAAAGAGCTTGCTGCAGAACAATGTCCAGAAAAGGCCTGGAAAATCACTTGACTATTTGATATGAATGGAGTTACTTTCTGAGATCTTTAAATACTGTTTTTAGCAATTCTTGTTTAGTTTTCTTGTGTGCAATGTTTACAGGTTACTTTTACTGGCCCTCCACCAATAAAAGCACCGAGCCTTTTTCTTATAAACAGGAGAGCAGTTGGATCTTGGGTTATAGGATATTTAGAATAGTGTAAAACTTTACTTAATTTTCTTTGGCAAGGATGGCAATATTCATAATAGGTCTTTAAAACAAATGACTACACATTCTTTTATTTAAATGTCTAAGGCCATCTGCAGAGGCAATGAAGAGTTTCCAGGGGTTTGATTGCATGTTTTTGCTTTTTGATTTTGTTGATCATGATTGCCTTTGATTTTAGTACAATCATTACTACTCTTAGTATAGTGTTTGTGGTAGCCTTGGTCTGGTATAGAGTGGCAGGAGGAAAACAGGACATACAGGGTTTTTTTTACTTCTCCATGCTCTCCCCTTCACCCTGCCCCCTGACAGCTATTGAGACACTGGAAGAATTTTGTGAGTAGGAAGGATGATAAGAAATCCCCATAAGCCAAAAGCTGTCCTGTTTTCTTTTCCCCTGACAGTCAGGGAGATGGCAGCTGCTGCTGTGCACAGAGTGGTACATAGCCCCTTGTCTTGCTCCATCCCATGGAGCTTGTGTGCTTGTGTGCTTTGGGAATGTGAAGGTACTTTTGTGTTTGCCAGCAGACTGCTGTGTATTTCTGAGCAAATTACCATAGCATTTCTAAGTTCTCAGAGGATAAATCTTGATGTCTAGTCTCAGTCTTTGCTCAGGCTTCACTTTTGACTCTTCCTATCATTCTGTGTGTATACTTCTTAAGGGCCTTCATATTTATTGCACAATATAGAACTACCAGAGGATTTTCAGAATATTTTGCTACCTGAAGTAGTGAGATCAATCAAGTAGGATAAGGTAATCTAGCAACTGTGTACTTCATTTAGGTTCTCAAGGTAATGAGCTGTCTAGCCTATTTGCTAGAAATGCCTGGTGTAATTCCTAACATGCTGTCCTTTATCAGAGAAGAGAAAATAGTGTCTTCACATTTACAATTTGGATAAGGTTTTTTCATTGCTCAGATGAGAAAATATTTGACAGTTTTTTGTTGCATATTAAATAGAGTGAGATGCCACTGGTTAGGACAAAAAAGATTTGTACCTTTGTTCTAAAACCTTATTATTTCTATATAGTGCCATGCTTCTCAGAAGCCCTAGTTGGATTTCCATAGCAGTTGTGTGAAAGACTTTCAAGCTTCTTGCAAAACAACACAATGATTTTTTAATTTTTGTTTTTAATTTCGAGCACATTGATGCAGAGCACATTAATGAGAGACATTGATGTCTTTCAGTTGGTGGAATTCTATGGTAAGTAGTAAGAGTTATCTTTGGTGGATTGAGAAGAATTTTAACTTTTTAAACACTTAGGTGTTTAAAACTGAATGGCCAGAATACTTGAGTCTAAGTACTAGAGGAGAGGAAGTCTGTGTGTGTGGAAATTAATTGTTTGCTTCTGTGGCTAAGTCTTGGATAGTGACATAAAAATTCTTGGAGTATTCTTCATTCCATTACAATTCCTTGTGGGAAGTGAATTCAGCCCTGACATGAAAATGTGGGAGGCTACAACTTAGCAGGCATCTTACATTTCTGATCTCCATTCCCATTTGTCATTGAAAATATTACAGACCTATGTTTTAGAGCCCCAGAAAAACTGAGCAAATCAAGGTTCTGCTGGAGTAACATGTCTCTGGGCACTGATCTTTCCTTCTCTTCCCTAAACAAAATAAAACAAACAAATCAAACAAAAGATATAGATAAAAACCAAGAACATGAGAGCGGCCAATACCTTAGACTGGAATGGGGTGGGCTGAGAACTGATGAAGAGGGAGAAGAAATACCTTTGGTTCCTAGCAAGTCTGAACTTGAAAACCATGAAAACTGCATTTTCTTTGTAGACTTACTTGCTAGAAGAAACGATGGATTAGGTATTTATAAACATTTAAGTACAGAAAAAAGGGCAACTGTGTTTTTTACCTCATACTTGGTTCTGGATATTTGATACTTCATACAAGTAAAGACACACAAGGCTTGTTATTCCATGCTTCACTTTTTCATACACATTCTTACAGTTCTTTATCTGATGACTCTCTTTCAAAATAGGAAGTTGTATAAGAAAATACACATCTTGACATGTGTGAAGGAAGAGAGATGTGATGGCAGGTGGGAAACCCTATTATTTCAGCCTAATGGCTAGGGTTGACACACATTTCTGTGAGTACCCATTGCAGTGTCTGTGTGCATTCAGTGCCCAAGGGTATGGGACAAATCATGGGTTGCAATGGAAGGGCATTTCAAGATTACTCCAGCTGGTGAGGAGGTTGAGGGCTTTGGGAAGCAGGTGTGCTGAGCATCAGGAGTTGGCTGCTGGAGTTCCCCTGGAACTTCCAGAGAGATAGTGGGGGGGTGGCAGTGTCTGTGCATGAGGCCAATGGAGACAAGAGCATTCAGACAGAAGATACAGGGCAGACTGAGAATGTCAGGTCAGTTACTGGAGAGTTGCTCAGCGTGGTTTTCCCACTAGTGGACTTTCATCCTGGTCTGCTAGTGGTGAACAGGGTGAGCTGCTGGCAATGTTTGTATTTCCAGATGACAATTTACCGCTCTGAGAAGCAAGTGAGGTAGCTGTGCTGCTGCCTGTACATGTCAGCATGATATTTTCATAACCATAGAATGAACTTCATGGAATCATTTAGGTTAGAAAAGACCTCTAAGATCACCAAGTCCAACAGTTAACCTAGCACTGTCATGTTCACCACTAAACATGTCTCTCAGTGCCACATCGACACATCTGTTAAATACCTCCAAGGATGGTGACTCCACCACTTCCCTGAGTAGTCTGTGCCAGTTCTTGACAATCCTTTCAGTGAAGAAATTTTTTCAGATATCCAAACCAAACTTCCCCTGGTGCAACTTAAGGCCATTTCCTCTTGCCCTGTTCCTTGTGACATGGGAGAAGAGACTGACACCTGAACTGAGCCCAGGTTCTCCTGGTAGGTGATGTACCTTTCTTTGCAGGGCTGATTTCCCTTCTGCTGTTTCTTTCTCATTTTTGTGTAATTAGTTTTCTAGCTGGAATCCAACACTTGTCTGAATCCAACTTGATCTGGTCGCATCCCATTTTTTTCTCCCTATTCCACACTTGATCCTAACTCTTTTTAGTTGTGAGGGGAGAGTAAAATATCTGTTTGGTTTGCCCTATCTTCTCTGATGTATGATACTGCCGCTTGAGGTCTCTAGCTCATTGAGTGTGCTTCAAATACATGGTTTTGTCTCTGGTCCTGTCCTTTGGAAGTGCTGAGCAGAATTTACAGCAAAGCTATCAATTCATATGAAAATGAGTTCATCTAAACTGTCTATCAAGTAAAAGACCTTTCTTTTTTTTTTTTAATGCAACAGTATGACAAATACGTTTCTTGCTCGCCTGTTATGTGAAACATTAGAATCAAAGTTTCTGGTTATCACATTGCAGATATCCAAGACAGTAAAGCTGATTGTAATTGAAAGCATATTTATATTAAGCAGCAAATATGCTCATTTTTAATATAAAGAAAAGCGTTCATTAGAAAAAAGGAGAACGTTCTTTTGAACAGAATGAAATGTAAGTTTAATTTTCAGAACATTGCTTGGGGCAATGGTTTGACATTTTCTTGAAACCAATCTGATTAATTCTCAGAATTATGCTGAGAAATGTCACTTACTGTAGAAAATACCTTTCTAAGAAGTGAACCTCAGAAAAGAAAAGAAAAAATTATTTTTTCTTTTTCTTTACAAATTACTGTGTGCATTTTAGTTGCAAGGGCAACAGCTCTACTTGTGTATTGAACTTGGTTTTATATGATTATGGAATCAATTCAGACCTTAATGGGAAAATGATATGGATTGAACCAAGCCCATTGTGCTATTTTTGTGAAGGTGACCTTATAGAGAAGGTGTAAAGGCTTTCCAGTTTGAAATTTCAATACTTTCCTGCTGTAATTTTTATAACATGAAGTTCAGAGTTGCTTGTGCAAAAATTCCCTTAAATGAAACAGACTTTTTCATCTGAATTAGTGGCAAAGATACATTGCATTGCTCAGACATGGCTTTTGAATGAGCAAATAAATATAACAGGGTTGCACACTGTCACTTACAGGACACGCTAATAGAAGTATTTAGCTTATATAGTCATCCAGGACTATGAAGATTTCAGTAGACTTACTAGATGCTACTGGACAGTGAAATTATATCTTAAATTGGATATTGAAACTAGTGTGGTTAAACAGCTGGTAGGATTTCCAGAGCCAAAAGCCAGACTTTGATGATCAGATTTCATCTGGTGCAAAGTTTAAGGTTTCTGCCAAGGGTGCCATTTTCACATTTGAATCATGATTTGTGGTTGTTGCATAGAGCAAGGCCAGCAGAATGCACTGTTGGGGGGAAAGATCTTTTTCAGCACTATAGAAGGTTTTAATAACTAGATTTCTTCATTAAGAATATATATATATATATATATATATATATATATATATATAAAATAAAAACTGTAAATATTTTAAAAACTTGATAGTGTTTTTTAGATGCTTATTATTTAAATTCCACCCTGTATGATTTTATTAAATTAAAAAAAAACAGTGGGGATTTGGACTTTCTCACTAGTTGACTCAGTACTATAGTTTACTGTCTATTTTAATACAACTTGCTTTCTAAATATGGAACTTTTTACAATGACAATGAAGATCTATCTGTATTTTTGTGCAGTGTTTAATGTCATTGTAAAAAAATGATATTTTCAGGGCACTACATTCTATCCATTAAGAAGAGAATACAAAGCCAGTTGTTTTATTCCCAGTTCTGGAAAATGTAAATTTTACCTCCAATTTTAAAAAAGTAATTAATATTGAAGACAGAGAAAAGAAGATGGATTTGTGTGGTATGCAACATGCAGTTTACAGCACAGAACATGAAAATAAAGGGAGCGCCTCCAAAATTGTTTGAATGGCTTTAAGCTTACATTGAAGGGAACTCAACCTTGCACTATGCTTGTTGATAACATTGATTTACATGTTCATATGTTAATGCGTATGTTAGTAGTTGGATATACAAGTTGATGTATCTAAAATCCATTCTGACCCCTGTTATCTGAAATGTCCATGTCTTTGCCATTTAAAATAAAAAAAAAAATAAATTATTGTTCAAACACTTTGTAACAGTGGCCAGTATCTATTTTTAATTCCTTAGCTTTAATTCCCAGGTTTACAGGCAGGGAAATGGATAAGAGAAAAGAAAATGTTATTCACTCAAGGTGAATGAAGGTGGTCAGTGAAAGGACCCAAGTGTCTGTAGTCCCAGCCATATGACTTTCCTTGTTCTTAATCAAATTCTCTTTCAAGCAATGTTAGTTTTAATTAAATAGAACTAGTCCTTCTCTAAGCTTCATTAAGGTATCATTAAGAAACTAGGGAGATGAGAAAAGGATGCCAGAGATCCTTCAGCAGGACCTTAGATTCTGTTTCTAAACCGTAATGCAATTTCATATTCCAGTTTATTTAATCATTAAGGACACTGGTTTCTATTGAGCCCTTCTGAAATACAAAAATGCTGGTCGTATTCTAAAGGAGCCTTCCAAATTATAAAAAAAAAAATTGTCTATACATTCATCTCACCTTAAACATTTTTGGAGTCTGGAGATAACAAAACAGCCTTAATTGTGTGGGAAAAATTGCTTAATTTAATACCTGATACCTGGGAAAAACCACACAAGTTGTGACTGAAGTGTCTCTAGTTGGAAGTTGGCATCATGGGAATCTCATGAGGTCCAGCAAGCCCAAGTGCAAGGTGCTGCTCCTGGGTCAGGGCAAACCCCGGCACCAACCCAGGCTGGGGGATGAACAGATCAGAGCAGCCCTGCCCAGAAGGACTTGGGGGTGCTGGTGGGTGAGAGGCTGGACATGACCCAGCCATGTGCACTCCCAGCCCAGAGAGCCAAACGTGTCCTGGGCTGCATCCAAAGCAGCGTGGGCAGCAGGGGAGGGAGGGGATTCTGCCCCTCTGCTCTGCTCTGGTGGGACCCCACCTGCAGGGCTGCACTGAGCTCGGGGGGCCCCAGCACAGGAAGGTCAGGGAACCGTTGGAGCAAGTCCAGAGGAGACTACTGAGATGGTCAGAGAGATGGAGCACCTCTCCTGTGAGGAAAGGCTGAGAATTAGGGTTGTTTGTTCTGTAGCAGAAGGCTCTGGGAAAACCTTATAGAAGACTTCCAGTACCTAAAGGAGGGTTACAAGAAAGCCAAAGAAGGACTTTTTACAAGGACATGTAGTGATGGGACAAGCTTGGCATCAAGCTGGAGGAGAGTAGATTTAGATTAGATTCTAGGAAGAAATTCTTTGTAAGAAGGGTGGTGAAACACTGAAATAGGATGTTAAGCTTTGAATTTCCTATCTCTCACAGTGTTCACGGACAAATTAGATGGGACTTTGAGCAAACTAGTCTAATAGCAGATGTCTCAGGCCACAGCAGAAGGGTTGGAATTAAATGACTTTTAGCACCCTTCCAACAGAAACTATTCTATGATTCAATGATTTGGAACAACTAGAAAATAGTAATTTTTCAGATGCTCTCTTTTGATGCTAAAATATTGTTACTGTCATCCTGAAATCAGGTTTGTCTTCATGTGATATTCTATTGTGCATGGGGCTTTTTTGCTTAAGCATAATAAAGTTCAGAGTTTCAGGTTTTCATCCTGTATTAGGGATTTGTAGACAGGTCAGAGAATTACATGACTGTGGAAACACATCTCTTCAAGGAGGAAGAGGAGAAAACATAATGTTGTAATAATGTTTAAAATTTTCCAAGAGGCTGAAAACTGTTGACTTTTCCTTAGAGGTGAATTGCAGCACCATATGTGAGCAATTTTAAGCCGTCTCTTTAATTACACAGTGTTTTGAAATTTGCAGCATATGCTTGTGTGTTGGGATGACTAATTGATGTCCACTCAGTTTTCACAACACTCTCAAGAGCAGAAACTGCATTCCAACATGGTAACTTCTTTTTTTAAAGTAATGGTAAGAGGTAATGGTAGAGGTGCTAGGAGGAAATGGCAAGGTGGGCATTGAGCAGGCATTTTGCCCTGAATTCATATGTTTAAAATTGCTTGCAGTCCCTGTGAAATTTATAAAGTTAAAGCTGTCTCCTTAATTTCTTTTCAATTTGGTTTTCAAGCTGACTTTAATCATCTGAGAGGTAGAGGACAGAGGATGTGTCCTGAAAGAACATTGGTTTGTTTATTTGGTTTGTATTGTTTTTCTCTGGAGACAGAGCACAGCCAGTGTTATCTTTGTTCAGCAGTCTCACCAATATGCCTTATTCCTGGCCAGTTCCTTCCCTCTTCCTAGAGGGGATCAAACAGCTTTCATCCTCTTCAGCTCACTGCTTGTGCTATCTGCAGAGCTCCTGTTTTGAGGCATTTCTTTTATGTCTTTGGTAATCTGGGGCCTAAGGAATTGGCCTTGTTGCTTTCCAGCACCAATTGAGCCAGGGACTAAGGAAGGATTTGCAGTTCAAATCCAAGAATGGTTGTGGTGAACTGTACATTGATTTAAAAAATGAATTAAAAAAAAAATACCTTTTTTTTTTTTTTTAGCATTTTTTCTCAGCATTATGCTATTATGCTTTAGGAAGAAATGACTCAACAAACTGTATCTTCTTTTCGTCCCCTTTGCTTTTGTTTGTTGTCCCAGCATTTTCCCTTCCTTATTTCTGAATCTGCAAGTTGGCTGCATTTAAGCAATACTTTCCCCCCTTTATTTTGTTACTCACTCTGAAGATAGGATATACATTTGTTACATGTACGAGAAAAACCTCCTGAAGTGACATGGAATGATTTAACTCTCACCAAGAGTGACACTTGCACACAACATGTGCTCTATTTGCCTTGCAAGCACGAGCTGTGTTCTGAGCAGCCTTCAGCTGTGTTTAAAGTACACACTGCACTGTGATTTCTGGATGCAGCCACACACTCTCTTTTTCTAGTCAGGAAATGTGCAAAAATTAGAAATCTGTGTACTTCAAAAAGTGCAAAAATTATTTTGGACACTCTCCATGTGTTTGAGAATTTAGGCTCATTTGGACTCAGCATTCAAAATGAATCAGATTCACATCAACAGATCCCCTATAGCCTGACTATAGGGAGCTGCTAATGCAGGCAAAGAGTGAGCTCTTACTTAGGCTTCCACTTAGTTTCACTTGATCTGATCCCTTCAGGAAGAGATTTCATCAGCTTCATTCCTCTCTAGGTAGAAACATGAAGTCCTTAGTGGTAGGCTGAAAACTGGGCTACAGTATGATTAGAAAATGAGGTGGAAACTTACAGTGACCCAGTCTACCATAGGCTATCCATAATATGAAAGCTCAAGATGTCAGCTCTTTTATGACTGGAAAGTTTCTTCCAAAGAACATGTAGTTCATTCATCCAGGTGAGTTTAGCACCTGGCATGACACAGGAAAAAACCTTAATAGGCATGGTTCTTACCTCCTAAATTCACTGATATTTTGCTACTGAAAGTAATTTGCTTTACATTGTTGTACTTAGAAAAACACACTTGCAGTGTTCTCCCCATCTTTCTGGTTCTAGCAGAGAACATGTGCCCCAATGCCTTTTGAAAACTTACACAGCTATTATTTTAAGACCAGTATCCCTACAGTTTTCACAGTATTTTGTTTCTGGAAGTAGATATAGGAGGAAAGTAAATCTGCCAGCATGTTGATTAAAGGAGCAATGTAGCCTCTGATAACCATTCCTTCACAGTTGTTTTCCCAGTGACCTGCTTTTCTCACTGAGGAATTCAAGTGTGGTCCTACAGCTTCTGAAGAGCAAAGTGCTGCCTGTCAACACGTCTGTGAGATTTGGGACACCAATACTGCAGTTTTCCAAACCACTATCTACTTAACCTGTAGTTGCCCAGATGAGATGTCCCACTCATTTTTAAGTGAGGGAGACTCCTTTCTCACAGTAGCCCTTTCCCGCAGTGTCCTTCTTTCTGTGGAACAGTGAAATCCAAAGATGTTTGTACTAATTAATATGTGCCTATTTGAATTTGTCTACTGCACAGAAAGAAGCAGCCTGCAATGAAGGGCTCCCAAGAATCTATGTCACATAAGGGTCACAGGATGTGGATTACTATGTAATGAGTGCTTTAAAGTAAATATGCAAGCATGTATGCATATGTATGCACACATAAACATGGCTGTAATGTGTAGGGTGTATTTACAGACATGTATTTGCAGGTTTTTTAAACTGAAAACCCTCTTGCATGATGAATACACAGTCTTGCCCTTCCTTAGCCATCTTTTTTGTCTCTTAGTTATTGTATTTTTACACCTGCTACTATTTGGCTCTTAGTTACTGTATTTTTACACTTGCTACTATTTCCAGAAACAAGGTATATATCTTCTCAGCACCCGCACCTGTGTACTGTGTTCAGTTTTGATTTATGCTGTACAAAAAAAGTGTGCACGAGCTGGAGAGGATCCACAGAAGGGCCACAAATATGATCATAGGACTGGGAAGTGTGCCATGTGAGGAAAGGCCAAGAGAACTGGGTTTGTTCAGCCCAGAGAAAAAAAGGCTTATCACTATGTTCCAGTATTTAAAGGCTGGCTAAAAAGAAAATGGAGACTCCATTTTTACCAGGAATCACATGGAAAAGAAGAGGGGTAATGCATCCAAGTTTCTTTGTGGAGGTTCTGGTTGAACATAAGAGGAAACTTTTTCACAATGAAAACAATTACCCATTGGAATAATCTCCCTAGGGAAGTGGGGGATTCCCCAATGTCAAACACTTATAAGAGCCAGCTGGACAGGGTGCTGGGCCATCTTGACTAGACTGTGCTTTTGCCTGGAAAGGTTGGGCCAGATTATCCTTGAGGTCTCTTCCAATCTGGTATTTTAGTATTCTAGCTACAAAACTGAAGCAAAAATTAAAAAAAAAAAAAAAAAAAGGAATATTTCTCATTATGTTGTTCCATCTTCTAACAGATAAAAGTGACACTTTCATAGTCTTCTTCTAAAGCATTAGCTGTACATTTCCCTTAGGATTTTCTACCATCAGAAATTCAAAGGTAACACTGACAGCTGTGACAGCTAGACTGAGGTGTTGATCTGCAGATGTATGGTACCTTAGTTATTTTCAGTCTAATTCTTAAAAAAAGTTAGACAAAGTAGTATTGGACGTAGACATTTACATAATAGTTATGAAAAATTATTCTTCATCTCCAGTTAAGGTTTTGCTTTCTGTCTTAAAGTATATCCATTTCTGATGGGAAACTTTGTAAAAGATAAGCAACTTAGGGGAAGTTTTAAAATTTCTAAATGCTTCAGCAGTGAACAAAGAGTTGTTATCAAATGTCTTCCACTGCTGCAATAGCTTTGAAAAAAAAATTAGTATTTAATGTATTTCTTAAAATATTAAATAGTCATAGTTAACGTTTGACCTTATGCAAAGGTATAAAAAATTATAATAAAGGATCTACTTTAGCAAAATGATTATGCTACTCTCATCCATGCAGGGAGTTGGAAAGACTTCACCAGTGCTTCTCATCAAAGTCTTCTTCAACTTTAGCTGAACAGTACCAAATGGATGGTATTATTAATTTTAAATAAGTTCCCTACACGTGTTACTTAAAAAAAAAAAAAAAAAAAGACAACCAAACTACCCAAATTCCACTTATTTTTCCTTTACCTTTATTTAAAGCTCCCTTATTTTCACTGAAGTAATCATAGTTCCTGGAAAGCATAAACAGAAAGTAATATAGAGGCATTTCATTGATGTGTTGTTAGCTGTTCAAGATGGATTTGAAAGCTTCTCTCTTGGGATCTATGCAAGAAACCACTGCTGCGTTATGTATACCATAGTTTTATTGTGTATTTCTATGTAATTAAATTTTTAAAAGGGAAGCTAATTTTGTTTCAGATCTAATTGTACATCATAAATTGATCAAACTACCTGGCTAGTGAGTAGAAGTATCCCATCTTATTTAATCATCTAAATGTGTGCATTTATTGTTGGTGAAGTACAGTTACTGTAATTGTTTATATGCATGTACTTAAATTAAAAAGCCATGTGTTACAATTTGCCAGTGGTAGGAACTGGAAAAAAAGAGATGTCCTTAGGTTTCCAAAACCTGGCTTGTGAATGTAGTGATCATCTCAAGGAGTTCTACATAAAATTGCTTGGTCTTTTTGTCATGCATTTTCTGTTTAAGTCAGGGAAAGTTGTATAGCTAAAATCACGCTGAATTCATTGCAAATCTAGGGCATGCTTAAAGGGCACTTCATCTGAGCAAAGAAATCATTGCTTTGACTGTGGCTATGTTAAGTGAGAGATGGAAGTGAATAGCTTTTAGTTTATTGCTCATTTGAAAGCTAGAGGGAAAAATGGCCTTTGTCTACCTGCCAAGCTCTTCCCCTCCCCTGCCCAGACTTCCTAAAAATGCTTATTTGAAATCTGGCAGCAGTTACTCTTCATTTCTTTCAGAAGCTTTTTCTATTTTTTTTTTTACAGCATTTTTTTTTCTTTCTTTCCTGTAATAAATTTTATCTATTTTTAAAATGTAATAAAATGTGCTAATGTGGCTTGAAAACAAGCCCCAAAGAAAGAGTCACTTATTGATAATTTGATACTTAATTCAAAGTCTAATTACTAATATGTACTCTTCAGTTGCTCAGTTTTTCTCTTCACAATGATAAATCAACCTGTTCTGTTTCCTTAGGAAAATTTTAAAAGTCCTACCTCTATGTATATACTGCAATGACATCTTATTGCAGGTGCAATAAAATTGTGTCATAATGTTGAAATCCAATAATTGGAGCTTGTAGCAAATTTGTCATCTGCATATATGTGGATATGACACCTTATTGTTGTGTAATTTAAAAAGGAAAATGAAATTATGAAGTCTTTTGTTACCTTAAACAATAGTGCATTTAATGCATTAATTAGGCTGTGTTTGCTCTGAGACCAGCAAAAGAACTGAAAATATCTGTTGTTTTCATGGTAGAACATTAAATAACAAAAGCTTTTCTTAATAGAAGTGATCATGAACTTATTGTGATTTTGCATTTATTCTGCTTTTAATCTTCTCATTTATTTGGGATTTTTTCAACTCCTGGCAACACCATGATAATCAAGGAGGAAGTTCTTGGAGATGTTCATGACAGGTTTGTTTTTATGGAGGAGAAAAAAAAAGTTTGATTTTTTTCCTTCAAAGCTGTGTTATGATAAAGCACTTTCCATACTCAGGAGTTCCACTTAAGGGTATAGTTAAATAAACCTGAAATCTTGCCAAGTCCTGCAACTCATTGCAAGAACAAATGAAAACAGTTCCTGAACAGTGTGTCTTTCTAGGTGATGTTGTGAACACGTCCATTTATACTTTGCCCTTCTAAGACAGTGTTACTTTCTTAGAGTTTTAAATAGCTTTTATGTTTGCTCTTGAGTGACTGCTGATACCAGGAACAAAGTCAAGAAACAGTTTCCCAAGAAGAGAAAAAGAAGTCAGTTTAGAAAAATTCAATCTCTGTTTGAACTGGATTCAGATTTTATTAGTGGGTGTGAAACTGGAAAGGAGATACTCATGATGATATTAATAAGCACGAGCTGAAGGGAACAAACTCTGCAGAAATTAAATTTTGGGGTGGGTTTAGTAATGAGTTCCCAAGCTATGCTTCCTTGTTGCTGCTTACTGTGTTTGCTGGATTGTGAGAAAATCAAGTAATCACGTAATTAAGTATTCCCACTGCTTGAAACCCTTTCCGAAGTTAAATATGTCCTTATTATTTAAGTGGTCTTATGTCAGCCAAGCCCAGACTTTTCTCTATTTATAACACCTCTTCTCTCAATAATTTTACTTTGAGCATCCTCTCACCTAAGCTCTGATGTCATTTTAGCTATTGTGGTCTTTTATTCTTCTCCATCTCAATTAATACAACCCCTTAATAAACACTTAAATTCCAAGGATATAAAATTAGCAGGATGGCCATCACAAAAAAATGCTGACCAGCAAAAAAGCATGTTGTAGCAACATAATGATTCCTGCTTAATAAAGATGCTACTATAGATAATGATGCTTCCAGATAAATGCCATTACAGTATGAAACATTTATCAAAAACAAATACAGGCCTCAGCTGATGTGCATATTGATCCAAAAAATTATTTCATCAGGAACATGGAAGGTGCTTATTTTTGCTTTGAGGTAAGGATGATGATTCTTTAAGCACCTTAGGAGGATATTTAGGAGAGGTACTATCTCTTTTTGCCTTCATGATTAAAGAGGCTGAAATTCTTTTCTGAAGTTGTGTGGTTGCCAGACCCAGGTGAGATCGCTGGTTTCTCTGGGCAGTGCAGCCTGGTGTTGCCATTACAAATGTGATGGGAGAATTTTGATATGAATCATGGCTAAAGTGCGGTGTACATATGGTAAAAGACTTGCCTATCATAAAAGTATAGGTCTTCCATAAAAAATTGCATCCTCTGCTGGCAGCCAAACTGGGAAGAAAATGAGGTGGTAGTGCAGGATTGGCAGTTTTCATTAAAGTCAAAGGTCTGATTAAAAGATTAAAGCTTGTGGTTTATAAACCACTGTGACAATATTTCATCATTAATAGGCATTACAAAGTACAGTTTGAAGTAATAATGATATTCTTGGTTGAAAATAAATTATTGGATTATTCCTGATAATTTCATAATCTGATCAATTGGATTTAAGGGGGAAACAGCTTTCTGACTTAAATACCTTTAACAACATATCTATGTTATAGAAAAGACATTTTTAGGGAAGGACTGTCTTAGCAAAACAGCTTTGTTTCCTATTAGTTTACTTAAGTGTTTTCAGAGATATCCTTTCTGCAGTTCAAGGTAAATTAAAAAAACCAGAATGTTAAGAGTTTTTCAGACCATTAGGTAAGAATACTGTCTGTACGAATTACTTCACAAGATCCAGTTTGCAGCATCATTTCTCTGTTTCAAAACAATTATAATTGACAATTACTGTATATGTTTGATTTCCATGAGGTTTTGTTGGACAATATTTTCATATGAAATTAAGTGGTTTTTTGAATATTTTTGAAGTTCATTTTTGAATATTTTTATCTCTTTTTAATCATAAGTCAGAAATAACAACTTTAACTGTTTTGGCTTATACAAAACAGAAAAAAGTAAAACTTGGTTGGCATGCAGTTTAGCTATTCTAATATTGCGTGCAGTTTGTGGAGGATGAAAGTGTTTGGTTTTGGTTTTTTTGTCTGTATTTGGTTCAGGATTTTTTGTGTGTTTTCTTTTTGGTGTTTGGTGTTGTGTTGGTTTTGTTTGTGGTTTGTTTTTCTTTTCCAAATAGTGTAATTGTTTTGCAAAGCATTTATGTTTTTCCTTGGAGGCAGTATTTAATTTAGATGAAGTACCTTTCTGGAAGTAATCATGCTTCTCCCCTATTTCAATCTGTGATGTAAAATGCAAGTAGATAATTGGATCTTTGGGAGACATTTCATAGGAGTTAATATCTCATAAGGTGATGTGTGCTGGATATGTTTAGAAAATTACAGACACCACACTATTTGTGTAAACCTCTCAGTGTTACACATTTGAGGTGTTAATATTTCCTGTAAAAAGAGAAAAATTAAGATACTGCTCACATTGCCTATAACTTGAAGTACAGGGACGTGAGCAGCATCTGTTCAGTGAACAGAGCTTCAGGATGTCATGGCCTCTAGTCAGAAGGAAACCCAGGGAAGAGAAGTCTTGTGATTCATTCTGATTATAGCCAAGTTTGCTCATGATTTAATTTCTGCCAGTAGCAAACCCCAGAGATAGGTATCATCTGCCAAGAATTCCCTCCTTCTGGGTGCATAAAACCAAAATGCTTGGAACCCATCAAACTTTGTGTGGCTGGCTTAGACAAGGGTAGACAGTGAGTCTTCAAAAAGGCATTGCATCCAGGGAATTGCCACTTAGACTGACTGCCCAGCACTGGGCATTTCACACAGAATATTGCCAGCTGCCACAGAGCAGCAGCACAGCCTAAAATATGGACTGTGCTTTCCCCTCCCATACAATATCGTATTATGGAAAGCATGATACAGGTTTTTACAGCAAAGTCCTAGTCTAGAACATTGGAACATTTCACTGACTTCTGTGTGTACCAAAAATACAAACAAACAAAAAAGATATATCTGTATATAATATAGATCTAGGCTGGACAAATTCAGTTTCCTGTCAGTATTTTCCCACTCCAAACAACAAACCTCTGTCAGACTCTCTTCTCAAATGTATGAGAAATTTTTGAAATTCTAGGCCCTTGAAGAGTAATCACCAATGATGGAGTGATGCTTGATTTTTTGACCACTGCCTTCCTTACCAAGGTAGAGGAGACAGATTTGGCTTTAGAGAGCAGAGGAAAAAATATCAGTTATAAAAGCAGTACATGGAAGCTTTCAAGAGCAGTGAATCAATATCCTGATATTTCCTAAGGTTTTGTTATGTTTGGGCAATGATTTTTGTTGTAAATTTGACTGTATTTTATTAGTATTCAAAGTGCCTTATAAAATATTTCTAAACTTAAAACTTTTGTCCTTAATGTTATATGTGGATATGAGTTTGGACTGCTTGTTCTTCCCTCTGTAGTAACAAAACTGGTAGTCTATTTGGCAGTGATAACTGCTTTACTAAGTTGACTTTAAATAGTGTTGCTATTTCTTCATTTGCCATAGAATTGTTATCTTCCCAAATACCTGAAATGTTTCTAAAATAGCAGATACAGTTTAGTTTAAAAGCCACAGTATCTGATGCTCCTGTAGTTAAGGAGACTGTGAGTAGTCCATGATAAACAGAACTTAAATTCCTTGACATTTAAGATTTAAAAAATTGAAATATCATTATCAGTGTTGTGCTTTTTCAGTAAATAGGACACACTGGAATTTGGTATCTAAACTTTATCCTATGATCAACTTAGACAAGCTTGTAAATTTTTTTTGTTGTTGCTATACTGTGCCCTACCCTTCTTTTGGGAAAACTTTCAAACTTCTCCCTCTGTTGATGATTAGTGCTTTCTGGGGGAAGCTGGGTAGGTCCTCAGCAGTTAGTGCAGTTAGAACAGGAAAAGCTTTTCCTTCTGCAGAGCCTAGGAGATTTGGTCCCACACAATACAGGAAGCTGTCTTGAAGCAAGTTGGTGAGCTCATAAGAAGAAAAGAGCCCTTCCTCCCTAGGCCTCTTAAGAAAAAACAGGTACCATGTGAATTTTCTTGCTTTGAGATTTGGCTCAGACAAGTGACACTAAGTTGCTTTCTTTTGTCTTGTCTGCTTTTTTTTCTTTGCTCCTCAAGATTGCCTGGCAGAACATCCCTCACCAAGGGACTCCTGGCAACTCCTGGCCCATTTTCCAAAACCCCATGCCTTGCTTTTAGTCCTCTTTCTTGTGCCTTCAAAATCTTCATTCATTGTGTTCCCATTCTCCTAAGTCACGGTCTAGCGCATCATCTCAGTGCGTGCTTTGGCAGGGCTGCTGTGGTATCGACTGCTGCTCTCCTGTAGAGGAAGATACCAAAAATGTAAATTCATTAAGTTATGCAAGCAAGATTTTGAATAAATGAATGTATGCAAAGTGGGTTGAATGACTGTTGATTTAGTGGTACGATGTGGATTTTCTGTGGTCAAGGTCTTGACTTTCTTTTATTGATCATTCACTTTTGGGACAAGGGTAGTCACCAAACAAAGAATATATTTGAACAACCTTTGCATGTGATTAATGTGTGCTCAGAATAATTTGAAATGAAGTGCTTCAATATGTATCCATACCAAGTATTATTTTTAGAGCCTGTGTTAAAGTGGCCTTAATCTTGCTGATATATAAATTCTAGGAAATAGTGAAAAAGAAGACAAAACAATGAAAATTAGCTGATCTTGAATAAGTACTATACAATATGCAGTTCACCTGTGCTAAATATTGTTTTCAGAATCATCATGGAAGTCTGAATGATATAGATGTTAGAATTACCATGTCCATAACCTCATGGTCAGCCCAGCTTCCCCCCATACTCTTACCTTTTGAAAGTATTAGTGTGATTAAATCAATAATCAGGATGGCTTGTGGGAGTTGGACTCAATGATCCCTTGATCCCTGTGGGTCCCTTCCAACTCAGCTCACTCTGTGATTCTGTGATTCTGCAAAAAGTAGAGGACTTCTGAGTACAGGAGTGGCAAGCATGGAAAAGCATCTGGAATACTGAATATTTGCAGTATGCCTCAAACCTAGGGAAAAGCTTTTCCTTAAACGGGGGAAAGCTTTGGTAGAGGCAAAAGCTTGAGCTTTAGATGGAAACAGAAGTAAGACTTTCATTCTATTTTTGGAGTTAGGTTCAAATTTCTGTAGTTCTTGTATTACAAGAACATCTGTTTACACATTTTTTCATCAGAAAAATGTGTTTTTAAAGAGACTTTCGTCTGCTGTAAGACTTTTTTATAACTGTTACCTTTACATGGAAGTGATCAATAACTTTATTACTGAGTTTACTTTTAAGAGCACCACTGACAAAACTACTTGTAACAACTTTCTTACTCATAAGATATTAAAATATTATTGAGCATGATCGACTGGCATTATATATTTTAGCAGTTCATTTAATGTGTATATGCAAGAATATATATAATGTGCATCTAAAACACTCAGCAGTCTCATTTATTGAGAGCATTTGTTTCCAGATTATGCTTTTCCTAATAGGGAAAAATCCTTCTCTCCTAATTTATTGTCTTGAAAAAGTCTGGCAAAATTTTGTGTTCTTCTGCATGTATTTCAGCTCTGAGTGTCTTCCCTTTTGTCCCATATAAGCTGAACAGACATACTACAGTACATTTTTAAGGATAATTCTGTTGTGATTTGCTAGCTGGTAAACTACTGCTAACACTCCTTCCTGTTTCTCTTCCGTGTCTGCATTTTATTCACCCTCATATACAGTAACTCAGAAAGAAAACCATTCTTGCTGCCAGATATTTCTTGTGGGTGATACTACATACTCCTTTTTGTGTTCTTATTCTCTATATTTTTTTTTGACTGCCCAGAGAGTTCTTTGAAGCAACTAACAATGTGTGTCTTGCAGCTCAGGATTGATTACCTTTTTAAAAAATTTTGTTTGCTTGTCTTTTTCATCAGCAGTGTCACCAAAAGTTCTCATGCTAAAACTGGTAGAGTTGCTAAAACTTGTGGCAGAATGTGAAGTGCTGTGCTGGGCTGGTGAAGTGTATTTCTTCAGTCCTTTGTCAATGCTTTTTGTCTCCCACCCTTTAGCAGTTGTCTCATACTTGAGAGTTACTTCAGCATTCCACTGCATTCCCTGTCATGAAGGGAGAGTGAGGTTTGAAGTGCTGCTGTTGTCATCATCCCTACCTGTTTCATGGGGTGTGGCAAGGTGGGCTGTCCTGGAGAATCCCATGTCACTAGGCTGACTGTGTTTTGGACTATACAGGGGAGAAACACTAGACCTTGTGGGGAATCTGCTTCTTGAAAAACACTTAAACAAAACTCATAAATCCACAATCTGAAATACTTGAAGCAGGCTTCCCTCATATGCCCCCAGGCTTAAGAAAAAGAGAACTTTAAGAAATCCTCAGAGCCTAAGCAGTCCCTATAGATATACCGCCTCCTTTTGTCTCCTTTACCTTTTGGAAAACAACACATTTTCACCTTCTGTATCCTTTTCTTTTTGTTCCTTTATCTTTTGGAAAACAATACATTTTCACCTTCTGTTTCCTTTTATTTTGTTACCTACTTGTTTTCTTTTTCCTTGGTAATTCAAGAGCTTTGATATGCATCAAATAAGAAAACGATGGTTTTCTCTTGTGGCTTTCTTAGTGCTGCTCTGTGGCCATGAGGCTTGGTATGGCATTCATTTGGTATTTGGTTTTAAGATGTAGCTAGTGCATTCTAGATTCAGCTTATTCAGCATATAAATACTTCCATTGGAGTATTGGAATGACCAGATAATCAAAGGTGGCAGAAAGCCATCAGTGGCAATGATTAGCTTTGTACAGTGATGAAATTCTTATACACCAAGAGGAGTGGAAACAACTGCCTTTTTTCCATACCTTGTCTCAACTAAAAGAGGAGCTGGAATGAGAGAGCTAGTTCCTGAAACTAAAGCATAGGCTGTTCCATTTTCAATTTTAAGGAAAAAAAAATTACTAGAGAGAGCAAAGGTTGGAGTGCTTGTCTGATACTTGAAGGTATGAATATAATTGAAAAATTGTTGCGCGCTGAAAGGTAAAGGTTCAGGATAAATACTAGGAAAAATACTTGCCCTTGTGGAAAGCTGTAAGTCCATAATTTGGTTTTTTTGTATGCCAGAGGTTATAGCTCAGAGAAGAAACAGGGTCACGTTGTCATAGAATCATAGGATGGTTTGGGTTGAAAGGGACCTTAAAGATCATCCAGTTCCAATCCCCTGCCAGGGCCACCTTGCTCAGAACTTCATCCAGCTTGGCCTTGAACACTTAGAGGGATGGTGCATCCACAGCTTCTCTGAACAACCTGTTCCAGTGCCTCACCACCCTCACAGTAAAGAATTTCTTCCTAATGTCTAATCTAAATCTGCCCCCTTTCCTTTTAAAACTGTTGCCTTTTTTCAATCCCTACAGAAATTGCTGTAAGGCCTACCTCCCTCTCTATTATAAGCCTTTTAATAATGGATGGCTGCAGTAAGGTTTTCCTTGAGCCTACTCCTGACTGGGCTGAACCCCACCAACTCTCTCAGCACTTCTTCATAGGGAAGTTGTTCAATATCACAGTATTTGACAAATTTTGAATTCTAATGAGCTTGGAAAATGCTTTTTTTCCTCAAATAGTGAATTAAATAGGCTGATCAACTGTAATAAGTTTAATTTCTTTTTACAATTATTATAGCAACAAAATCTATAATCACACACAATTTAAATATACATTTATTTAAATTAAAGCATTTTAGATATATTTTAAAAATAAACATACACTTGCCAAGCAATAAATTCAAGTAATATCAATGGGAGATCTTATTTTAGAAAACTAATTATCTAGAGTACATATTTGTAAAGAACTGCAGAGCTAATTTTACTTTTTAATTTATATTGTTAAGAGAAAAAAACTGGAAGGAGAAAGCAAAGGTATTATAGTATACTGTAAATGTATTTTCTTTAAATGTATAAGCCCATGACTTTTAATTTATTCCTGATATTAAGGAATAATAATTTATTCCTTATAATAACTTATTCCTATGGCCATGATCAGAAGAAAATCTGATTATGTGAAAACAGGTTCTAAATATTCTGCTCTAAGTCATACTAAAATCTCTTCCACTTAGCAAGCCATCCTTGTGCTATTGCTGAATGTTGCCATGGAGTTTGGTAGTTGAAGAAGCAGACAAAGAAATATAAGAAAAGAACAGACAGCCAAATGAAGCCGGAACATTAAGTGAAACCTGTTGCACACTGTGGATGGTGGCCATGCTGGGCTTCCCAATAGAGTCCTGCTGTACCAGGATTTATATGGCTGAGAAATTCTCCCTCTGGTCAAAACAGGAGAAATAAGGGGTGCTTGAGTTTCACCTCCCCAGAAGTCTTTTACCGTAAGTACCCTGACTTTCAAAATATTTTTTTCTCAAAGTTATTCAAACTCCATGGAAGTAATTGAAAAGTGGGGCATCTGTTTCTTGACAGACTGACATGGTTGGTTGAAATAGTGCAAATTTACTGCATAACTGAAACAGAACTGGAGAGAGAATCCCTGCCAAATTGTAATCAGGCTGGAACCATCAACTGCTTTGAAACAATTTCCCTCCTTTTTCCATTTCTCTTTTTTTTAAGTGGTGCTTTTATGAATTAATGGTGCATGTGTGATGCTTTTATCCTATTAGTACTGCATATGCATACTGCAAATGTCAGCTTAGGTGGCAAGGCCAGAGGAACGGTTTGCTTTAGTTCACTGTTTTTTGCCACAATATCCTGCCTAAAGGGGGCAAAAGAATCTGCATCTGCCCAATTTGTTTCTGATTTTGCATTCTGTAAATATATGCCAGATGAAAAGCTGAAATTGTGGTTCTCATTCAAAATAATTGCCTTGGAGAGACAGTTTCATTTTGTGCTAAAATGTGCATCTTACAACAGGTATTCTTTTTGTGGAAGCTTCAAAATAACATGATGACATTTAAACAGATTGAATATATGAAATTGAAAGAATGTTACTCGTAATATTTCTTTTTTTTCTTGCCCCCCCTCCCCCTTTGAAATGAATGAGTGTGACTGTGCCCTTCTGCACACACATCTGGTTCAGGATTGAGCTTGTCAATTCAAAATTTGAACTTTAAACACTATTTTTCTGCCTTCAGAAGTGCTGTTGTAAACTTGCAGCTTCTTCATTAGGATTGACTCTGACATCTGTCAGAGTACTGCTTTTTTTTTATTATCAGTCAGAAACTGATGCAAAGTAACCATATCAGTTAGGGTTCTTACTAAGTCACCTACACAGGGTTTAAGAAATACTGCTACCAAAACCTTCCATTTATCACTTTTATTTAAGTAATAGTTGTGTTTTCCCTTCTCCATCCTCCTAGAACATTCTGCATCACTCTTCCTTCTTTATGTAATCATAGATATTAGTTTCTTCATCTGTTTTGAGCCTCTCAACTGGAAGAAAATTCAAAATTCATTCAAAATTAATTAAAAAAATTAACTGGATGTAAACTTCCAGTATATCCACTGGACTTTTAATGTTATGGAAATGAGATGCCTTTGTAGCACAGTCCATCTAGTCCAGTTACCATCTGGCACAATGATACAAAATATAAAAATTGCTTTTGTAAAAAGGTAACCTGATTGCTGGGGAATGCCAAAATCAAATTTTTGATTTTGCTTTTGAAATTTCCTTTGATACTAGTTTCTAGTTTTGATAAATTTCCTGGGAGAGAATTTGGCTGTGTCTTGCATGCTTTTGTAGTATCCAAGTGAGAGGCAGTTTAAAATCCCAGTTTGGCTACCCTTGTGATAGGAACAGTTTTGTCCAGCATTTGTAGCTACATCTCTCCTCACACTGGTGCAGAAATATACACAAAGCAAATTATTCTTAAGATATGTTAAAAATCTGATGATACTTGCTTTTTGTTTGTTAGAATTCTGTGCCAGACTTTAAGGTGTATTTTTGATTTTCAGAAAAGAGACTTGTGATAATTCATGAATAATTGTGGGTTCATCATTTACCTCAGTGGATGCAATACATATGACCAATTTTTTGAAGTTTCAGCATTATTTTTGCTTTGTTTCTGGCCTGTCCCTGTGTGTCCATGTGTCATGCCAGTCCCCCACCAGTTTTCACTTGAGATGTATTCTTTTTGGGCACTGGGTTTTCAGTGCCTTATTTTGAACTTAAAGCAGGAGTACTCAAGAATATTTTTCATCACTTGTGTTTCAAAGTGTAGTTCTAGGTGTTCTTCTTTTTACATTATTTTTACTTCTACCTGGAGCTATTGCAGAAAAACCATGGTAAAGTTTATTCTGCATGTGAACAGTAAAAATCAGTGCCTAGTATAAGTGCTGTTTTCACTGCAGCTAAAGAAAATTATTACTTTATCTGCTTGAAGTGTCATAACCTCCTGTTGTTTAGAGGTGATTCTCACCATGGCCTTGTAGACGTAAAAGCTTAACCAGCGCTCAAGTAATTCTCTTGATGTCAACATACTTCAGCTTGTCAGCTGCCTGCCTCACAGTGCTTTGAGTTACAGCATTGTAATCATTACTGCATTAAATCAAAGCTCTGAGCCACCCTTGCAAATGGAGGTTGATAGGTACCTTCTCTGTTGTGAGTGAGAACTTGTGCCTTCAGCATCAGGCAGCAAGAGAGCAAGGAAATTAAAACTGGGAGAAGGAAAGATAAAATAAGTGGAAATGCAAAAGGAAAACAGAAGAGATGGTTGTTTAGCCTTCAGCAGTAATTAGTGAGTTATTATTTTAATTTGTAAAAAAATTTAATTGCTTCAGTATGTGTACTGCGGACCTGCAGTTCAAATTGCTTTGTCAGAGTCTTAAATTCAGGATTATTAAGAAAGCAACTTTGTGTGTAACATTATCATGTGCTCATGTTTTTATTTTACCTGTAACTTCATAAGATTTTTATTCCCTTGCAGAACCAGTGTAGGATGTTATGCACTGAGCAGAGGATTTCTAATCTCATGGAATAAATTCATAGATGGTTTTGGAAAAGGCTGAAATACAAATTTATTCAAATTAGCTTAGTGAAGCAAATTTTAGGGGTTTGCTGGAAAGAGAACATCATGTACATCAGAGAAGCAAATTACGTATCTGATTATTTGAGAATTTGCATAGAAATAGGAAATTATGCAGAAATCAAAACTTAATGTTCATTGGAGTTTGGACAAGGGCAGTAAAGAGACTTGGAGTTACACAAAGTAGAAAATGAAGGCAAAATCTCTGACATTCTCTACTTCAATTGAGATTATGTCCAAAGAAAGATTTTTTTATTTTTTTATTTTCTTTCCCTCTCCCCTTTTGCATACGCCTCTGGAAGGGAACACTGCTATCCATTGTATGTGAGACACTGTCCTTTAAATATGTTTGATAGTACTGGGTATATTAAGATCCATAACACTGATTGATTTTGAAGTTAGTTTTTTAATGCAATGCCTTCCTGAAATATTTGTTTGTGCTTGCACCAATAAGCAATGCTCAAGTGGATTTTAACATAAGTAGGACATCATGTCTCTTTTTCTTGAACCACAGCTCATGGATAAAATTTATGCTAAGGGTAATAAAGTTGTTGCCTATAAAAAGTATCTGTAGTTATATAAGACACGGATATCATGTATTCTCTTACCCACTTGTAGTCAGAAAATAAGAGAGTAGTGCCAAAGTAATTTTAAAGCCACCCACCGGCAAAGAACTATCATACTACTGCATATAATACCAATTAAATGTTTTGGAGAAAGAATACTAAAGTCAAACCAGAAATTATTTGTACCTTGCTTATGCCATTCCAAATGAAATGAGCGGCATGGTTCTTGCCTTTGAGTTTCACAAGAGAAAAATTAAACAGGCTCTGAACGAATTTTAATCAGGCTGAAATTTATTTCTTGGGCTAAGTACAAATTGTGTTAATACTTCTCTTTTTTTAGAAGCCACTTCATCTCTTGTCACTGGATGTGCCTTTACTTAAAGATATGAGGTGATATTACAGATGTTAGATAAGCTTATGCATAAAGAGAACCAATGTAGAAGAAGATGCAAAAGTGAAGGGAGAGGCATTAATTCCTAAAATGTTGAGGAGAATTCTGTGGAAAGGTTTATAGGAAAGGCAAATGCATATGGGCCTTTCAATAAGGTAAACAAAATCTTTGAATTAGAGAGATGCATAATGAAGTATTGAGGCACTTAGAAAAGCAATGCATGTTCTCAATACTTCAGAACTATTCTGAAATAAATGTAGGAGGATTACAAAGGTAAACATCACATCTGAAAAAAAAAAAAAAACCAAACAAAAGAAGATATGATAGGCAGGTCTAAGTTTAAGCAATCTTGTTGAAATGAAAAGCAAATGATGTTGTAGTGATGCTGTGAAGCAGATCTAAAAGGCAGCCCCAAATCTTCACGCTGCAGGGACTTGGGACATTGTAGATCAGCTTGTTGTGGTGAAGATATAAATAGGCTTGGTCATCCCCACTGGTGAAAACCTTACAAGGAAATTTTATCTGAAAGCCTTTGAGGATCTTTCTTGTTCTCTCTGAAGCATCTGACAAATGACTCATTAAAACAAACCTTTGTTTGTTTAAAACAAAAAATTAACCCTTTGTGTTAAGGATAACTTTAAAATGTTTTTGTCATCTTGGGAGAGAAGGAAAATTTATCAGATTTGAGGATGAGGCACAAATCATAAACTGAGAACCAGGGTAAGAGAGATAATAAAGGGACACTGTGCAACTGATTAGGCACTATTAGCCTACAACATGGTAATGGACTTCTTCATGAAGCAAGTTGTTGACATTGATGCAGCTAAATCATGAAAAAGTAAAAATACAACTGCAGTTCACAAACACAGGTTTGTAGCAGGGAATAAGGAAACACAGGTTTGTTCCAGGGAATAAGGAATTGTCAATTAAAGATCAAAACCAGAAAGGATTGCATTTATGCCCAGATAAGGAGGTAGGGGAAATAAAACAAAGAAGGTAGCAAATGCAAACAAACTCTATAAATACAATGAAGTAATAATAGAGAAATCTTTAAAAAGCCAGGAAATTATTTCTTGTAAAGAGTAAAATAAATAATTAGTAAATTTCATTTCATTCCATCTACAGGACAGAATTAATTTAATTTTGTGGTAATTAAAATCTCAAAAAGAAGAAAATATTTCTTTCCCAGCCAAGCTTCTTTCCTTGTAAGGTATGTACTAGGTACCTTGGAAAACGGATTTTTGTGCAAATTGCATGACTCATCTGTATCCCCAGGGAGTGAAAGAAGGTGGAGAAAGAAAATGATTTCTTTTTATCAGTCTTAGTGATAGAGGGAAGGGAAATACTAGCATTGCACTAAGCAAGCTAGAAAAGTGATTCCTTGTAGCCAGCTGAAATAGCATTACTGTACACTGCATTTCACCAGATCTGCCTTGCAACTGTGTGCAAGTGCTAAATGTTTCTAAAAGGTTAAATCAAAGCTCTAGACTTTGCAGTTGTTAATTATTTCCATTGAGAAGATACTTAGAGATTAAATATTCCTTGAAGATGAATACATGAAAACTAGCATGCTTTTAGTAAATGTAAATGGGGTTCTCACTGCATAGTGAATGGAAATGGGGCCTGTCTACCCAACATATCAGAGCTCAGCATTTCCTTGAGAAAATATTTAGCATATTGAACATTTTGGAATTGAAATAGGTCTCAAAGCTTTTGCAAAAGTGTATCTTATTCGCTGTTGGAGGCACAGAGACAAATCCCCACTCTTCAGTGATTTTCTCCAAATTCAGTGTCTGTGGATCCTTTGCAGTGAAAGGACATGAGTCAATGTGACAAGGTCATCTTCTATGGCTTCTATTCCTTCTCTGATTTGTCTTTCAATCTCTGGCTAACAGTCTATGAATTGATTTCAGATGCTGCATTTCTCAACAGTATCCTGCTTCAGCTTTGTCCTCAGTAGTGAGGCACATTTCTGTATCTCTGTGTGTCAGCTCTGGTGGAAATCTTGCCTTGTTTATTGACTTAATCAGTCCTGCTCTCTGCCTGGTCTTGTTAGCATTGTTCAAAAAGACTGGCTGCTGTCACTAGTAATTTCATTACTTGTCTGTGTCTTGTGACAATCTGTTGACCACACTAAGCACAAGTCAGCTCACAGCAGTAATAAGTGCTGCATTACTCCAGTAAATGGTTTATTTGGCATATGGTTTCCAACTGGACATGACAAACTGCCCAAGTGGACTCCTTTACAGTTCTGCAATCTCTGGACTGCTAAATTTTCACCCAAAATTTACTCAGTAAGCACCTCCTTTAAATTATTAAAGTACAATTTCAGATACAGAAGGATATGGATTTCTGTCCAGTAATGTTTTTATCTTCATATCTTTTGAAGAAATTGAGATGATAAGTATTGAAATCCTAGACTTCATTATTATCCTCCTGATCTTTGCCAATACATATTAGTTAGTTGTTTTCAAGTGGGCTATGTCTTGTTTTTCTTGAGCTCTAATAACACTGATTTCCACGAGGTCCTGTTGCTGTTATTAATGTTGGATGTAAGCTTTACTCTTACAGCCATGTACAACAATGTTTTTGTGATCATTATGTGCTATAAATATAATGCACAGTTTAGAATTAGTGCAGAAATATGTGGATGAAGTTCAGATAATATTTGTAGGAATTTTAACTCTGCACATAACAATACCTGTCTCTATTGGAGAAAAACTGGAAATGGTCTGGAAAAACTGCTGTTCCCTACAGGTGCAAATTTTCAGACAAAGGGAATTTAAAAAAATATATATTATAAGAAGGATTTCTAAACTTGTGTGATACTTTGTTAGTTCACAGAATCACAGAATTCTCTATTTAAAATAAATATATAGTAAGTTTTACAGTAAAATCTGATATCTGAGGAAGAATTTCTTCAGAAGGCTTTTGCATAATTTGCAGTACACCATGGTATTTATGTTTTTCTAAAATAGCTGCTTTGTGTTGCTTTTGAAGGTCAGTGTTAAAGAAGATTAAAAAATCACTCCTCCTCTTTCCAGTATAGCAATTTTTGTATGGACTTTGCTGAAATTCTCTTTTCTATTCAAGGTAGTCTGCCTACCCAGCTGTTCTCAAGGCTTGTGGTTGTAAAGTATAAGGAAGCACTGTTAATGCCAATAAGCAAACAATAAGCATGGTAAAATACCTGTGTTTTATCTTTTTCTTAACCAAGTTACAATAAAAAAGGGAAAGAGTTTAGAAGCAGAACATTGTGGTGTTGCATTGCAAATTGTGTTTGGTTAAGAAAAATAATAATACTGCAAATCTGTAAATGCTTTGCAAAACATGTACACAGGAATTTGTAAAGCCTAGATTTATGATAAAACTTCATTGTATCTACTCATCTCTGTTGTACATTATCTTGGGTATGTGACTTTTGATGTACTTCATTTCATACTTTAAACTGTAAAAGGGAAAATTTTAGTTCCATAAGAGATAATTCGAACTGTACAAATTCCATAGCTGGGAAAATCATTGTAGTATCACTTCAATAAATGATTTATTTTTATTTATACTGAGATATCTGCTGTGGGCAAGAGGAGAGTTCCATTGTAAACAGAATAATTCAAAGTGCTGATAATGGTGCTGAAATGGTGTTTTATTTTCAGTCCAGCAGTTTAGACCCAGCTGACCATCGTTTATCAGTTGGCAGATGTTGATGAATGCATGTGTAAGACAGTACAGAGCAGGAAGCAGATTGTGCACTGCTGTTGATCCTGATGCACCTCTCTTACAATCTTGTTCAAGAGGCCACAGGTTCACTGACAGTAGACAGCACAGTTTTCATGCCTGTGTCTTCCTTTTTACTGATGTGGGCTATCTCACATAGCCAGAAGCTTGGTAATACAGCTGGAATTTTAAAGAGAAACAAAGAAGAGTCTGTTTTTCTACAATCTGGCATGTAATTTATGTGGGCCTCATTGCTTTCCTGCTAAGAGAATCATTATTTTTAGTAAAAAAATTCTTCATGCAAATAGTCAAGAGAAACCTCACTTCTGAGGAAACCTTTGGTATTACAGCTACCAATTTAAATCTGTATTCTCAATAGCATGGTGTAATCAGTTTGTTATTTGCACTCTCTGTACATATAACTTATCCTAAATGTGCAATGTAAAAGTAGAATTTTAAGTATTATGAGTATTTATTATATTTGTTTTCCTGCAGATTTCTTGGTTTGGACCTTAGTCTCTAGGTGTCCACTCCTAATTTCAAATGTTATCCTAATTTTGATTTTTTTTTTTTAATTATATACATTGTCCTGCAATATGAGACTCAAAAGCAGTTATACCTGAACACAAAATTAAAACATGGAGCACAAAGGATTTTTTGTACAGAAAGAGTTCATTTCACATCCACCAGCTCAAACAGAGCTTAATATTGTGTGATTGTTGCAGTCAGAGAGCTTGTCTAATATGACAGAATGATGGCACCTTGTTTTGTCACTCCTGAACACCAGCCCATCTGAAGGAAGCAACTTCGGTTCACTTAGTGAGTGCTCTGGCCACATTCCACTCCTACCTGCCAGTAATTCTGAGTAATTTGCTGGCCATTTCTTAGATTCTTGGGTCATGGAGTGTTTAGGAATATTTTTTGCTTCCTTTTGGTGTACCTGCAACAACCAGCATTTGTTGGTAGGTCATGGATCTTCTATGCTGGCTATTATTGCATGCCTAAATAGAAAAGTGAAAAATAATTTGTTTTAACAAAATGACAGATCTTTTGATCTTTAAAAGTAGACCTTTTAAATTACAGAGGTTTAGTAAAATGACTTATGAAGCAAAGAAAATAGTATTTTTCTAAGTATTCTTGAATTTACAGAGATTCTTATTCTGTTTAAGCAACATGTTTTCTATTAAAAGCTATTTTAAATAAATAATCTGGCCAACTTTATCACTGTGTGGGATCTTTCAAAAACTATATTCAAATTCCCTGTCAGACCCTTTAAAAAGGGAAGGATAGAAGCCTGAATTTTATTTAATAGAAATTGTTTTGTCTCCTTGCTTACAATAGGCTAATTTATCACTGGCATAGTCCTGAAGTTAATTTAAGTTGTTTGCCAGTATCAAGGTTACTTTTTCTATTTTACCATATTCATATTGTTCAATTTGACTTCTGTTTCATGAGCTCATGTGGTTTTTTTATCACATTTGGTTAATAAGGTTTTATTTTGAGCCTTTGCAGCTTTTCATAATTCAACATTTAAATTTCATGTAACTTGCAACTGCTGAGAGGTTGCAGTGCTGCTTTGGTTATGCATTAAACCTGTTCCATAGCTCCACAGCAAGGAGTAAAAACAAATTTCTTGTTTCTGTAGCAAGCTCTGGTTTCTCTGAATCATGTGTGCACTGCAAAAACAATGGCTTTCCATGAAAAATACATAAATTTTCCCTGCATTAAGCTCTTTATGTGGTGTTTTTCTCTTGTTTCACTGTGTTCTAGGAATGAAGGGCTCAATTCAGTTACCTCAACATAGATGGTTAGTGCCATTTGAGACAGCCCAAGTTTTTGCAGTTCCAGTATAGCAAATACAATACAGGACCTACAAGAGACTCCTCCTGAGAGCCACCTGGACTCCAGGCAGGATTACCCAAAGGCCTCTCAAGCAGCAGTAGACACCTGTTGTTGGTTACCTTTAATGTAGTTATTTTTAAATTGAGTATTGTGATGAGAACAGCTCTATGGGATCTGACTGTCCTGCCCCAAAAATTGTCAAATATAAATGAGCAGAGAAAAAGGTCTGAACATAGCAAGTGTGCATTACCTATCTTTTTAGCACAGTGCCAGCCTCAGGCACTTTCCAGAAAAAGTGTGGTTCGGTGTGTTTATTTAGTAATCTTGGTGCATTTTTCTCACCTGAAACCATGTATGTGTTTAGCAACTGCAGGAGCATTTCACAAGCTCAGCAATGTGCAAAGAGCCTCTTCCTTTTGTCTGTGTGGAATTTACCAGTTGCTCACTTCATCTGCTGTCCCTGTTTGCCCCTAAACCACCCTTCCTGTGCTACCTAGGCTTTCAGAGCTTTCTCAATCATCTTCTCAACTCTGTCTTCTCTGAACCAAAGAGTTCTGACATGCATCCTTATTCTTGATTTGGGGGCCATTCCTTGCCTCTGTCGCCCTTCTCTGTCTTTCCAGTTCTGCTATATCCTTTTAACAAAGGGGAGCCAGACCGGCTCACACTATTCAAGATGCAGGTTGCTGTTTATTGACCAGTCATTTAGTCTTGCAAGAGCCTTTGCTGTTCTCCCTAATTGACCATTTTCTGTAATATTTCAATTTCCTATTATTAGCAACTTTCATTACCACCTGTAATCCAAAAAAAAAGGATCGAGCAGTATGAACATGTATAAAAACCTAGCCTGCAACCCAGCTATTTCCTGGAATTTGTCTGTGGTGTCTGCTGAAAGAGCTTACTCTCTCTGCTTTTGTTTGATCTCATGAAATTAGTCACTTGTGAAGGAACTTTCTATCCTGTGTAATATCGCTACAGTTTGCCCAAAAACTTTCCATGAAGGACTTAAGAAAGGCTTTGGCAAAGGCTGACACAGCATTGTTTTATCCAGCTTGGGACATTACATCCCACATGATTGGTCTTACTGGATGGATGAAAAACTGTGTGGAATATCAGACCAGAGGTGTATCTTGACTTTTTTAGTTCTTCATCAGTGATATGGATGCAGAGATGCAAGGCATTGTTGGCAAGTTTGTGGATCACAACAAATGATGAGGTGTGCACTCAAAGCACTTGGAGGCCTGGCTGCCATTCAGAGGAGCCTGCAGAGGCTTGATGAGAGAGCTGGCAGAGCCCTTGTGAAATGAGGCAGATAACTTAGTCTTGAGCCTCGGATGGACAGACTCCGGCCATTGGTACGTCCTGGGCAGTCACTGGCAAGCAGCTCTGCTGGAACAGACCTGTAGGCCATTGTAGCCAGCAGCCTGAGCGTGAGCTGGCAGGATGCCTTGGCAGCCAACTGCTTCCTGGGCTTTGCTAATAGCAGCACAGCCAGGAGACTGAGGAGAAGTTTGTTTCCTTTTACTCAGCACTCATTACAATGTGCCTAGACTGCCATGCACAGGTGTGGGGGACAGCCCAGCACAGGAAAGACATCGACACATTGGGGTGAGTTCAGCAGAGGCCTCCACGATGAACAGTGGCAAATTGCTCTGTGTGAAGAGGCTCAGAGATGGGACTTGTTAAGCCTGGGAAAGAGATGACTTAGGAGGAACGTAGCAGCCACCTTCTTGTATCTGTGAGGAAGTTATGGAGAAGACTGAGGCAGGCTCTTCTGCTGAGATGTATGGCTGGGGGTTGACTCATTAATTGAGAGGAGATATTTTGGCTTGACTTACAGGAAAGAAAAGTTCAGTAATTAAGCAGTTGAAGAGATTGCCTGGAGAAGCTATAGGATCTTCATTCCTGTATGTTTCAAGAGCCAACTGGGCAAAGACTAAGCAACCTGGTCTTGAATGTTGATCACCTGACTAAAGCAGATTTTTCTGATCTGCTTGAATCGGGATGTTGGATCAGAAAGCCTGCTGAGATCCCTTCTGACCTGAATAATTAATTTTGTATGATCATTGCTCATTTTATACTTGCTTCTTTCTTAATATTCACCTTCTTACATGCATGCTTATTAAAATCCAGCTTCTTAGCTAAAAGCAATGTTTTTAAAATATAGTTATACTGTGGAAAACAGATTTGTTCATATTGTCATTCAGCACTCACATGATTGAGTTCTTACATTTCAATATACAGACATAACTTAAAAAATGGGCAAAAATAATATCATTTTTGTAAGGGATTTTAATTTGAAATAAATCCTCCTCCCCTGCACTGGAGGAGTATTATATCATCTCCTTTTCTAAAGGAAAAAAACCTCAACAATTAACTCTACCATAAATGCTGCATACTTAGCATAATTATTTTTGTACTGAATCTGCATGTGCATATATTTCTGCTGAAAATATTGTACTAAAAATCTCAAATGATTCCTAATTCTATTTAAAAAAAAAAAAAAAAAGATACAGGGAAGCTTGGGCTTGGATGTTTTCATGTCAGGGACAATTTCTAAGTCCTGGATAATTATACTCATCTTTCCAGAAGAAGTTTTGAATAACCTTTTGATTATATAGCGTTTCCCTGATGAGCTTGTTTGTTGGTATATTTATTATGCATCTCAGATGCAATTCATCTACCTAATTTTAGCTACCTGAAAAGGTAGTCACTGAGTTTAAAATAGTTGCCTAGGCACCCGCTACAGGTAATAGAGATGATTCTTCCTATCCCCAAACATGAGTCATGCTGTCTGCCTCAGAGGCTTGACTTGTGATAAAATTAATCACTCTGCAAAGCACCTGTTTTACCCTATTAGCTAGGACGGGACTTAAGGCATCTCGCTCTTCCAGGAGAACAGAATATGCTTATGTTTTAAAACTCTACATTCAGGCTCATCCCATGTCACTTTTTGTTGCTCAAATATCATAGAAATACTTGGGAGAAACAGAAGTGAGCCCAACTAAAAAAAAAGAAAAATTGCTTTCAGCTATCCTTAGATATGGTAGCTGATGCAAATGTCTAGATCAGTGTAGAATTTTGTAATGTAACTCAGCTGGAGCCCATATCTGGAGCAGATACGTACCTGGTGTGATGACTCGTTGGAAACATGAAGTCAGCACCATCTGTACCACAGAATGAGTTGCTTGCAGGACATGATGGAGTGGTGATGGTGGTTCGGGGGTTATTTGTTTGGGGTTTTTGGATTTGGTTTAGGTTGTTGTTTTTTTGTTGTGGGGTTTTGCGTGTGTGTGTGTGCGTGCGCGTGTGCGCATTTTCTTCATTTTCCCCATCTCTGGATATCTCACAGGAGACATTGGTAGCTGGAAAGGTGTTGATAACACACCAGAGTTTTGGGTACTGCTGAGCAACACTGGCATAGCATCAGCACTGTCTCTCAATATTCCCCACATCAAGAGGCTGGAGGTGAGCAAGATCCTGGGAGGGATGCAACCAGGCCAATTGACCCAAAATATCCAAAGGGATATTCCATGCCGTATGACATCTGCTGAAATATAAAAGCTAAGGAAAGGAGGAGGAAGGTGTGGCATTTATTATTTGCGATGTTTGTCTTCTGGAGCAGCTACTATGTGTGCTGAAATCCTGCTTCCTGGGAAGTGGCTGAACATTACTTGCTAAAGGGAAGTAGAGAATATTTTTTGTCTTAGCTTGTGTTCATGAAAACTTTTGCTTTTGCTTTAGTAAACTGCCTTATCTAAACCTATGAGTTGTTTTCTATCTTATTTTTTCTCCCCTGTCCATCTGGGAAAGGGAGTGGTAGAGCAGCTTGGTGGTCACCTGGCATCCAGCCAAGGTCAACCCACCACAGTAGCACTGGGAGACTGTGGAAACTCTAGAAGTGATGTCACTGAAATAAGACTCCAAACCTATACTGGAATTTCCTATTCTTATGCTTCTTTTTCTTGATTGCTAGCTAGACTTAAAAGCAGATTGATGTTGGATACATACCTCTTTTCTTCTCCCTTAGCAATACATTAATCCTCTTCAGGACAAGTCAGACATGAGTTTTTATCTACTTCAGATTAAACCAGATGAAATCTGAAGTATTACTTCTTTCTTTTCTTTTGGAAAGTAATTGAAAGCAAGTTCATTCTTCTAGCAGAAGAATTGTGTGTACTTCATCGAAAACTCATGTAATTGATAAGCACTTCTAAAAGCCCAACTTGAACTCCTGGGCTAAAGGTGATAGCAATAATGCTTAGCATTGAAAGACTGCCTGCAGCTGAACAATGAAAGCAATGCCAAATCAACTCAAAATATAGAATTTATCTGAGGGTTTAAGGTGCAGGACATGAAACAGCTGTCTGTGTTGTTAAGATTTCTCTTTTGTGGGCAACATTGTAATAAGTGTTAAGTCTAGTGGATTAATTAGAATGACTGTTCTTTTGGGCTTGTACATTCAAACATCTCTGGCAAATTCTAACACCCCTGTTAAAAGAAATGAGTAATCATGAATACAGCCAGTGAAGTGTTACTTCTAACCTTGTACTGTCACTACGTTTAGTATTTTCATTCAGTAAATCTTGCATATGTTTGCTGGTCATAAATTAATGATTTTCTACTTACTTAAAATATTTTAGAATGCTTCTTTAGTTATTTTAGAGACATCATGAAGTTCTAGTTACTTCAGCTTTGAGTCACTTTTAATCTCGTTTCTCATAGCTGGCTTTACTGCAGACAGGTAAACTTCCAGTGGATTTTTTTTTTCCTGTGCATGTCTGGACTAACAAGCCCCAAGTATCTTATCAAATAACAGTATCAAATAACTTATGAATAATACTTGTGAATAATTTATTTTTTAGTCAGAAAATACCTGCGTATGTCAAATTCTGTGCTTGACTGACAATATTGAATTCAGTAGAGATCTGCATATTATGCCTTTATGATATTTTTTCTAGTCTTTTTGTAATTTGTGCAGTCTTCAGGCCAATGGATCTTCATTTGCAGTTGAAGGCTCTAGATACTCCTATAGTACGAATAATTATTTTGCTGCTGTGCCCTGTAAAACAGAAACACTTCCAGAGATTCCACTTTCTTGAGAGATTTTTTTAAATTGCAAACAGAAAAAAGATACTCTCCAGAAACACAAGTCTTGGAAATGCCCAAACAGTTAAAGACAGGGGGGAGTGTGTGTGTGTGAGCTTAATTACAAGACAGCTGCTTGGATAGAGTATTTCAGCCCAAACAGTGAGCTTGTGAAAAGTGTAAGTGGCTCAAAATAGGATCTTAAAATGAGAAGTGCTAAACACTGCTAACTCTGTCTACAACCAGAAAGAAAATTGTGAAACTTCTTCACCAGCTTTACATCATGGAATTCCACCAGAACTGCTTTTAAAAATTGCTCCCAGCAAATTTGACTTCCTGCTGTTGCTGACTGCTTTCCTAGAAGCTGTGATGTCTCAGGTCTGCATTGCTCACCTTCCCCCTCTTCATCAGCTTTATTTCAGGAAGCAGCTCTTCTCATCTTAGTCAAGGGAGGGGAAAGGAAGAAGAGGCACAGGAAGGAGTGGCACCTTCTTTCTTGGCTTCCTGCCCACATCCTTGGCCTCCTCCCCAGTATCATGGGATATATCTCTGGCAGTATATTCCTGGGTATAACTTGTGCAAATGTTTTTTATGGTAAAAAAAATTAATTTTCTGTTATGATGTGTAATTTGACAGGATGAATGTGTAATTAGAATCACAAAAACAACTGAGATTCTGTGGATAGAAGTAGATTAAAGATTGCTGTATATACATTCCAAGTATGTATGTAGGAAGTTAAAAATAGGTAATGTAAACAGCCAAAATCGGCACTAGAAAATGTGTATAACTTAAAACAATTGTGTGTATGTCTTTCCACGTGCACTCAAATGTATCTGCTTTGAGTGGTTGTTGCTGCTATTCCAGCCAGTGCAAAGGAATTTAGTGCTATCTTAAATCAACCGCACAATGAAAATGGGAGACAACAATTATTGCACAGCTCCAGTTGAACCCAGCAAGGCAATTTTAAGGACTTACATATTGCAGTAATTTAGCTTTAATTCTGTTGAAGACTTGGACAATAGTGTGGGTTTGAAAATAGTATTCTTAAAAGAATGATTAAAAGAAGTCGATCTGCATGAAGACTGGGATACATTCTCAATCCATGAGAGTGTTCAAGGAATAAAAAGGAGTAGTGTATCTTTGTAGGGCTACACAAATGGAAGAAGTAGATGCTGGAGGATGTGTACTGAATTGAATATATTGATTTCTTTTCTGTTACCGCTAATAACTTTGATCTAGGAAAACAGATTTACATGGTGCATAATAAAATTCAAGTACACATAAGTCTCAAGTGATTTTCAGTTCTGTGCTGCTAGCTGGTTGAAACTCAAGTCATTGAGGTGAGAGCTGACTTTCTTCCTATGCTTAACTGCCACTGCAACTTAATTATTGTTTCTGATATTTTAGCATAGCCTTTAATAATGGACTCATTATTTAGTAACCAAATTTTGTACTGTTACATGTTCTTGCCAAGTCCTATGAAAGTAAACAGGACCCCAATAAAAGACAGTGATATGATAATATTATAAAAGAAGGCCCTAGCTTTAGCTTGTAAAGAAAATTATTGCAAGTTTGCTTGTCCAGAATACTTGTAGGTGCAATAAAAATGTAATCATAACTAAAGGTCAATTTATGTTGCTATGTTAGTTTAGCTACTTATCCTCACTGAAAAATGGTCCAGTATCTCTGTTCTAGGAGAGTTTGTGGTTCTTCAAGCAACACATCCCTTGCACTGAAATATGGAATTTGATTAGGTTCTGATGGTACTATAGGACTGTTCCTTTGGGCGAGTTATGGTGACACTTTACTGTTTTATGAATGATTAGTTAGTTGATGCCATATGAGGTTGCTTTTCACTTGTGGTCTTGTAGGCAAAATGGCCATGGATAAGCAAGACATGATGTACATTCTTCACAAATACAGTTCAAACCATCAGTCTGAGCCTCCTTCCTGCTTAAGTTTAGTCTGCTGTGTTTGGAGAGAATTTCTTTTTAATCAACAGCAGAGTCCTTATCTGCTTCCCGTCTTTTATTGCTTAGCAACAAAAATATTTGAATGAACAAGTTCTGCACATAGAATCATGGAATGTTAAGGGTTGGAATGGACCTTAAAGATCATCTATTCCCAATGGTCCTGCCATGGGCAGGGTGACCTCCCACTGGACCAAGATGCTGAAGGCCTTATCCAACCTGGCTTTGAAAACTGCCAGGGTTGAGGTATCCACAGTCTTCTTGGGCAACCTGTTCCAGTAAAGGAGCCCTCACAGTTAAGAATTTGTTCCTAATGTCTAACCTAAATTTCCCCTCTTTCAGTTTGAACCCATTACCCCTTGACCTTCTACAGGCAGGTCTTACAACAGCAGAGTAGAGGGGAAGAACCACCTCCCTTGACCAGCTGGCCAAGCTCCTTTTGATGCAACCCAGGGTTCCATTGGCCTTCTGGTCTGTGTGTGCACGCTACTGGATCATGTTGAGTTTTTCATCAACCATCACCCCCTACTCCTTCTCCACAGGGCTGCTATCAACTACTTCTCTGCCCAGCCTGTTGGTGTGCCTGGGATTGCCATGACCCAGGTGCAGGAACCTGCACTTGGCTTTTTGGTCCTTATGTGGTTTGCACTGGCCCATCTTCCCGGCCTGTCAAGGTTCCTCTGATGGCATCCCTTCCCTCCCTGCATCTAACACACCACCCAGCCTGGTGGTGTACTTGCTGAGAGTACACTCAATCCCACTGTCCATGTCACCAATGAAGGCGCTGAACAGTATCAGCCCCAGTACCGACCCCTGAGGGACACCACTGATCACTGGCCTCCACTTGTACAGTGAGACAGACCACAACCCTTTGCCATCCAGACAGTTCATTGTCCACTGAGTGGTTCATCCATCAAATTCATGTCTCTCCAGTTTTGCAGGACATGTCATGCAGGACAGTGTCAAGAACTTTAAGTAAGTCCAGGGAGACAATGTTGGTTGCTCTGCCCTGTAAAACAATTGGCTCTGAGAGAATTATACAAAGGTTTAGGTTTATTCATGCTTTTCCCCCAGCTTTTCCCCCCCATTATCTGACTCGATGTATAGAAAACAGGAAGAAGACAGACTTAACATAGCCAGTCTATTAAAAGCCTTGCAAATATTCTTAACCAATATATTTTAAGAATGCTCTCAACATATGTGTATGATGATAACACTGTAAACTGATACCCCTTTAGCGTGACAGAGTGAAGGCTGAAACTGTTAGACTAATTACAGTCTTACACAACTTAAACGTACATATTTTTATTCTTTTCTGTCAATAAGCTATCTCCTGGATAGTATAATTTTTAGCTAGAAAGAAAGTCAAACAGAAGATACATACTGTGAAGGGACACAGGGTTCAGTTTAACTGTGAGGGGGTAAGTAATTTCCAAACTTTCAAGACAATTTGTGAAGAAAGTGCAGTTGTCATCACATTCTTATAAAGATTGTCATTGTTGATTTAAGTATATTTCAGTTCAATCCAAACTTTCAAACTTGGTTTGGGTGTGTAAAGTATACTTAGCAGAAAATGATCCATTAATGCAAGAACTTCTGCCTCTGCTTTCTGGCAGGCAGAGATCCAGAAACGGTTTTCTACTCTATTGAATTTTTTTTATGTCTATGTTTCTAATGGACTTTATTAGTTGATGTTTCAGCAGAAATTTCTGTCAGTATTTATTTCTAGGAAAATCCAGATTTCATGCTTGGGAGCACATAAAATATTCCTCTGTATAGAGTTTAGAAAAATGGCTAGGATTGTACTAATAGAATTTCTGGTTTGTTTCCTCCATTAAATTGTACATACTGTCACATATAGATCAAAGAAGTTTGACTCTTAGAAGAGCTGAATTCAATTCTGATGTCCTTTCGATTTCTGCTGTATCTTAGGTGAGATACTTTGCCTCTTTGAGACTCTATAGTCTTTTATGCAGTTATAAGTGTCACATGATTTTGATATCCCATCATAGAGATTATTTGGTCCAGGAGAAAACCTGGGCAGGTAAGTGCAGTGGTTGCTTTGCATATCTTCTTTTTTCTGCAGGGGTGACACTGACATCAAGGAAAGAAGGCAGGCGGGTTAGCACAGTGTTCAAACTTTTCTTGGGTCTTCTGCATGTTGGTTAGGTGTTCCCTAATCTTGCTGTAGAGTCATGAGGTTCTCACCTCTCACTTTTGTACTCCGGTTTCCTGAAATATTAAATACCTTTAGTTATAGGAGTAGGCAGGGAATATCACGTTGGTAATGAGTCCTTTCATATCTTGATCTTTCCTGATTTGCATTTGCTGCTCTTGCTGCTCACAGTCTGTTCCATTACTGAGTCTTTGCCCTTTTTGATGATCATCAGACAGTTTGCATAGTTTGGCTACCTGTTTTCTTCAGCACACAAAAACAATTCGCATTTTCAGGACAGGTGGCTGACTATATTTCATCCGCTTTTGCCACAGTAAAGTTCTGTTTAACATTTACTGGCTTATGCTATCAGCTATCCTGTCATAAATCATGCTAATTGCTACAGAAATTGAAGAAAAAACCCTAAGTTTTGTATTTTTTTTGTCCCAACTTTCTTGGTCATAAAGTCTGTTCAGGGAGCTTTCCATTCTGCAGTGTTATTTGTGGGGATGCCCTAGATCTCAAAATATTGTAAAGAGTTTATTTTAGTTTTTAGAAACAAAAAAAAATCAAAATAATGGATGACAAAAAATTTATGTGGATAAACTTAAAATGATACATATATGGAGAAAATGATTAATATAACATCCCAGCTTCATACAGGAATCTGATTTGGCATTTGCTACTTTTTGTGGGTCTTGGGATGTGTGCATAAGCCCATATCAAAAGGAATGAGGAGACAAGAACCTACAGTTCCCATTTGGAGTACAGCACTCTTCAGGAAAACACTCAGGAAATGTTTGATTGTCATCTTTGACTGGGAGATGCATCCAGAGGTTTAAAAAAGCAGATGTCTGTACCTCAGCAGATCCCTACTTCAGCATGCTGTGTAGCAAGTGAGGAGATGCTGTGCTCATGTGCCAACCCCTTATTTAAGGGGTACAGCCATGGAAAGACCCCCCCAGGTTATTGCTGTCTTGGTTCCCTAGTGTGGTCCTACCTGCCAGACAGCGTATCTCCAAAGGTCATTCTGGAGGTAGGTTGCAGAGTGTTGTATTTGGCTTGGAAATATGCATTCTGCTGTCTGGCTCTAATAAAAGGGAGAGATGTGAGGCAAAGAGGATTGTGCAATTCAGTATGATATATATAAGTAAGCTCCTTAACTGCAGGAATTAGTGAGGAAGTAGATTAGTCCTGAGATTACACCAATACCAGAAACTGTCTATCCTCCTTCAGGTTCAGAGCCATGGGAGACATGAAGAGTAGTCAGCATGAATCAGCCTGCAATTTAAATTTAAAGTAGTGGTAATAAAGAGTCTAATTTGGCAAGAACTTTAGTGGATTGTTTGTCTCAGACTCATAGGGCTGTGCTTTTGACTTGCTATTTTTGGTATTTTGTAATGAACATGTGTCCTCAGGTGTTTCTGCCTACCTCTTGCATTACAAACTTCTTTTTTCCTCTGATTACTGATGGTGATGTTTGGAGGAATTAGTTGTGATGTGGTAGGGGTTTGATTCTGGCCAGCAGCTAAGCCTTCACCAACTTGCTTGGTAACCCACTACAGCAGGATGGGGGAGAGAAGTGGACAGTGAGGAAAAACCTCAAGTGAGGAAAAACCTCAAGAGAGGAAAAAACCTCTAGTGAGTCAAGATAAAGACAATACGTAAAAGGGGAAAAAAAAGTAACTACGCAAAAGCACTCACCACCATCAGAGTGGTGCCCAGCCAGCCCCCAAGCAAAAGCTACTTTGGAGAAACTGCCCCCAGCTTATATGCTAAGCATGACAGTGTACAGTATAGAGTATGCCTTTGATCTGTTGGGGTCAGCTGTCCTGGCTGTGTCCCCTCCCTGCCCTGCTGAGGGGCAGCGTGAGAAACAGACAAGGCTCAATTCTGTGCAAGCATCACTCAGCAGCAGCTGAAACACTGTTTTTTAATCACAGTGTTACCACATGAGCTTCTATAAAGAAAATTAACTCCATTCCACCATGAACAAAACATAATGCCGCTTTTTTTTTCAATTCACCCCAAGGCAATAAATGACCAACTGACAAATAAAAAAAACCAACAAAATATTATGTTAGTATCACCTGCTCATACGGTGTCTACATAATACAAGACTTTAAGAATTCATTGTAAGTACTGTTTCTGGCTTTTGTTTGTAGATGTACATTTTGCTCTCTATGCTTGAGGATGTTGTCATTGTCACTGAAGTAAGAACTCCTGTTCCCTTGGTAAGAGCAGCAAAGAATATTCTCTCATTGGATTACATGAATGAAACAAATTTGCTTGATTTATGAATAGATTTTTCAGCAAAACTTAAATCAAATTTTGTAAATCCTCATGCTGAGGTCTCTGAAATACTGAGAGGAGGATGAATTTTTATGCTGGTTTCTCTATATCATTGCATTACTAACTCAAAATGAAATATTTTTCTAAGAATTTGAAGAGGTTGCTCAGTTCTCAGATGGTCATGCTAGCTGGTTAGGGTAAATCCTTACAGATTAAGATGGTGGTTTCAGGACCAATGAAGCAGGAAGAAGCAGCATGTGGTTTATCTGTTCTGATTAATCACTTATTCAGTTGCTACAATAAATTGACATGGAAGGGGGCTGGGGGTAGTGAACTGACACAGCTCTGGGTTTGTGATTTGAGTCTGATCTTTAAATCTTCATGCACTGGTCAGCAGTGGTTTGGGCTCTGGTTTGAGAGAAAAAAACAACAAAGGATGTACAATTACACTGTGTTTGCCTTTTTTTCAAGGTCCTTTGGGCCAAATGCTGTACCTTTTTTCTCAGAAGCACTTCTGAGTTATCCTGCTAAAATAATTGGGAATAGTTTAGATTTTTGGTTAATTTTAAGGAGACTGGCTGTATAAGTAATTCAAAGTATTTGAAATTGTAAACATTGTAGCAAAAAACAAAACTGCCATGCTCTATGAGATATTACTTGAGCAAAAAAAAAAAAAAAAAAAAAAAAAACTTAGTAGGATCATATTGAAGTAAAAAGTTTGGAATCATTGCAGATGGCTTAAGCACTAGACAAGACTTCAGGTTTCATATAGCTTCAAGTGTTCTTACACTGGTTCATGTAAACAGTGGCAGGAAAATTTTTGATACAGCCTGTGGAGGCCTCAGGCTGTTGTGTACATAAGACCCTTCATTTTGCTTGCTCTATGCAGAGCAGGAAAATAGAGATATTTTAATCAAGACTCAGGGCAGAAGTAGAGAGTTCCTGAGGAAGAAACTTTTTTGTCTTGAGCTATTGTCTTTGGAATGTTTCAGGAAATGCCTTTTTGAGTCAGGCATCTGTGGAAGAGAAGGAAATTTTAGGTATTTCATATTTATCTATCGGACTTTAGAACAGGTTAAGTCAAGAAAAATATTGGAGGAAGTTTTCCAGTATAGCTTCTCTTCTGTCAGGTTTTAGAATACAGTTGTCTTTATCCTTTATTTTAGTGGGGATCTTTTAAGTCTTCTACCACACTTTTGCAGAGAGCAGGAGGGTAGAAAAAGAAATTTTATGATTTAATGAACCTGAACCTCAACTTCGCCTAAATTTTAAACCAGAGAACTCTTTTTCACACCCTTAGAGGACCAAAATACTTATACAGTATGGTTGAAAAAAGTGAGTGCAACAAGCTGAAGTCACAAAAGAAGACAAAAGACAAGCTCATCTGTCTTAGTGAGTAGGGAGATGTATGAGTCTTTGAACAAAGAACAATCCCTGAAAGAAAACAGGGCCCTTGCTCTTTGGAAAGCCCTCGTGATGGGTTAGCTAGAATTAGAGGAGTGCTGACTGATCCCACATATCCCTGATCCTTAACTGAGCCTAAGCCTTTCCAAAGGTCTTTAAGATACTGTGTCTCCTTTAATTAATCTGTTTTCCTGTCTTAGTAATTTCACCATAGGACATATATGCTTTAGGATGTTGTGATAACTACTTAGGCAATCAGAAGACATTTTCACCCTCAAGGTATTTGGCAGGTTCTGCCAGTTTTTCTTATCTTACTGTTGACTCAAGAGATTATCGACCTATTTTTAAGAACACTTACCCAGACACAAATTGAACCAGGCTTGTCAGCTAAGATAGGACAGTAACAGAAATCTGCGATTTCAAAGGGGTTTTGTGCAGGAGGAGGGAGGGCCCATGTTTACAGACTCTCTACCCTGTTTCACTGTCACACAGCTGCAGGATTCAGATTCATTGCAAAAAATTTAATACAGCATTAGTAAGTATGTGTCCTGCTGTCCAGAGCCAATGCTATCTCAGCCTTCAGTCACCTCCGTAGTTTGAGATTACTGCAGGAATAATGGGTCATCTTTCTACTGGGAGAGATAATTTGCATATCTAAATTCTCTAGCAGCACCAATTTCTACTTCTTCCAGTTGGAATCTTATTCCAAAAGTCTAATGTAAACACAGTTGTTAGTCTACCAGTTGTATGCGATAATATTTGAATTGACTTTACAATATGTAATAGTGAGAATTACTCTTTTGGGTATTTTTTTCCATCCATATCTGTACCTAATATGACTTGTGATATATATAATAATTTGCAAGAATGACCAGGCCTATTTAATTCTGTGTTGTTCTGACTCATCATTTATACCCACTGAATTCTTAGCTTATCAGAATGACTCAATGAACAGGTAGAAGCAGGATCAACATTAGCCCTTCTGACATCATGATATTAGTTTAGGTATCATAAACAGTAAATTTAAGTGTAGGAATAGTTTTTGGTAAAAAAAAAAAAAAAAAAAAGAAAAAGAAAAATTAAATTATTTTTGTTTTACAGTAAGTCCTCATACATTTGAAACAACAGAAAAAAGGTCAGAGCAATTCTAATAGGAACAATAGAAATGCCTATATTAAATTCTAGTCATACAGTAATCTCTACACAGTATGTGTAAGGTAGAGGAAAGGAAGAAAAAAGTTTTCTTGATGCATGATTGCATATTGGATTATTTTAAGTGACTGATTCTTATCCAAGGCTACTTCAGTATCATTTATGGCTTTCCAGATGAGCTCAGTAACATGCCAGATTTGATTACTGTGCAGTAAGACAGCATGACTTACACTTTTATAATGAATGCACTCACTGATTACTGGTTCATTGTACAGGAAGAGCTCACTGCTGTGTACGTGTTTCTTACTGCAATATCTTTTTATTAAAGAAAGATATTTGGATTTTCTGTTTTCCATGATTTAATGCAGTTGCTAGTGTAGTGGCTGACTTGGCTTTTGCCATGGATTCTCAGACATTGTGGAGCTGATTGGTTTGAGGTTTTTTAACATATATATACTTTCTACCCATGAAAGAGTGTAAAACGTTAGAGTACATAAACATCATTAACAAAGTTGCTTTTAGAAGAACTTCAATCTGATATTTAAGCCTGAAAGTCTGCCTCTTTAGGCAACATTCCCTCCTTTAAGCATTGATGCTGTGGCTTCTTCAGTTTTAGATTTTTTTTCTGTGAATGAAGCTTGTTTTTTTCTGATGTGGAGGAGAATAAGACCAGTGAAAGGCAGATGTAACTATCCCATCCGAGAAAGAGCAGAAAGACTGGCAAAGTGTAATTAGAGAACTATGCTACCAAGCTGCTTTCACCAATGACATCTTCACGGCTATACTTCTTTAGTTCCCTACACAGTAAATCTCTGCCCATAACCTGTGCAAAGTGTGTGTGCAAAATTAAACTTTTAAGTGAAATCTCAACATCTGCCATTGCCATATGCATTTTTAAATCCTATAAATACTTTGTTTTATCTAAGGATTTATTTATGGTGTAGAATGGACCACTGTGCCTGAGTTCAGCCTAAACAGACTTTTGCAATTTGACCTTGGAACTAGCTATGTTGGATGTGTTACCTCAGAGGAGGCATGAAATCTTCCTACAAGGAACGGTGTCTGCCATCCAGTGTCCACTGCCATCCCAAGGGTCACAGAAGGAAAGTGGTCTTGCTATCTTTTATTTTCCAGTTCTGAATGTCATGCTATTACTGTTGCCAGATATTTGTGTGATCTAGTCATAAAGATTTGGATCACAGAGGTACAAACTGATGGTCCTCTGAGATCACTGAGTCCAGCCATCAACCTAGCACTGTGAGTACACCAGGAAACCATGTCCTTAAGCACCACATCTACATGCGTTTTAAACACTTCCAGGGATGAAAATTACACCAGTTCCCTGGGCAGCCTGTTCTATTATTGACAACACTTTTGGTGAAAATTTCTTTCACCAGTTTAAGCCTCTGCTGGCAGAACTTGGGGCTGTTTCCTCTTGTTGTATCATATGGTACTTGAAAGAAGAGACCAACCCTAACCTCCTTTCAGGTGGTTGTAGAGAATGATAAGGTCATGCCTGAGCCTTCTTTTCTCCAGGCTAAACAACCCCACCTCCTTCAACCTTCCTGCTCTGGACTTGCTCCCGCACCTCAATGTCCTTCGTGCTGTGAGAGGCCCAGAACTGGACATAGCATTCATGGTGTCCTCCCTGGTGCCAAGTACAGGGTGGCAATCACTTCCCCGGTCCTGCTGGCCACACTATTGCCAATACATGCCAGGATGCCATTTGTCTTCTTGGATACCTGGGCACACGTGGATCATNCTCCCGCACCTCAATGTCCTTCGTGCTGTGAGAGGCCCAGAACTGGACATAGCATTCATGGTGCCCTCACAGTGCCAAGTACAGGGTGGCAATCACTTCCCTGGTCCTGCTGGCCACACTATTGCCAATACATGCCAGGATGCCATTTGTCTTCTTGGATACCTGGGCACACGTGGATCATGTTCGGATGGCTTCCAGGTCCATTTCTGCCGGGCAGCTTTCTACCGGGCTTCCTCCTCCCATTATCCCTGTTCTAACGTGAGGCCTTCCCAGGGGCCGCAGGGAAAGCCCTGCCCCGCCGGGCTCTCTCGCAGGCCGCAGGGCCATCCCTGCCGGGCCCCTCCCGCCCCCGTCCCTGCTCCCGCTGTCCCCTCGGGGCTCGCAGGGCTGTTTCTCGCTGCCTTCCCCTCGCTCAGCCCTGGCTGCCGGGCAGCGTTTTGCCCTCCCTTGCCCAGGCTCTCCCCGGGGCTGAGGGGCTCAGCCGTGCCCTGCGCTGGGGCCGCTGCAGCCGCTGGCACCGCCTGGGCCCGGCCCGGGCAGCGCCGGCCGCTCGCAGAGCCAGCACCAGGACACCTGCACCCAGGTGGGGAGAGGATGGTTTCGTTTGGATTTACAGGGTTGTTGGGTTTTTTCATTAAATTGAGATAAAGCTTTTGGATGCTCTTAGAAGGACAGGGAAAAGAAAAAATTAAAGGGTCAAACTCTAGGCAGAATTTTGCCAGCGCTTTGGAATACGGGAAGCCATGAATTATTTATGTCTGACTTCCCAGTATGTTCCCAAAAGGCTGGTAGTATTTTCCCTGTTCATCTGTCTATGATCGCCTAAGATTTTAATTCAGTTCTCTCAGGAGCATGTTTATGCTCTGACTTACAGAATTTCATCTGTGTTTTTGTGGCACAGATAGGAAATAGTGTTGCTGTTGTAGAAATTAAATGCAGCCAAGTTAATTCTAGCAGTTTCTCAGCTATGGTGTGCTCTCTTAAGCTGCTCAGCTTTTATTTTTCTTCTTGTACTCCTTCTAACTCTCCCTTTGTTTTTGGTGCTAAGTTCCCAGGAGTGTGGGTTAAAAGGCTATCAGCCAACTTACTTTATGATGAAAAATAAAAATAATTAAATAAATAGAAAGCCTTCTCTGGCTTTTTTAGAGAAGGGAAGCCAGAGAAGAAGGAAGGGTACCATGGTCATTATCATTATGTGGGAAAATGCTTTTTTGAAAACAACTGACGGATTTATTAGGTTTTTTGTGCCTATGCTGAACAGTGGAGGAAATGGAGATTAAATGTATTATATTACACAGCAAAGCAAGTTTTCTATTGATAAGGCCATTGAAGCCTGGAGCAGAGGGAAGTGGCTAAGAGAGGCTCCAGTGAGAGAGGCTGTGCAGGACTGGTTCTGTGTGTTAAATGTGAAATGACAGGGAAAAAGTCTGCCTTGCCTAGAGATTTTGTTGTGGGCTAGGGGTGCAGAGGCTCATTTCAACCATATTTTTTGCAATTCTACAGTAGTAGTAGTTTTAGGTCCCACTGTCACTGAAGACTGAGCTAAATTAAGAGCTCATTTCTGAACAGATGCGCAAATGTGAGTGCTTACTATGTTGGTGTTTGCTGTTGAACCACTCTTTCATGTTACTGAATCATGTTTCTTGGTTTTTCTTAACCTAACTACCTTCAGTACAGTAGTGTTTCTGTTGCTTGTGAAAATTCATTCTGTGCTTCCTTTCTGTATGGTATTTCTCATGCAAATTTATGTAATGAAAAAATAACTGTTGGAGTCTATAATGTTAACAATTCAGGTTGATATCACAGAACCGTAGATGCAGGAATACTGGGCTAGTAAGTGTTATTGGCTGCAACCTCTCCCCTTGAACTGTAGTAATAAATGAACTCATGTGTTAGATGTTTGAAATTACATTCTCTGTCCAGAAGAAATATTTTAATAGGGGAACAAAACATTTCTTTTAATGTCAAAGACATTTATTTTGATTTCTCTGTTTCTAGATGAAGAGGAAATGTGGAGCGTGCCTTTTTTCTCTCTTTTTCTTCTCCCCTCTTTTAATATCTATATTTTAAAAAAACCAACAAAACAAAATTTATGGAAACATGCAGTGGTTGCAGAATATTAATTACTGTCCAGATATTGAGCCTATTTGAAGCAAGTACAATTTTGGACAGCAGTTGATTGTGTAATCAGATTTTTTTTTTCCATTTAAACTGATGCTTGCAAGTGTAAATTACTAAAGCAGTTACTGAAGTATTCTTTGGTGAAAACAAAGAGTTTAAGAAAAATTCACGGCCTAAAAATTAAAATTTACTGAAATTGGATATGGCCCTAAAAGAAGTTAACAATAGCAGCAGGCAGTTGCTGCCTGTGTCTCATGGATGCAATTGTTCTGAACTCACATCAACTGTTGTTGTTGTACCAGTAGCATCTTTTTGGTCACAGGGCAGCTTCCCCGTTGGCCATGCAGCCCTGCAGTCCCTCTCAAATACACATTAAATATTCTGGAGCGTTTGTGCTAGGGCAAACATTTTGTGTAGTTCCGGACTCCCAGTCTCGTTTACTTTGCTGGGTTTTACCTCCTCGGGCGAGTGTTTGTGAAACAGCCGATTCAGCAGAGCCTGCCCGCCGGGGGGGTCCGGCAGCCCTGGGGGAGCGCAGGGATGAGCTGGGCAGACAAAGGGGCTTTTCCCAGGGAGCTTCCTCAGCTCTGCAGCGAAAGCGGGGTGCAGCAGGGGGCTGCTCCCTGCCAGCGCCTGGAAACATTCACCAGGCGCCTCATTCTCAGCTCGGCTGTTCCTTCCCAGCCCATGTCGGGATGCAGTTCCCTGAGCCTCGTGCTGCTGCAGTTCCACGTGTGTCCCCGGTGAGCTGCCCCGAGCGGGAAGCGCGGCTTCCCTGCACATGGAGCCAGTGTATGCCAGGGAGGGGGGACTGCTGCGCTTGTCCTTGCTCGTGTGCTTGGATCCCGTGGGCTCGTTCAGACTTCACAGGCTACGGAGTTGATCGCAAGGAGTGTTGCATTACAGTGATTTCTGCAAATATCACTCTGCAAAATTAACTGTCAGGCAACAAAATCAATTATTAGGCCATTTGTATTTTTTTTTAAATGAAAATAGCCACACCAAAAATAAAACTACTTTTGTTTCTACTATGATAATGTAATTATTAATTTACTAAGAAAATAAAATAATTAGATTGTTTGAAAGCAGGGTAACAGAATAAATATTTATATGAGTGTGCTTACATGTCTTTTCTGTGGTACTTTACAAGACAGCAGCAAGTTTAATTGTATGCCACAAACTAGTTGAATTCCTACAACAGAAGCCGGTACTTTTGTTAAAAGAAACCAAGAAAATGTAATTCAAGAAGTCCTTTTAGATTGAGGTATTGAAATTGTTTAGAAGTTTTGCTCAATCTGCTTGTACTTGTGATAGAAGAAGGCAGGTATGTCCCCCAAGGTTTTCTAGTTTAGCTTCATTTCTTGTTTGTGTCTGGAGCAATTAATGCTCTGGCATTACCAGAGCCAAAGATTTGGTATTTGCCCTTGTCAGCAAGATTTGCTTACAAAAAGTAAGCTGTATGAAAATATGTAGCTTCTTTAATTAAAATGATATATAATCACATTCTTCAATATATAAACTAACCTAGCCTGAGATTTAGGGAGATTTTTCTTCTAACAAATAACTGGCTTTTTAAGGAATAATCTGTGTTTTCATGTTTTTGTCTTGCATATGTATGCCAGTGTTTTGAGCTTCAGGAAGCTTTGCAAAAATGTTACCCAGCTGGGCTAGCTGTGTCGTCTTGGGCAGCACTGTGGCTTCAGAGGCAAAGCTTTATAGAATGTCATCTTCCCTTCTTTTAGAGCTCTAATTTCTATGACAGACTGATGCAGGGATGCCTGGGCTGGGTATTGAATTGTGTATCTGTTTTCACCAACTACCCTTTCCTACTGTTTTCAGTCTTCTCACTTCTTCCAGAAAAAGCTCTATTATTATATATTTTAGCAGATTAGAGCCAAAGCAGGACTTTTGCTTCTTATGCAAGTGGTGACTGCTCTGAATATCCCCACTGCTCTTTATGAGGCCCATCCAGCTGGCAGCCTGTGGGCCACTTCTCTTGTACAGAATAATTCTGGCCAGCTCCCACATGAACATGATTTTATCCTACCGTGCCTGTGCATAACCATGCAATCTGCCTCTCTGCTTCTTTACTTCTGGAATGTGGCACAATGTGTCTGCCTCTGGAGATGTGCCTATAGTGACATTTAAACAGAGATACTGCACTATAGCTTAGCCTTTGGAAAGATAAATCATTCCACAGTCACACTACTGTTTTGCCCTCTGAAAAGAAATGCTAGAAATGCCTTTCAGTGCTAAGAGATTTTTTTTTTTTTTTGGTAAAAGGTCTCAAAAATGGCTTAACAACTGGTGTACTGTTTTTCATTAAAATACTTAGATAAAGTGTTGTCAAAATGACCTTCAAGACTAGAAGAAAAGGTATGAAAGTTTCCTAGGCTTAAAATATAAAATATAATACATGTGTGTTAAATAAACGTGTGTTATCAAGTAAACACTAGATAGCTTATATTTCTCTCATGTATCATTTGTTTGGTTTCTGTTTGCAAAGCATTTCATGATTCATTACTTTCATGATACTATGATTTTATGATGTGTGCTGCCACTGGAATACTATACAAAAATCACAGCTATAAATTATTTGAATCCTCCCAAATGTACCGACGGTAACTATTTCAGAGTAAGACTGGGAGATGAATTAAATTTTTTTTTCAATTTCAGAAATTGTTTATGTTTTAAATAAGTGATATATTCTACAGTACAGAACAGAAGCATATTCTATAATTTTTACCTTAAATGAGTGTTATTATTCTTATATGTATGTGAGTCTGATATTTACCTGGTTTATGGTAACAAATCCATTGTTTTATTTTTCCATGAACTGCAGAAACGATGCCTGTTCCAGACCAGCCCTCGTCTTCTGACAAGACAAGTTCCCTTAGTCCTGTGTTGAACACATCCAATGGCGATGGCTCTGAAACTGAGACGACCTCTGCCATTCTAGCTTCAGTCAAAGAACAGGTAGGCAACTGATGCACCTGCAGGCTGGAAAACAATAGTGTGATTTACTGGTTGTTTTTTTTTTTTTTTTTTTTTTTTTTTTTTTTTTTTTACAAATGTTTCTTAGCTGGTATCTGAATAATTTAGTTCACAAATGCATATTGCAAAGAATGTTAACCATGCTTTAGTATACTACTTTATATTAGATTAAATTTACTGTAGGAAAGTATAAGCTTTCCTACAGTAAATTTAATATAATATAATTGAATTGCTCATTTTATTCTCCATTTTCAGTCTTTACTGGGGATGGTGGTTTTCTGATGTCTCTCATTTTACTGTTGGCAGTCTGCATGTGGAGTTACAGTATAATGGCATATAAGAGTTATAGACAAATGAGTTGTGGAGAAGATGTGTTATTGTAGAAATTTTAAAGGATTACTAAGACCTCCTAGGATTTTTAAATTTATTTTCATGTTTTTGGGGGTTTTGTGTAAAACCTGATGTGAGATTATTTCAGGGCAAAACTGGGTATTGATAGACGCACTCAGTTTTGGATGATTAAAACAAAAATATTAGACATTTTCAAGGAAAAGTTTTTCAGTGTGATGGTCTGCTTGATGCTAATGAGATGGGTTTGGACATTTTAATGTAATTTTTTGTGGGCTGAATGTCAGAGATTTTGCTTTTAATGTCTTTTTGTACTTTAGGAGATGGTTAATATTTCAGTTATTGAAAACAACTGGTCTCTGTCGCTACCTCCTTTGGTTTGACAGCATCAACAGCAATTCCAAAGAGAGACATTAAAATCAGCTACTTTTAGGCACCTTTGCTGTAAATTGGTTCTTCCTTTGTCAAGTACTGATCTTTCCCTGCCAAAGACATTCACTGGTTCTTGATTTAAATTAATGCATGAATTCAGCTTATGATATCTCTCAGCACTGGAGTAATAGCTCTTGAGTCTTAGAGATTTTATAAAAATTATAACATTGCTCTTCCTTGGTTTTTTTTGCTATATGCCAGTTCTCTCTTTTGGGTGGTAGAGGTTAATCATATTTTCTGTTCTGAAAAGAGGAGTGTGAAAATGACATGTTATAATGTGGAGTTTTGCATAGAGATTTATGGCACATCATTGGAATTGAAAATTGGCCATGGTTTAGATGTTTGTATTCTCTTCCATGTCAATGATATTTCTTGGGTGTGTACCAGTGTTTCAGCCTGTGTCACTGCATTATTTTGTAGAAAAATACCTGCCTTACTTTTTGACTCTTTGATAGTGAAAAAGTGTACAGGGAGGTTACATAGATAGAAGATATATCTGCATGTTGGAATGTGAATTACAGTATGGAATAGTGACAAGAACTGCTCTGTTGTTTGGTGTTGTGATTTTCACTAGTTTATACCTGGTTATGTGTTTTACAAATGAACCTCCCACCCCTGTAAATCAATTGAGTACCAGAGGAAATTGCTGCTGAATCCACTAGATGAAAAGGATTGCAAGTGGTATTATATTAGCCAAGTTATTTCTGATTCCTGTGAACCACAGCAGAAAGGAGCCTGTAATAAAGTAGTTCTGCATTCACTTATCACCAAGAACAGCATAGCCAGCTAACCTAAGGTACTGCTGACTAAAAAGATAATGTCTTGAACTTATTGCGATACAAGATACCAAAATTTAACTGGTGTTCTCTTAAGGAAATTTGCTTCTTGGCAGGTATCTCTAGTCAGACCTATCTTGAAGCTGGAAGACTGTACTAAGCTCAAAACCAAGCCATAGTAATAATAATAGTAATAATAATAGTAATAATAATAGTAATAATAATAGTAATANACCTGGTTTCGGGCTTTTCCTTTTTCCCCACAAGATTGTGTGTTTTGACACACTCACACTTCCATTAGTTAATGTTCTGTTGGAAAAATTCTAGGTAATGACACAATCGTTGTCTTCAGACAGATGAAATGCAGTGCACCGATTCTCCATTTTTGGAGTAAATGAAGTTAAGTTTTGAACTGACTGTTCAAATGGGTAGCCACCTACTTTTTAGAAGAAGGAAAGAGTTACTTTACTCTCTGGTATGTGATTTTGCTCTACATGCTCTTTGACTGTAGCCAAAAATATACCTAGAGTTACACAAATACAATTATTCAAAAGTACTGTCAATTTTGAGAGATTAAGGTGTTTTTCAACATATCAGTCATAATTAGGATGTTTTTCAACTAATCATGTATATTAAATTTTCTTTTTCTGTGCTGATGCTTAGCTTTAAAAGGTTTCCTTGCATTTTTTCTCTTCAAACACTTGGGGTAACTTCATGTGTTACTTCTAATAAAATAAATAGAACATTGTCACTGAGTGATGGCAACAGAGTACACTGTGGTATCTATGATGCTGAAAAAAGTAAAAGGTGTTCGCAATCTTTGAAGAGGGCAGGATACACGAAAGGCACAGAGAAGTGGTAATAAATGTTGTATTTATTTGCTTTACTTGAATCTCCTATGTGAAACTCAAATGATATATTCAGAAAAATTAAAGTTTTGCTGTGCTTAGTTTGAAAACTGCATATCCCTGTGCTGTCACGTTTTGAGGAACTGATTTATTGGTCTAAAATGTTTATTGGGGCAAAAAATTGTGCTTGCTATGTCAGATGTAAAGCGGCACACATGATTGTCATGACTCAATAAGAAGGTTTAGCCACATGCTTTTCAAGCTGAGGGTATCTGTCAAAAGAGAAATAGAAACCTGTATTTTGCTATTGAGGAGTTAGGTTGATTTTGGGAAATGCAGAACTCCTTGCTTTGAAATATAGGCCATTTCATTTGTGCTTTACCTCTGGACAAGTGTGCTGATTCATGTTTGGGTTTCAGACTTCAGAGATGCTATTCAGAACTGATAGATATGGAACTTGAATCCATTCTTTATCCCTTGCTGTGAACTTTTTTAAGGTTAGACAGCACTGCTGGAGGCAAGGTCAGAATCATTCACCATGTGTCTAAGAAACCATGAGATGCCAGGCAGTGACCTTTGGCTTGGCTGTTTTTGAGCAGTCCTTATGAAGAGAAATAGTAAATAACTTCTGTGAAAATGAAAGCTGTTGTTTTGGGGTTTTTATGTGTGGTTTTTGTTTATTTGAGGTTTTTTAGACAGTATGAAGTTATTTAAGGAGAAATCAACCAATAAAGACATAATTTCAGTTTTACGTGAAATTTATGAAGAAGGAGGTTTTTTTTCTTTCTTATGATATACTGGCAAACACCTTTGGCCCAATGCTTCATAGGTTTTAGAAAACATAAGGCCATTTCTCTTTGCATTTTGTCATCTGTTTTTGTATCTGTAAATGTGGGAAAACTTCAACAAAAAAGTGAGATATTAGGACTCTTATATGATAGATGCAACTATTTCTGCAAAAAGTATGATGTGCTTCTGATTGGAAGTTTCCATCTGCAAAAGAGACTTCTGAGCCCACTTGTTAAAAAATATCCTGGGAAGAGAGCTATTGTTGATGCTCTTTTGAAGGTGGAAATAGCTGCTGGGGAGCCTTTTGAGTAAATATGTAATGAAGCTGATGCTTTTCCTGGAAGTCTCCAGGCATATGTGGTTCACAGTACCTGGTTCTTGGCATACAGAAAACTGCTCCCTTGGAAGCTGAGGAGGATTATAGTGACCTAGCAAAGGCTTATTTTGGCAGATTTTATTTTTATCGGAACACTTGGAAAAGATGTGATAAATTAATTTCCTAGGAGTAAGATCCATCTTGAAGTATGGGCAGCTATTTTCAACTCAGAAATAGTATCATACATCTCTTTTATTTTCTTTGTGGCTCTAGATTCCTTTAGCATCTTAGTAGTAGGCTGTTTCAGAGAACAGCTTTCATTTTCAGAAAAGCTATGCAAAGACCAAGTTGTTTCAATGTTTAATATTTCTTTTGAATCTTTTTTATATGTACCTATTTCAGATAAAGGTACTTGTTTCCAGTTGCCTGTCTTCATTATTTCAAGAAAAACATTGAGACTAATCCTTTTGAAATACTTCTCACACTGTTCAAATAAGTATTGATTTATATGTTCTTTAAATCATATTGCTGATTCCAGAGAATACAGAAGTCTGGCTTTTATGGTTGCTGGTAGCTTTTGGTATTGGTTTGGGTTTTTTGGGTTGGGTTGCTTGGGGGTTTTTTGTCTTCGTAAAATGTGGTTTTTTTCTAAAATGGCTTAAGTTGCTTTTAATATTTACTATGTTTTTCCACTAGAAAGCTACTTGTTTGTCAAGAAATTATGATTTGAAACTATATTAAAAATCACATACAGGGCAATAATTACTAAGTGTTATTATTATTGTCAATATTAAATAAGGGCAATATATCTGACTTAAATAAACTTTTACATTAGGTGTTAGTACAATTTGGAAACAGGGTTATGTGTGCCATGCACATCTTATATAGGTACGTGTAAGTAAAACTGCAGTAAAATTTTTTTCTTTGCTCTGCCAGGTTGTGTTTCTCGTGTCTTTATATCATGATGGAAGTTTTAGAAAAAAGCTACCTATCTAGATGGATGTTTCAATTCAGACTATTTTTTTTAAGGCCTGAGTCCAGAAGAGATGTAAAATCATCTGACCAGTGGGTCAAGATATTTCATAGAGTCATCCAAGTTTTGGGCCCCCAATTCTGATTACAGAATGACATATGCACTGTTTTCCTTAATATAATGCATGCCATATTGTAATATGTAATATTGACCAAAATAAAATCCTATTCTTGCCTTTTGGGTACCAGTAATTACTCTAGTAGTATCAAGTGTTCAGCAGGTTTCCTAAATGGGTTCAATTATGATATATTCATGTCTTGTTTCCCCTCAAACAGCTGGCTCTGTTTCTGCCTTTAAAAGTTCTAGCAACTCTATTTCAAACCAATGCTAATTATATTCCATCAATAGATATTTCTTTCATAATTTCCCTTAAGTAGCATGTCAATATATTCATTTCCTTAGTTAGAGAAGTCCCTTGTTTCCAGTTGGGTTTTAAAATATTCCAGGGAGATATTCCTCTTCTATTTTCATTAATATATTGATTTAAGACAAGAACTGGACCCCGCTGTATTATGTGCTTTAGAATAGCACAGGGCTTTACAGTGGATACCATGCTTCTAAGTTACTGAATGGACCAACACATTATTGAAGTATGAAGCTTTGGAGTACAGCTGGTGCTTCCCAGATACATCTTCAGGTTGATGGGAATTGGTTTTGAGATGTACATCTCTGCTACGGGAAATGTCAAGGAGAGTGGAAAAGTTTTGAAGAACACCATCACATTGCCTGTTGAAGAAGGAAATTGTGGAGGGGGCTCACAGCTGGTCTGTGAGTCAGAAAGAGTTAGTTGAAGGAGAGAAGCTGATAAGAGTCACCTTTTCCCCTGAAAGGGGTTCTATCAAGGCCATCGGTGTGAAAATGGAGGAGAAGAAGAGGTAAATGAGGGGCCTGCAGTTAGATTTTGGTGGAAAACAGTGGTGGACTGCCTTACACCAATGAACATTATGTTGATTTATTGTGGCACATGAATAGGCATAAACTTTGTGAGAAATAAAAAGACATCATGCTGCAAAAATAAGAGAGAGAAACCTTCTCAAATATATGTTTGTTACAACCGTTTCTAGAGTGACAGGAAACCATGCAATACACTTAGTATCCACCCTGCTCTACAAGATTCTCAGGCTTTTAATTTAGTCTGGGACTGATTTCACACTGTTCTTTGGAGCAACCGTGAGTGTATTTGTGTTGTGCTTCTCAGGAAACAGAAGTTAACAAGACTGGAGAACTCAACAAGCAACAGTTATTCGTGTTCAGAACCCTGTTGTTCTTACATTGTGCCAAAGGCCCTGTAGCCATAGGAGATGCAGTATGAAGAAACTAAAAATTGCTTCACTGATAAAATATTGCAATGATAATCCAAAACATTTTTGGGATAGTTTGAAATGAGCTGGAAATGGAAAGGTTTCTGCAGAGATTTAGTGTAATCGAAGAGTATTGAGGCAATATATCCTCCCAGCAAAACCATTTTGCTGGGAGGGAAGAAAATGCTAATTATCAGAATAAAATTAGAGTTAAATATGATACTACTTTGACTTGAAGTAATGTTGAAAAATTAATATTTCAAAGCCAGGAATTTCAGAGAAGCTGGATAGAAAGCCACTTAGCCACAGCTCAGTCTAATGCTAATTTAAAGCATTAATAAAGGCCATCACAAAGAAAGGCAAAGTATCCTTTCTTATCAGGCAGCCACTATATGAACATGCTTTTGGTAATCCAAAAGCACTTCTGCCTTAGCTTATTTTTTTTGCCAGTATTGGAATAATTTAAAACTTGGAATAAAGATACCCTATGAAAGTAATAATATTGATCTCAATGCCAACATAATTTAAATTGTAGTATATTACATTTTTAACATTTTAATATATTGCAATTATAACTTTTTTAAGATCATTGATTACTTTCTCCCTGGTATCATTCATTAGGGCTTCTTTAAACATAAAACATTTTTACTCCTAAACCTGACTTTTTTCACCAATGTAGTGGAAGAGACTCTTTGTTTCACCTCAAAGTCACTTGAGAGGCAGATCTGAGCTTAAAATACTTACAAGAAGCAAGTCAAGTTGTGCCTTTTCCATTTCTGACGCATCTGCCTCTGCTGTACTGGCAGACACGTACTTCTGCAGCCATGTGGGGAATGCTGCTGCGGAGCTGAGTGGGTTGGAAATATGAAAAGATGAGATGGCAGCTTTGGGTTATTGGAGGTCGAGTGTGTTGCTTTCCCTTTTGGTGGAGGGCAGTTGGGTCAATGTGTCAGCTTGTTTGCAAGTATTGGGCTTTTTAGCATGGCTGTTGTAAACATATACTTCAGGCCATGAGTTTAATCAACTTTCTTGTAATATTTGTAATTATTCAGAAAGCCCAACACAATAGGCCTATATAATTGTTTAGGGGGGCGGAAGTTTTGGGTGTGTCTCCCACAAATCTGGCCTACTTCTTTCTCTAAAAGCAAATGACAGTCTTTATGAGACTTAGGTATGTAACCTGTTTTCAACATTTTTCTCTTTCTACACTTGAATTAGGCAATATCCATCAACAGTAATTTTCATTTGCATAGAGTATATTTGAGGCTTGAGTTCCATGGCTTTCAAAACCATCCCACCTCTTATACAGAGAAAATTAGGTGCTTTTAAAGGCAAAACTCTGAAGGCTTCATGTAGTGATTGCTTTTATTTCTTCTGTCCTCTTGGGAAATGAAAAAAATTACTAAAGAGCCCTTTCCAGATTCCACAGTGACCCCATTTTCTTTAAGTTGTCTTGCCAGTGTTTTTCATGCAGCTTGCTCTTAAAACTTACATTTTAAATTGAATTTTTGAAGGAGATTTGATTTTTGTAATTATTTTAGCAATTTTTGTTCCGCTTATGTAGTTTTGAAAACTCTACTACTTCTGCTGTGTTTCCCTGTTTGTTACTATGTGTTTTCTCACATGTTATTATTTTGTACTCCTGATGCATTTACTGCTAAATGAAACTATATCTTCATGTGGGTAGTTTAAATCTTTTGTATTTCTAGGTAAAACTACTTTAGGGGTAGGCTGAATTCTATTCATGTTATGTTTTGATAAAATAAGCTACAATTTAGTTTATCCCCATACATGAAAACTAGAACCCAGGAAATGCTAAACTAAGTTTAAGCTTAAGTCTATCCCAGAGTTAAGGTACTTTATTACCAAAATAACCTTAACCTAGGCTGTGAGTTACAGAATTATTATAAGAATAAACCGGTTTAGAATAATATAATAAATTGATTTCAACATGTGGAGCATGTACTTCTCCTTTTCCTCCTCTGAGGTGAAAATGTGTTTATCTCTGAAATTTCTGGTGAATTCTAGTTGCTTCTGATCTTTCCAGTGTAAAGGAGTAAAAGGCCAGCAAAGAACATTAGTCTTTAAAAAAAATACTTTGAAGATTCATAGTAAAGTTCTAGACAAATTAATTGCTTAATTCATAATTATTTTCCTCAGCATTGCATTTTAGGTAAACCTTCACTCCCTTTGTTTTGAAGGGAGGCTTTAGATGTATAACCTATAACATGCTTAATAGTGGAGCCAGACTTTTTGTGGGGATTCCTTGCTGCTTTTTATGAATGAGTTTTCTTTTTCTGTGCAAAGAGCAAATCCAAGTCCCAAGGCCCAAAGACGTTTTTCTCCTTTTTATTTTCTAACAATTTTCATTGTATTTTTTTAAAGGGGTAGATATGAGATGATAGCAGCTTAAACTTTTTTTCTTATTGAGACCTTGTCATAGTGCAATACTTTTTGACCATGTTCTTTTAGATACATGTAGAGGATTCTTTAATATATAGTAAAGAGTTTAATTTCACATTACTTGCAGTTACAGGGGATTTTGATTTGAAAGTGATACAACAAATCACTCAAATCACAATTGAGTTAGTGAAGTGCAGCAATTGCACCATACAATTGAGACAATCTAAATGAAATTTAATTATTTAGAACAAGCTCAGCATCATGGTGCTGAGCATCTCCCAGTACCCAGAAAGGAATGTGTTTGTTGAAGTCAGCTGAAGACCACAACTCTGTTCAGAAAGGAGTTACTTGGTTCATTAAGAGTTCCATATAATTCACATAAAACTATCCAGCAAGCTCCCTAGTGGGGACCATATTCCTTCCTCCATCACCGTCTGAGTCCAATAGTAGGAGCTGCCCTGCATGCCTGGAGCTCAAGGCTGGTGGCCCCAGGGGAGTGAAGCAGGTCTCCCAGGAGGTGTGTCCCAGCTCAGCCCACTTGCCTGGAGCCTGCTGTTGCATTGGGACTTCATCAGTCACTCACTGTAGGTGGAATCACAGCAGACGAGGCGTGAAGGCATGACTGGGCTCTGCAGAAAAGCATAAAACAATAATCTAAACACCTAATATAGTTTTATGAGTAAAAGATACCCTTGATTAGAGTTATAGGATGATAATTTATAAGCAGATCCAGTACATACTGAAGTTACATTATTTCAACCAGAAGCTAAAACTAGCTAAAACTAACTTAACCCCTGAAATTAGTTTTGTTTTGCCCTGGGTCTACATTCCTTTCATTCAGGAACAGGCACTTAGGCAAACAGTCAAAATACTTTGCTGATACAGTCAGTTTGTCTAAAACAAAGGCACCCTTGGGTTTCCCTTGGCAGGGAGATGAGTCTGGCTTCCTTTTCAAGGTTTGTGATCAATCATGCCATTATTTTCCCCTGAGCCTTCAGGTCATGTAGCCTATATTTATTTCTTCAGAGCATTCCTTCATTGTGGGTGACTAAGCTGTGAGTGTGTAGGGGGCTGTGTAGGGAGGGGGTGTCTTTGATCTGCTAAAGCTCTTTGGCCCCTTATTTTACAATACATGATTGGAAAATCTTGTTTTCCCCAGTGCAAAAATTTACCTTTTTGGGTAATAATAATTTGTGACACCAGTTTTTGTAAGCAAAAACCTGCCACTGGTTGTCTCTCGACAGCATATAGAGTGTAACTTCTAATTCTCTTAGTATTCCCTCCGTTTCTTCAGTCTGGATTGCAACACAGCAGATAGCTGCTTGTAGTCTATTTTCTTAGTTGCTTCAAAATGAGAGCTGTGGTTCTCAAATTTCATCTCTGTTCCTTTAGTTGCCACATTTGTTTTTCCTGGATTTCTCAAAAGGCATTATTCTTTACATTTTTTCAGACAGTCCCATGTCTCATGCATTACTAGCTCCTGTCTGTGTTGATCTTTCCTTACTTGGATTTCCAGTGCCCTTCAACATAACGATCTGAGTAATCTGGAATGACATTTTGCTGCTTAGTATAGTATTCCATCACTCTAACCTGCAATTCATGTTGCACTGCTACCCCATGGTCATGATTATCCATCTCCTCCAACAGTAACTCAGTGCAGTTGTGTGCCTGACTGTAAATAAGATTTAAATTGAGCTGTTTGTATACCATTACCAGCCCTTTCGTCCAGGAAAAAATTGTCCTTCATGTTCACATAGCTAGGCGATTTTCAGTAGGTTTTTTCAGTGAAAAATGAAAAAAAAGGCACAAAATGGGTAAATTTTCCAACTTTGTCTGTTCACTTCTACATATTTCGTAATTTTCAGAATCTTGATGTAAATAAGTAGGTGTAAGAATTGTACTGTGTATTGCCTTGAAAGTGGTGGATATTTTGCTCACCCCATCTGATTCCAGCAGAGTAACACATCTTGGTAAAATTCTGTTTATTTTCTGAAGTAGCTCAGCGCTTTAGGATTTACAGCTGGTACCCCTGGAAAATACTGTTTTCATGTTTCAAAGTAGTTGCAGATTTTTTTTTCCTTCTTTTTTATTTTTCCTGTACATAGTTAGATCTGTCTTTGTTCAGCTCATTGTCAATCTAGGTCATTATTTGAAGCTTTTGTTGACAGACCTCTTGAGGGTAAGTACATCTGATGCTATAAATAGGGCTGATTCTTCATAATAAGTCAGCAGATTCACTTGGAAATTGTTGGCTTTGTACTTGGTTTGATGAAATGGAAGATCTTATGCATTCTTCTGTCAGCCAGTAACATAATCATGTTTAATTAATTAATATCTTCAAAATTGTGACATTCCAGAATTTAGTAATTTTGACTTAATACAGGATTACTAATTTTGCTTAGAAGGGTGAAATGGACTCCTTAAAAGATCTCTTTTTTAATTATGTTTTTTAAAACTTCTATCTTTTATTTCAAAAAGCAGTACTTGCACAAGAAAACTTGTCCCAACGCATTTTATGCTGTTCTGTTTGTTCCAGATCTTAGAAAATAGAGGGGATAATTCTCTTACTTATGCTTTCAGTAGCCTGTACTGTGAAAATAAATTATTTTTTAGATTAGCTTTTTGTTTGTTAGTTTAGCACAAATTGTGTCAGGGACCAACCAAACAGTACTCATTCTTGCCACAAAGTAAGGTAGCTGCATGGTACCACTCCAAGATGCTGTTCTACTGGCTAAAAATTTTCAGGCATGGAAAAACTTGGGATGAGTTGTGTTTTCTGTATGGCTACAACCACAGGAATGGAGTTAGGAGCAGCTCTGTCTGCAACATGGGCATGGGCACCATTCTGAAATCTTTGACCACTGTATGTGGTGCTTGAGCTTTGAAAATCCAAAAAATTACGTTGGTTTCACATTCTATACTAGTCCTTAAAGGCTTATATAAATGGTGAATAAATTCTTGTGATTAAATTAGCAATGTGTTTTCATCCTATGTGCACAACAAATGTATCATGGAACCAGGTACAACACTAGGTAAGCACCTCTGTCTCTAAAAGTGGGACTGGGTGTCCACTGGGGTGCAGTTTGTGTTGAGAAGCAGTGTAGGCAGGGGTGCAGACCGCAGGCTGTAAGGATTTGCCAAAATGCCCCCCACAGCCAAAAGGCAGCACCAGCACCCACCCTGAAGATTTGTCATGCTGAGGCTGCATGAGGGACTGAGCAGTTGGAACCTGAACAGTTGTCCATGATAAATCTGATAGCCACTAAAACTGAGGTTTGAACCAGTGCCTGTTGGCTGATTCTGAATTCGCATTGCTGCTGGCACTGTGCTTTACCTGCCAGATTCACTGTCAGACACAGAAATATAAATTAATGGATAGCATATGCCACAGTGATGCCTATCTAAATGCAGAAGAGCTAAGTTAATAACTTAAATAAATTACTTATTTATTTAGTAATACATCAATATTTAAAGGCTGATGAGAAGTCCGCTAAGTGCTTTCCATTTAATTTTAGAAAGTGAACTGCAGCTTATTCCACATTTTTTTGTAAGTACTTTCTGCACCAGTGCTGTGTGAGTGATATACAGCTGTATTTCTATATTTAGCATGAGAAATTGTCCAATACTTAGAGTCTTTGCTAGGTTGTTTTTGTGTGAGAGAGAGAACCTTTACACTGTCATTAGTTTTAGTACACTTTGGTTTGCAAAGGCCATACTTAACTGTGTTTCCTTTATGCATTGGGAATGAAAGGATTTAAAGAAATCAGTCTGGTTGTCATCAGTTTAGTCAGAACAGAAACAAGTGCATTCCTTCCTCTTTTCATCTTGTCTTTGTGAGATTCATGTGAAGCATACTCTTCTCAGTTTTCCCCACCACATAAGGTTTTGCTTCTGATTTTCTTGTGTTGACAACTTTGTCTACTCCCTCTCAATTAATCTGTGGTCATGCAAAAAGCTACCTTATGGCTTCTTACACTAAATTTGAATGGTACATAGAATCCCTTGATTTTTTGTTGTTGTTGTTGTCTTGTATTTAATAATGTAGACTGTGAATCTGTAGTCATTATGCAAGATTTATAGGTATAATTAATGACTTTTATGAGGCCAACTGCACCCTTTACTGTGGTCTAACTTATGCACCTCAGTGTTTACCTTTTTCTTTTGGAATACAGTCAATGGTTCCTTTTAGTATAGCAGTGCACAGGTATGCATACAGAGAAGTAAAGTCTTTTAAAAAAAGAATATTAGTTTGTGTCTGTTCTGTTCAGTATTTTAGATATTCGTGAAGATTTCCCCATTATGAAATTTAAGTTTGATTTTTTTTTTTAATTGACTTATTTGATCCGTAATCTGCATTAATAATCTTCATTACTTGAAAATGGAGAAATAGGCAGAGAGGTTGTTTAAACTCTCATCAGTGATTGTGGTGAGACGTGAATGGACAGACTAAAGAAAAATTAAAATCTTCAGTTTAACATCGAAAAGGATTATTTTAACATTGACAAAGATGCACAAGCTACTCAAATTCTGATTTTAATTTGAATGTTCTTGACATATAACTTTCTAGTTGGGTGTGTTAATTTTTAGGATTTATTTTCTACATATGTACTTGAAAGAGTCATCAAATGGTGGCATCAGGGTGTCCTTGCAGTTGTGGTCTAATATTGCCTTTTTTCCCAGAGTTCAAGATTAATTGGTTTAGATAAAAAATTGCCATGCAAATTTTAAAATGTTTCTATTCATTACTAAAATGCATTATATGGGAAAGATTACTTCAACTCCATTCACTTTAATAGGTAAATTAAAAAGGTTATCCCAACTGTATGCTTTTTTTTTTCCCCCCACAATATCTGACTAGTTGATTTATAGCAGGAAAAACTCAGCTGGTTTCATGTCTTTTTCTGCAATGTTCCCTGAGACTTCTAAGAAATTTTTCACCTGCATTACCTACTGGATAAAAGTTTCTATGTGTAATGCCTTATGTCGGTGAAGAAAAAGCCTACACCATTCCTTCAAAGAACACAGAATTTGTTCCTAAACTTATTATGATCTTTAAGTTGAATTCAAGTTTGCTGTAGTTCTTCATAATTCAAGTTTGCTGTAGTGCCTTTAATTTTTTCTTCATTATTTCTGAAGGAAGGAAATTGAAATCAGGAAGGCCAAAGCCTACTTGGAGCTGAATGTGAACACATGAAGTAACTAGAAAGGATTCTTCAAGTATTTTCCACAGGGAACTCAGGAAATTTGCAGGTCCATGGTTGAATGTTGGAGGCAATCTATTAGTGGACATAGAAACATAGAAAAAGCAGAAATTTTCTTTGTTTTTTTCAGTGGTTCCCAGACAAGGGAGAGTGCCATGGCAGAGACACAGGTTCAGGACTGTTTAGTAGGAAATGGATGTATTCAGCTTCTTGGGTGTCTATGCCAAGACTGACAAGAGCTCATTTAAGTAATAGTACTGCAAGGCAGCTGTCATCCAAGAGGAAGCATGGTCAGTGAGGAAAGTCCTGAAAATTAGGAGACTAATCTTATAGCAGCCTTTACAAGAGTAAGGAGAACGGTACAGGCATACACAGGCTGTGTCAGGTCAGTGTCAGTCTCCAGGAGGATCATGGAGATCATCATCCTCTTGTTTCTAGATATGAGAAGGGCAAGTGTGCCTAGAAAGAGTCAGAACAGATTTCAGCAGTGCAGTCAGTGTTTTATTTGACTATGAATGAGGGGAGCACATGTGGTGTGGTGTAAACTGTAACTTTATTAAGGCTTCTGAATCCTACTCCCACACTGTTGTCAGTAGTAAGCTGAGGAAGCATGGGCTGGGTGTTGAGTGGGCTGAAAATTGTCTGGACTACTGTACTGAAAGAGTAGTAATCAATATTACCAACTAACCAATTGACCAACTATCAGACAGTAAGAAATGAAAATACTTCAAGGGTTGATTCTGGCACTCCTGCTACTCAGTTCTGCGGTGACTTGGATGACAGAACTGAACAGAATGCACCCTCAGCAAATTTATGAATGATACTAAATTAGGGTGATGCTTGGAAAGCCAGATTGAGCTTCAGTCTTAAATCATTCTGAGACCTTGAATGAACTGAGGACTTAGCCAATAAGAAACCCATGTATTTAAAAAAGAACAGACTGAAATTCTGCATCTGAGGTGGAACAACACCATGGCTGGGAAGCACCTGTCTGAGTCACAGCCCTGCTGAAAAGAACCTGTGAGCATTAATGATGTCAAGCTGAATAGGGGGCAGCACTGCAGACAAAACTCGCCATGTACTGAGCTGCATTAGAAGGAAGGAGGAATATGACTGGCAAGACTGGAGGAAATTGTTACCATCCCTACTTGGAGCTGCTTCTTGCACAACAGTATGTTTTTTTGCTAACCCCCAATACAGAGAGGATGTTGAGAAATCTTGAGTCCAAAATACTAAAGTGGTTGGAGGCATAGACAACATGAGGAAATGGGAGAGGTGATTTTCAGAGAGCTGGGCTTGGTTAAGCAGAGGCCAAGGGTGTGAGTTGAGGTTAGTTCACAATATCATCAAAAGGAGGGACAAAGATGATGACACCAAACTTTTCTCAGTAGTGGTATACAGTTTAGCAGGGGGCAATACCAAAAATTACAGCTTGGGGAGTTCAGACTGGACACAGGAAAATTTTCTTCATGAAGAGGTTACTGTAGTAATGGAAGAGGTGACTAGAAAGGCTGTGAGTTTGATCTTTTCCAGTCAACTATATAAATCCTGATCTGGTGTTGGAAATGATCATATTTTTAGTGGGAGGTGAGACTAAGTGACTTCCAGCCAAAATTTCTGTGATTCTATATTGAGTCTTTGAAAACGTACAATTTTATTGAAATTATGATTTAAATAGTTTTTTTATGTAGACCATGTAAAATAAAATGTGAGGGAGGACAGTGTAGCTTAACATTTCCCCCATTGTAATTACTTAGCTTTTAATGCTTTAAAAATAGGATAGAAACTGAGGATAGTGGATTATTGCAGTATAATCTCAATACTTTTCACTGTTTATAATAAGTAGCAAGCAATGAAATAGATAACCAACAGAACTGGTGGATAAAGGGGAAAATTAGCTTACACAGAGTGGAATATTGGAATATTGTGATAAGATTTAGGGTTTTTTCACCCCTGGAGATGTCATCTATCTTTTTAAATAGGTTTTAGACACCAAGTTATTAATTCTCAATCTCTACCAGAACTTATTATTTGCAAGAGATAAACATGTAGAAATAAATAAACAGTGTTTTCTTGATGTTATAATACAAAAGTGTAAAGGTGGCCTCATATTTAGATTTTATATCCATTCTGTCAAACTTTGTATGACTGACTCAGTCTTTTTACAATGCCTTAGCTTTTTAATTTTTCTTTTTTTAATTTGGAAAAGTAGCATTTATCTTTTTTTCAGATGTCTTGCGTGTGTATGTACAAGAAGAAAGACAGCATAGGTCCCTTAGGGGAGATAAGGCACTTTTCTGTCAGTTGCTTATGTCAGGTTGAATATCTGCAGAAGAGCAAAACAGGTATGAAAACGATGTTACACACTTTAATATGGCAAAGATTCCTATCTCATGAGGGCTGAACCTTTCCTTCAGAGGATTCAGCGCTAATTCATAGAGACTTTGGATCTCCCCATGTGACTTGGACCTCAGGTCACAGAAAATAAGTCCAGGCAAGTCAGTTAGGCCTTCAGGAAAATTAATCACCTCATAGGCTGTGTGTAGCATATAAATAATTAGGCTGGAAACCAGAGCAAAATATTACCAATAAAGGAAACTGGGAGATTTCATGTTGCTGCAATAAAGTGGCTGTCTGTGACTGCTTGATCTCAGTGGCACAGAGAACAGTCAACACTTTTTGAATGCACAATCAGTTCTGCAGGAGACTATTCTTTTTGTTAATCCTCAGATTCAGCAAGGTATTTCCTGGTGTTTGTTCAGCTCTCCCTGGAGCTGAGGGAGAAATACAATACAATTGTTGTAATGATGGATTTTAGGACATAGTATGTTGATTGTTATCTTTCTAATACTGGCCTGGTTGGCATGAAAATACATGACTGTTTCGTGTCAGATACAGTTCTTGGTCTTTTAGGAGTTGTTTAGAAGAGGTTCCAGTGTCAGCATGAGGATTTCAGGCAACAGAAGTGTGATTGTGGCCTATTTCTGCCTAATTTATCAGACTATTCATAAAGTAGACATATACCAATACCTTTTCCTGCCCTTCTTCCTTAAATCCTAAGAAATGCTTGGTGCTTTAAAGAAAATCTGTACTTTAAGGGCTTTTGTGAGCATCTTGTAGTTTACTGAGATGCTATTCAACAGTGCTGGTTTACCTTTTATGCTATTCTTAATGAGTATTGTTGTTTAGTTCTGGGCCATACCCTATAATCCAATGTATTTGAGCAGTGCCCAGAAGGGGGATGTAATGATAATAAAATTTTCTGCAGAATGTGCTGCAGCTAATGTACATTGTCTAATATGCAAGCATTTTCTACAGCTGTCTGTTCACAGTTAAAGTTTACTGTCCCCAATTCCTTCTGTTGCATCACTATCAGTAAAACTGATGTTCTGAATTTTCATATACTTGTAAAGCCTTATTGTCTACAGCAAGTTTCTGTGATTTTGGCCATTTAAAGTAATTTTGCTATAGTGTTATTGGTTATTACATGAGTCAAGACGCTTTCTGACTGAGATGCTGCCTAGCTTTGGATTACAGATATCATCTGGGGCTGGGTTATTTTTTCAGTAGGTTTTGCATTTCAGCTAGTTAACTTCAGCCCTAATGAAGTTGTTGTTCTGCAGCACAAGAACTCCAAGAATGCAGTTATCATGTTCATGTTTCAATATTTTTTTCTTTACAGTGATGTATTTTATTGCAAGAGGGGCATGCATAGTGCATAGAAACCTTACTTTTTCCATTAGCATTTTATTCCCAATGCAGTAAAATTCTTTCCTATTGCTAGGACCTATGGATTCTGTCATGCAATTTTTGAATTAGAATAGCTTAATCTTCATTATCTTTGATACTTCCATGGTAAGTTAGCACAATCTCCAGGAACACATTTTTGTAAACAAGACTTTTTTATCTGCACACTTGTGTAATGGAGCAACAAAAATAGCACAGGTGTAACTCTCTTTCAGTGGCTTGACAGACAGTCAGTATGTGGGAGGGCTAGTATTGTGGTTATTAATATGCTGAGGAAGACCTGAGGTGGCTTCATGTGATCAGAATTCCCCATGGTTTTGAGCACTTGTAGTCTCAAAGTGAAATAAACGAATTGCTTCTAGATCCCAGCATGTGCTGAACGGTTTAGAGAGGCTTGGTGCTCTACCTGTCTCTTCTTGACCTCTCATCTCTCCACAGTTCCCTAGGTGCAAGACTTTGTCTTGTTATGTTGCTATCTTCTGGGATTCAGTTCCCTGAACTTCACTTTCTCCATGCTCCAAAGTTGTCTTTGTTAGACCAAGCTGTGTTCATTCTTCTGAGCTGTGAAAGGTGCTAAAGGGCTACAGAGCTGCTAGAAAATGAAATGGTACAAAAAAAATTATACAAGAGGAGATCAAAAAGCACATCTATATGTCTGGGTATGGTAAATATGAAATGATCTTACTTCTTGGGCAGGAAAGAGTTATTCAGTTCAACATGTGACCTCCTTGTCATACTCTTGCTGTACTTAGGCATATGGGGAGTCCTTTTTCATGTGCTGATGTAGCTGTATTCATATGAATAACTAGAAGTTAAATTTTCAAGTCATTTATGTGTAAATATTATAGTGAAAGAGGAATAATCCTGCAGATCCTTGAGCATGACTGTGCTCACCTGAACATCATAATACAGCTGATGAAGTTACTCATACAAATTGTTTGCCAGTCAGAGGGCTTAGAGATTTGAGTAGAATCCTGATTTTAATTTTGAAGAGATGGCTTCAAAGACTGGGATTCAAATGATGTTTAAGTTAATTCTTGAAAATAAATCCTTACATGGAAGTACAAAAGCAATTTTAGCATATAAATTCCCAAATGTAAGTGATATAATATCCAATTCCTATGAATTTCTACAGCAGCTTTAATTTTATTTTTTTTACTGTTTGAACTTACTTTCCTATTTTAAAAGGAAGCAAGATAAATTTGCATAATTTTACACAAATTTTAAATACAGCAAATAACCTGTATATGAATATTTTATACAAACAATTTATAGTATGTAACAAGTTATTTGGCTTTCAGAAGGGTTTTGTATAGTTTTTCCTAAATTTCAAACTTGAGATGGGATTCAAATTTAAGACATCTGTATCTGAGATATGAAGAATTTGGAAATTTCCTTTATATTTTAAAACACTAAAAAGCCAATAGAAAGTTAAAAGTCTAGTCTGGTGCTGAAAAAGTGTAAATTGAGAAATTAAGTTAAATCCTCATTAGTGTTTTCAGAAGGAACACTTGTTATTTTTCTCTTGGTAAAAGGCACATCTGCTTTTATGCCTTTCAAGGTATTCTTTTTTGTTTGTTTGGTTGGGTAGTGGTGGTGGGTTTTTTAATTGGATTTTTTTCAATGACTAGAGAGAAATACTTTCAACTGGAGAGAAGTATTTGAAAGCAAATGGTTAGTTAATATAACCTTAATATAACCTTAATAATACCCTTTAGGAGGTTATTAATGAAAGTAACTGCATCAGTAAAAAGTTAGATCATGTACAACTGAGGACTTGGAAACTTTGGTGTGATGTGTAGGTGTGGCTAATGTTTTGAGGATTACTTATTAATTGAGTTAACAAGGTTAGTTTTCCTGTTTTTTTATATAGTAAAATAGAACTACACCCTGCACATTCTTGTTTTCTCTAGGAAAGGTCCCAAAGAAGAATGTTTCAGCAGAATGTTTTAAAGGGAATCTAATGGAAAATAGAGCTAAAACTTTAATATTACCTAATCAGCGTGCAAAACAATTCTGGACCACTTGCACAACCCAATTCCAATGTGACCAGCAGTGAAGATTATAAATATTACCAGCCTACTGATACAAATTAATTTACATTTGTTTATTTAACATGAAGGGGGAGACTATTTTTAAAGATCTTACTCATTAAATGCACAACATCTGATGCATTTACTCAAAACTGCAAGGCTATTTTATTTCTGCTGGTATAGTAGAGTTGTGAGAGTGTACCTTTTTGTTCTTATGCATCTACTGTCTTTTTTTTCTTCTGAGCTCTGAATGTTTGCATTCTGTCTTCATTTACTCCTTTGCAAGCTCATTGAATTTTATTAGTTATCACTGCAAGCTAAATGAAATACAAGTGGTTGCACAGCTGCAGTGATATGAGTCTGAACTGCCTCATCATCCTTACTTGCAGATATGAAAACAGGACAAAATGAGCTTGATTATAGATCTGAGGAACTTTGCCAGATCCAATATACAAGTGATTCTCTCAAAATGCAATCGTTTTGCACTTGGAATGTTGGGGGGAAAAAAAAAATCAACAAAACTTGGGGGGAAAAAAGAAAAAGAGGAAAAAAATAACCAATAATAAAACAAACAAAAAAAGCCAAACAAACAAAAAAATCCCACCCAAAAAAACAAAGAAAGAAAATATAGTCTCTTAAATTCTCAGATGCTTAGCATTCTTTGTCTTTTCAATTCAGTGAGAAGTGTGGGTTCCCACTGTCTTCTAAAAGTTGGACCAATATGGAAAAAATTTTGCTCATATTTAAGTTATCTTACTGTAACAGAAGTGTATCCTAATGCACTCTAGTTGAGTGTATGTAATTGTGGCAGAAACAGCTGTGCCTGAATATTGATCTTGGCTATCAAAATAAAACCATTTATTTTGTGTACATAGAAGTATGTGTTTTAAGCTTCCAGAATGAGCACTTTTGTACTCTGCAGTTAGGTAATTTCACAGTATTATAGCAGGCATAAAGACTGGAGTGCGGGAACATCTCCCTAGTGGGGTTGTACCTGTTGAACTGCTGCTTGTAATTCATATTTAGTGCAGTGTGTGTTTGTTTTGTAAACATTGTTTTCTGCTGTTCCTATTCTATAGGTTCACAAAAACTACGCCTTGAAGATTTCAAGCTGATTTGCCCTGCGATTTTTCCCAGTGGTGCAGGTTGCCTAAGAAGCTCAGATCAAGGCAGTGTTGAAGGCAGGGAGCAGCAATCTGTCTCCTGAGACTGGAGTTAGGGAGCTCTCGTGCCTCACTCCAGAGGCAGCGTGTGCTTTCACACGTGCCGTGTGTCCGTCCTGGCTTTGCTCCAGCCTTGTTACTCCAAGAGTCACAAAGGCACAGTGCAGGTTAGACTTTGCAAGGAGCTGACAGAAACATGAAATGGCAAGTACAAAGGGAAGTCATGGGACTGGGTGTGTGTCATGAGCATGGTTACTTTCAGCTGATATCGGCAGGAAGGACTGTGTGGTCTGTGTAGGCAAAAAAGGATATCAGATGCTTTTAGTGTAAAGCCAGCCTCACTTGAACGTAATGAAAAGCTGCTGAAGGGCTGTGCTGTTCAGAACTGTAATACCATGCCTTCATTCCAAAATAGTTTTAATGTTTTATAATCAGCTTTTATCAGTCAGATAGACAGTGTGGAGTCTTTAAAAGAGAGCTTTAAAAGTAGTTTTTTTAACATATATTTTGGATTTCTGCATTAGACTCCCCAGAATGCTATTAAGGATCAAATCTGACAGAGCATTCGTGAATTTATTTGTAAATAAATTCTTCAATTCAATACAAGTTTCTTACTTTCTTTTTGGTTTGAATTTCCAAGGTAAATAAATTATTAGTAAATGAATATTTTATTTCTTTAGTCCTTTAAGAAACAAACAATTAGTTGAGCAGTGTTTATTCTTTCTTCCTTGCTGTTCTGTTAATGGCAGGTTTTGAAACTGAAAAGGAGTTTCAAATCTGCCATCCAAATATTTTCAGTATTTTTTTATGGGTTTTTTGGTTTTGTATGTATTTCTACTTCCTCTGCTTAGTGTCAGTTTCAGTGAAACAAATACATATAATAATAATAAAAAAGAGTCATTTTGCAATAGCATCTAAATATTTTATCTTTGCTCTTAGTAGAACAAGAAAGTTCAAATTATATTTTCTGATCTGATTGCAGTTTATTATGTTCTTGCCTGAGGTGCCTGTGTTCCCTCCACTTAAATCTAGCAAGAGTTTTTAAAAATTCTTTCCTTTTACCTGTCAGATTTTAAAAAGGTAGAAGCTCTCAGTTGCTAAAATAAATTTTTGTTTATTTGTTTTGTTAGAATACGAAATTATTCCACTGTAGGAAAAAAGTTGTTGTATTCCCTTGCTTGGAGAGTGGGGAAAATTTATTCATATATGGGTATATAAATAAAAAATTGAAGTTTACGCAGATGATGTGCTTTAGTTTCAAGAGGGGAAAAATATTTTTGTGCCCTTTTTTTTTTTTTTTTTTTTAAATTTGTAATTTTATTCTTTGCTTCAAGTCTTGGAGTGAGGCATGGTTAGTGCTTCAAGTCCTGTGGGAATATGTGCTACAGTGCTCAACTCTGCTTGCTAAATCCATTACCTCTGGATGTTGCTGACATCTGTATGACAGTAAACTGAGAAGAAGCAAGACAGGGGCATGTGCTGGTGACTTGGTGTTGCACTGAGGGTTGCACTTCCTGTTTTTCCAACATAACCTATAGCACTGTCTCTTCTTTGGCCAGCCTGCAAGGAACAACCCTTCTATATCCAGAGAGATCAGTATGCTGCTGGCTGTCTGCAGGATAAGGAGCATTGAAATGTTTTGGCTTGGAATTTTTAGTCCTAGTAAGTTTTAAAATATGCCTAAGGAATCTGCATGGTTTGGTTCATTGTTCACACGTAGAAGTTTTTTTGATACGCTGAAACAAGTATATTTTCCATCATGGTTCACATGTGGAAACACCTAATTTCATCTTCTGTTGCAATAAATACTTTTATATATCTCTCTTCTATTACATCAAGCAGAATTCTGGGGAGACAATGCAAACATTTGAACTTCAAAGTACTTCTTTAAAGTTATTTCAAAAAGTGGCCATGTTTTCAATGGCACTGATAAGTTACTATTATACCTTGTAATGAGAGAAACTTCTGACTCCAGCAAGGCTATTCATTGTAGGAAAGGGAAGCAGGATGGCCTCTTGCCTTGTGCCACTGTGGTAGTACCTGCAGAAACAAGACTGTAAAGATTTCTTTTTTCTGTATCATGGTGGAGAGCATCAGCTTCCCCAGACACAATTTTTAGTATCAAGCATGTGACTCTTCCTAGACAGGGCAAGAAAAGTCTTTTTATTTTATTTTGGTTTGCTTTTGTTTAATCTTTCAGATTTTGAACATAGGAATTCACTTACTTTCATGCTTTCACATAAATATAGGCCCTTTTTTTTTGGATGAAAAATTAGATTTTCTTGCTGACTACCAGAGAGCAAGAAGGCAGAAGTTTCAGGAAATATGACAACAAATGACTGAAGGCTTCTTTTATTGCCTACCTTTTGTAGTGATAGGGACAAAGTATGAGAAAAATTTGCTTCATCCCTTCAGGAACAATGACAATAGGGTTTCTTATTATTCTTGAGAGTTTTTCAGAGAGAATTCTGAATTTCAGGGGAAAATAACTCTTCCTTACAGGATCTTAAGCTGAGAAATAGCCTGTAAAGTTGTCTGAACTTAGCTACTATTTCTCAAGTACTGGAATTCCTAGAATAACTGTCTTCATTTATGATGATTGACATACCAAATAAGCAGGTACTATATAGTCAATCTGCTAATGTGTGTGTTTGTTAAAATTATTTCTTTCAAGTAGAAGTTGAGCACTGTTGAGCTATAAGTAAGCCACTCTTGGGTTCATTTGAGAGCCACAATACTAATAGATTGTACAAATGTAAACACACAGAAAAGTTTTCTTTCTGTACATTAAACACAAAGGATAAAATTAACATTTACTTCAGTTTAAAGTATGAGGAGTAAATGACAAAGCATTACTAAACCTTTGTCAGAAGTAATACTTATTTTTTCATAGTTTTACAATAAAATAATTAAGCTCATAATAAGAAGTAATTCCTAGTTAGCTTTCAAACAAGTCTACCCGAACCCTTAGCTCAGTTAAAGCATTTTTACAGATACTACATATTTTTTCCATTACAATAATTTCAATGGAAAAGCAATATAAGGCAAAATTACTGTGATTACTTGTTGAAGTTTCTCAGAGTGTTGAGGGCAAAAAAGATAAAACAGCCAGTGAAGCCACTGGTAATTTGAGCTGTTTTCAAGTTTCTCCATTACTTTCTGGTGCTTTTTATAAGCATGGTCTTCAGTGTAGTAGGTAAAATTGAGTCCTCTTCCCAGCCTCTCTCCCCATATTTTTATCACTGATCTAAATATTTGTATCAGCAGAAAACTGGCAATTGCACCATTGCTTTAAAAACACAGTAGGTAACTCTTCAGATGCCAGGTAGTCAAAGTGATACCACATTCTTCTAAATCCTTTAAGTGCAGAATCCATGATGCAGAATCTTGGAGCTAGAAACAATGGTGTGTACTTGAGATATGGTTTTGGCTCCTGGGAAGGATGAGGCCTTATTGCTTCCATTGCTTTTTTATAGAGTCTGTTGTATAATATATGTCTGTTGTATATATATGTTATACAAGTTGTATATCTGTGTGTTGTCGTTTTGATTTTGGTTTTGGTTTTAATCTTGATGTTGGCCCACCAAATTCGTGTTTGTGTGGGTAAATAAATGACCTAATATCCAGTGGTGGGACATATTGAAACCAGCTGTTTTGAGCATCAATCAGTCACTAGAAGTCAATAATTCATGTGTGAATATTTTGGTGACTCCAGTCTTTTTTTATATTTGTAGTAGCAGTATGTGGCAACAGGGACTGAATCTGATGAGGAATTTTTTTTTTTTTTCACAATTTCCAGGGAGCTATGTAAAATAAAATGTAAAGGCAATCCCCCAATTGCATTTATATTTTGTTTCTGATCAATTCCTTCCTCTCCCCTAACGGTTTAAATAATTCAAAAGATAATTCTGGTCTTCACCTTCATGGCCTATGAGTCTCTAAAACATTTTAACTCTCCATTTTTATAATGCCCAAAATTCTTATATTTACAAAAGACTTTTTGTTTTCATTTGCTCTGTTCCACTTTCTTTTTTCAGTTACAATTATGAGAAGTCTTTTAAGCCCCTGTTAGAAATAAATTAAACCATCACTCAGTAGCAAATATTCACTGCCCCTACCAGAAAATTTGATTTAGAGTGTAATTTCAAATTAAACTAATATTTAATTTGCTGTCAAAGTTGCATTTAAATAACAGCCTTCTTAGAATTGCTGACAGGCCAGCACAGGTACAGGTTTTAATCTACTTTTCTGGCTACCATTGCACTTGTGCAGAAATCTCAAAACCTGAGTAAAATGGTAGAGTTTTTCATGGGCAGAAAATCAAAATATGTGATACATGTTCAGCATAGACTAGAAAATAATTAAACAAGCTGAAAATAGATACAGGTAGTTTTGGCCAATGCTATTTTGCTAATGGGTTATGGGGAATGATAGACTTCATCCTGTCCGACTTTCAGAATCACAATTAGGAGCAGGGCGCTTTTTGAGTGTCACCAAAATGAGAGTATTTAAATTCTAGTTAAAGTCAAAGTCAATTTGATTAATCTTAAAAGCAATTTGTGTTGCACTGGGTGGTGTTTCACCCCAGTGACCCAGCACATGTAAGGGTGGTGCTTGGTAGGAATAGCAGGAAGTTGTAAGATTCTCACTGACTCAGGGGAGTGTTCAAGTGGTACTGGATACTCCATTTGTTTTTGGACATATCCCAGCTCTAGACCCTAGTCCTGCACTAAGTTACATTGAAAGCTGTTTCATCTGAACTTACACATGTGAAAATGTATGTAAACATCAAGGAGCCTTGATGATGCAGTAGAATAGCCCAGTACTTTATTTGTCATGTCATTGCAGTCGCTAGGACTTGAGGTATAAAAACTTTTGTTGTTTAAAGAAGTGGTTACAAAAATAACAGACTGCAAAATTTCTGGGTGAGAAAAAAACAAATTAGTGAAAATGGGGGTGCAAAATGTAGTGTTTCTAATTGTAAAAAATGTCATAGTGAATTATTTTGGTGTGGGGTAAATGCACCAATATGCATATGAGTATCTCAAATTCCTTTCAGCAAGAGAATGAACAGTGTAATAGTACGGTTTTGCCACATAGTATTTCTGATGACAGGGTAAGGAGTAAAGTGAAAACTTCTTCCAGCTGAAGTCTATGGTCATATCATAGTCAGAAGTGATTATTAAAGAGTAATTTTCTTGAAATACAATGCAAATTATACAAGCAAGCTGATATTTTATTTTGATGAATGATTCAGTTTGCAGTTTTTGTTTACCCAGTCACAGCCAGCTCTGCAGGTAGCTGAGACTAAGAGGATGTGAAATTCTCACTGTCACCTCATTCTTAATTAGTGCATTGATCCCGTGTGATCCCTGTAGAGTAAACACTGAGATTTCCCAACAGTTTTTCACTTAATTCATTTCTGCCTGAAAATCCATATCACCTAATATTTAAAATAAAATATATTTTAGATATTCATTTTATAGTCCACTTGATATGTGGGCAGGCTTCACATTTTTCATGTGTTCTTATTCACTAGAACCTTTTTCAAATGACTGTATTACTTCATGAACATAGTAAATACAAAAACCAGATCAGTATCTGCTGTTGCCTCTGGTTGTTCCCTGTTACTGTAACCCATTAAAAAAATCCAGCTCTTTACTCTGGCAGTAAAGACATATATTTAAACCTAGGTACATTCTCGACTTTTTCTATTTTATAGCCTTCTTCAATAAATATTTTGGAGCATGCAGTTTTCTGTAGTACAGTCAGCTTCCTGTTACCTGTGATGCAATGGGAATACTGTGTGTCACAGTGCCCTTGGAAAGGCAGCTGTCCCCTGGAACACTTGTAGAAAGAGATACCAGGAAATCTTAAGCACACACACATCCTGGTGGCTGCCCAGGAGTAGGATCACCCATATGCAAAATGGTGCATGTTAAACAAGACACAAAAATGGGTTGGCTAATTCTGAAGTAACACTTACATTCATGTGAAAAGCTCTACAGAGAAGTGGTCTGTGAACCAGAAAAGTATTTGCACACATATGGTTTTTCAACTTAAATGGTTCCCTGTACATATAACAAGACTGTTCTGGTAAATCTCTGTGGACCTGAGCTTTGGGTTCATCATTCAGGTACCTAACTTGTTGATTAAGACTCAGCTTGGGTATAAGTCACCTTGTTGGCTTGGTTTCAATGTTGGCCACACTGGAGCAGGGCTAACATTTGTAGAGGGGCCCTAAAGAAAGTCAACACCTTGTTGTTGGTTCTTGTGGATCTCTACTAAGAGCTGCTTATCTTAGTGCTGTGTGCCAATGGACACAGCTAAACCTGCCATGGAAATCTGGGATTACTCAGGAAGGTGCTTCCTATCTTTGCAGTTTTAGAAATCTAAACCTGTCCATATCTCCATAAAGAACACAGCTACAAATCTCACCTGTGTGTCTAGTTGTTCATGATGCATTGCTGGGAATCGGGAGAAGATTTGCATTTCTGTAGCTTACAGCTACAAAGCTCAGACACTGCTTAAATGGTTTTTGAAAGTCTGGAAGACAGTGCTGATAAGGAAATGTCATGTTGAAATGCAGTTTTCATTAAAACCCATAGATTTTTAAGTCCTTGTAACTTCAAGTGCTTTTCAGGGGCTGAAATTATTCCAGACTCTGTTTCAACCTGAGATCATTAATTTTTAATTTTTTAGAAAATATTACTTTTTTATTTTTGAAAAGAAAAAAACAAAAGAACACCAAACTTCTTTATTCTTAATTAAGAAGATTTTTTTTTCAACTAAAGTACTAAAAAGATAAAACTTTTGTTTCAACCTTCTGTGCTTCATAGACTGTGTAAACCTTTAAACACTAATCCTCTCATAAAGAAAATGGGTGCAATAACTCTGGGCCTGTAAAACACTGTACTTTATGTGATATTAACTTTATACCTGTTACATTGATTTGAAAGTAGAGGGAACATTGCTGAAATATTTTTTGTGGATAGGAATTGAACCTAAAATACCAGTACAAAATTGAACTGTGAGTGGTAGCTCCATAAAATTTGAACTGTTTTATTAAAAAGTAATTTGTTGTAAAAGAAGTTAGACTCAAATAGTTAGACTTGTAATGGATACAAGTTTAATTTACTCATTGATACTCAGTTTTCTAGGAAGGAATGGTAGAAAGGCAAAAGCTGTTATTATTAGTAAAATTATATTCATTAAATATTTACAAAGTTGTTCCTTCTGGCCTGTTGACAGTTTGCTATGAAAAAATTGTCACATCATAATTATATAGCATCCTATCAGGTCTTCTGAATGAAATAAAGTCATCTCAGCATTATCTCTTTCAAGGATTTAAAACACAACCCATAGACTCTCACATCTTGAGTTAAATCTAGAAGAGTTGAGCTCTTTTGCTTACTGAGGTTTGTTTCACTTTAAACAATGTTTTAATACTTTTTAGTTTTGTTTTGTTTGCTAGGAGAATGCCATATGGATATACCTTTATTTGTGCTGGTCAGAATAAAGCAAAAATAAAACAAACAAATCTGCATGGAAGTTTTCTCTCCAATTGTTTTACAATTCATAGGTGTCCTTTTCCCTAGAGATCCTTAGCAGTGAAGGGAAAGTTAAATGAGGTCCTTAAGTGAAATGCTGACTAAGTACAAATAGTGTGGTGGTGGATGGCATCGTGTGTATGATGGGAGGGATTGAGTAGGCTGGAAACAGTGTAAGCATAGGCAGCATAATCTTTTTTATATAGAGAAAGCTGGGCATTTTAGTCATTATTTCAGTGCAGCTTTCTAGTAAAACTGTGTAAGTTTGGAAGCAGTCTCTGGAGGAGGGGAACAGTTCTGTCTATCAGACATGTATCTCAAATGCTACATTTCTGAGTATTCAAGTAATTGAATTTGGTTTGCAAAGACAATAGATAGCACTGACAAATTCAAGTATGCTCTAACCATGTATATTGTAATTAATCAAAGTGTACTGAGAGTATTTCTTTCAGGATGCCATGAGCACACAGGGCAGATGTGAGGATTGCAGCCAGCAACACTGCTGCAATACACTGCTCTCACCCTGACTTACAAGGATAATACACAATTGCAAAGGGCTCTTCCCCACTTTTCTGCAATGCTGTGGGAGTGGCTGAAGCTGGATTTTTTCAGCTTAACTACTTAATGAGACTGGTGAATGAAATCACAGTTTTCATTTCAGCCTTAACAGCTTAAGGCATCTGTGGGAAAAAGTAATTTTAAGCATCTAACTCTTAAGTTTAAGCTGATTAACTATACTGCTCCACTCCCTAATCGCTCATCCCTTTCAACATACAGGCCATCACTTTTACCTTCTCCCTTACCCACAACATTTTAAAGTAATTTTAGAAGCTGGTACTACTCATACATTGCCATTTTTCTATTTTGTGCTTCTTTAGTCATCTGTGTGTATCTCAAGCAGTGTATCAGTGGACAACAAAAAGTAGTTTGTAATTTAGCTCAGCTTATATATTAAATTGTGCTCTCCTATTTAACCTGTCTTCACTTGTTCATTCACTATCAAAATTTGGGATTTGTTCATCTCTCTGACCATTTCCTTTACTTCAGTAAATCTGCAGAGGATTGTGATTGTCATATGGCAACAGAGTAGAGAAAGGCAGAGGGAGACACTAAAGTCTTAGAGAGGAAAACAGGGATTAGAGCTTAAATACAAATCTGCATATATCTACATCCCACTGGTTTGCAGGCTGTATTTCTTTGTTGAATGCTCATTCCTTATAATACCTATATCATATTGGTGTCTAAAATATGTTTCAAGTAATTAGAATGTGATGAGAGCCTTTGATTAAGCCTTCAAGTAAAATAAAACAACACAGACCTCCAAATCCAATGAACGAGTAAAAACAATACAAACCCAAATAATTTTTTTAAAAGAATTTTAATTATTTTTAGAAGATTTATAAATCCTCCTTAAACATAATCTTGATTCTACTAAAGGTAGAGGCACAGAAGGTTCTCAGATGGATGAGAATGTGTTATCAGATACCTAGAAAATGAGAAGGCTTGTTTAGCTCTGTGGTTGTACATTGCCTGTCCCAGTGGTGGGGACATCTGTCGCAGGCACCAGCCATGCACGTTTTCCCTGTTTCATCCCAGTCTCCAGCTAGAGTGCCCCTCAGTAGGCATCTCATGCTCTGCTCAGAGGAGCAGGGTTGGATCACATCGACAGTGCAGCAGGGCTGTGCTCCATCAAATATGGAAGGACAGGGCAAGAAGCTCGCCTTTCCAGTACACTAACAAGGAACCTATGGCTTTGGAAGATACGGGTGTCAGATCCAAGTTCCCCGAAGCAGAAATGAAAAGGCTTCAAGCACAGATGGGTCTGAGACACTCCTTTCCCCCACCCTCTGATGAACACAAAGACAAGGATTGTGTCCAGCCTGTATCCTTCCCAATAATTTGCAGTCCACTGTCAAGCTGTCCTTCTGGATCTGAACATCAGACAGCTCTCAGGATGCTTGTGGGTCCAGCCTGTGGGTCAAGATCTCTCAGGTAATCATTGACTGGATCCTCCTTCATGCCTAGTAATTCTTCTCCTTTCCTATCTTTTCCTATGCAAATAAAGAACGGGGAGACCTTGTTTCACCTTCAGAAGGAGGCAGAGGAGGCATGAGTTTTCTGAATGTCTGTCTATGTCTGCTGTCATTAAATCATCCACCCTATTCAACCATAGTCCTGCATATTCCTTGTTTCACTTTTTACCAGTAATTTAATGGTCTCTTTGTTGTATTCCATTTCTTTTGCAAATCTTACTCTAGTTCAGCTTTGGCTTTTCCTAATACCATCCCCTGCATGCCTAGGCAGTGTTTTTAAATTCCTGCTTTATAGCTTGTCTCTGCTTCCATCTCCTGACGGAGGAAGAGTTTTATTCCATATATATTTAGTTTATGTGAATGCTCACTGCATGTGTGAGAAAACTGGGAAACTGCATATAAATAGAAGCAGTTGAAGCTTGCACTTTAAGAGGTATACAGGAGACTTCTATGTGGGCTTTCTCTCATCAGTTTGTACATAACACTTACTTGGTTAAAAAACATTACTAAATGCTTCTGTGGGAATGATGTGATATGCACAATATGAAATCTTTGCTTTCTGATATCATTTATCCTCAGCATCACTGGAGTGACTGTAATTTGGCCCAGTTTATTTACAAATGCAGTACAAAAAAGTTGCATCTGACTAGTGCTTTTAGTAGTAATAAAAATATTCAGAATCATAGTTCTATTCCTTTTGTAACTCTCTACTGATTACTGTCTTGGAGAAAAAGATGTCTTTCTCTGGATTCTGTTTTCAAAACTTCTATATGTGTGTTTTGTATTAATGGGCAGGGAAGTTGAGGACTTGAGATCAAATGATTTTTTTTTTAATAAGATGTCTCCAATTAATACTTTAGGTATTGATATTTATTTGGAATTTTTGCATAAAATAAAGATATTTCAGAAGGAGAGCTAAATTAGAAAACCTGTATGGAAAATACGATTTTTTTAAACAATTTTTAACTAAGCCTCAAGTCTTTTATATATTGTATGATTACTGAATCTTAAATATAGACTATACTAAAAATAAAAAAGAACCACTGAAAACTATGTTCTGTGCATCTGTAGTTGTTTTGTGAGGTTACTTATAGTAACTTATGTAGTTAGTGTGTCTCTGCCCACCCCTATAGTAACACATTTATCTGAAAGAATCACCAGTTATTCTGTTCAAAATATTTATTATAATAATCTAAGCAATGTTCAATTACTGTCTTGTGATATTCAATATGATTGCAGTTATAACCCACATGATGATCAAATGTTTTCTTTTGATAGTGTCTTGTTACTACCCACTCACAACAGAGACAGTATGTTGTTTATCTGTTATGAAACAGAGAGGACAATAAGTGTTATTGAATATTCCAAAATTCATCGTTTAAGGGGAGTTATGAAGTAATGTAGTAATTTAGAAGAGTTATTCAGTGAATCAGATCAAGCCTATTACATATGGCAAGGTACAGACCTTATTTAGATACATGAAGTTTCAGCTATTTATGTTTTTTCTAAAATTAGGTGAGCCATATTGTGATATGGAAATGCACACTTAGGGCACTCATGTAACTTTAACAGCCTTATCACCAATGCCCACACAACCTTAAGTGCTTTATCACAGCTGCTTTCCAAAGGCACACTTCAATTTCACTGAAATCTTCAGGGCAGAATATATTTGAACACTGAAATAATTCTATTTTTGCATAGCAAAGCTTATGTCAGACTTAGAAGTTGCATGTTACATAACTGAAAACCTTTTGGAAAGTCATTGACATCCATACTACTTAAAAGGTATCCTGCTTTTATGCTTTCAAATACAGGTTGGGAGGCCTGATTGCAGTTTCAGTCTGCAGCTGTCAGAGCTAGGTGTTGCACGGTTTGGGACACATGACCAGAGTACTGCAGTAATGGAACAGACATTATAAAGGAAATGGCAAAGAGCTTGTTGGGGTGTGCCTCTCAAATGTCACACAGGTGTTAATTTGAGGAAATGGATGACCTGAAGAGTGGCAGCATGACACCAAATGGTTCCAGAATCCTGAGCCTCCCTGCTGATTGCCTCAAGCAGCTACACTGCTGAGCAGACAAGTGGATGTCACAGCCTATTTTACAAATATTAATTGCAGGAGTGGGCATGAAAGCAAGGAAGTGTGTAGGTAGATCCTTGCTATTCCCTTTGGATTCACTTGCAGTAATTTTAGAGCTGCAGTGCATATGCCAATATTCTTGAAGTGTGAGTATCTGTACATGTCAGCTGTAGAATACCTTAAATCCAGTTGATAATTGATTCATCTGAACTCTGTCATATCGTGGAGCAACAAGACCACTTCATTTCTGTGCTGTCAAGCTCTGTACCACTAAGAAGCCTGAGGAAATAATTCTTGTTTTGGAAATATAAAAGAAGCCAGATTTATTTTCCTGATATTTTCGAAGTTTATTCATGACTATTTGTAATTGTAATATTGTGAGAATGTAGAGTGCAGGTCTAGCCTCACAAGATTCCCTTTTAAATTTCCAATACATGAAGTATAATATTGGCTTGTAAATTGGTCATTTCTCTCTTAGCACACCCAAATTCATATTTTATATATGTTTTTACATATTTCTGCTAAAACTTGCTGTCTAGTCCACACACAGGTGAAGTTTGCATGAGAGGTGAGGAAACACAACTGTTATCCATAATGGTCAGAAGTAGCCTGGATATTCAAAGTAATATAATTACATGAATAAAAGCAAAATGAAATATTCATGTAACTGAGAAAATACAGTTTTTGCAAAAACTGAAGAAAAACAGGGACTTTCAAAATTTGGTTTCTCAAACTCTAAGCCTCTGTGTAGACATTTAATATTTGCATCAAGAAAGGAGTATATTATTTTTAGTTAGTGAACACTCTAAAGTTATTGATGTTAGTCGATACAGCAAGTGCTCCACATTTTAAAAGCAACCATGTACTTGGTGAATGAAAGATCTAGAAGCCGAAGTTCAGACATCAAGCTCTGAAAATTCTGGATGAAGATAATATTGCTTCTTTTCATATGTTGTGGTCTCTGCGTACCTACAGCCCCATTCTGATAAAATGTACTTTTCAAATCCCACAGTGATCCCTGCTCCTTTCAGATTCACCAGACAAATACCTTTTCTAGGGGTATTTCCTGAGTTTTCTTCCAGTTTCTGAATCCCTGCCCTGTCACTGAGTCTTCTGATAGGGGAAATCAGCTGAAAAAGGCTACATTTGTACTTTGTATTTTAATCTTGTAGTTGACTTACAAAAGGATGGTAAAAACCAAAGAAAAACATTTGTTGTTTGTTTGTTTGTTTGTTTTTTTTTTAATGGCATACCCATGCAATTTGTTATTTTGACAGTAATTACATACAGGTTACGGTTTCCAGCAGACTTTTTTGAAGGTATTCACAGAGCAATTAAGTTTGTTATTATGAAGATGTAACATTAAATTTTGTATGGAAGGTTTTCTTTTCATATCTTGATCCATGTCATTTAAATCTGGTAAAGAACACTCTCTTTACCCATATGTGAAAGATGGAGTACAGTCATTCTGGAGGATGCTAAGTAAATGCTTCTGCAGCCTTATTGTGGATAGCAGCTTGGGCTTGGATCTCAGCAAGTGTGTTTCAACCCTCTGTGAGAGAAGGGAGGATATGAAATAAGTGCCCCAGAGTGGCATTGAGTAATTGTTTGGAGTAAAATGGGATTAAAGAGTAAATCCTACCTCTATAGCACTGACTGACAGATTTCATAGTGTGAGGAAACAAGATAAGCAGTAATGAAGAAGAAGTGTTAATCTGGTGTATTGTGTTTTTCCTCAGCGGTCATGATTTTTGATTTTTTTATTTTAGTATGGTTTAATTTACCTCATCACTTAACTCCTTCTACTAAGGAATATTTTGTTTTGTGGCCAAAAAGGGAGACCAGTGTTCTCAGCTGGAAAGTTTAAGTGGCCTTTGCTTCTGTGTTGCACCTAAAACATGTTATCTTTAAAGGCTGAGACATCAGTTCCTGAGGATGCTGAGAAGCAGAATGCTTATTCTGTTCCTTTGTTTGAATGTGATAAATTTCCTTCATATATAGAGTTTCAAACTGAGGTTATTTGAGGTAAACAGTGGATATAATACATATGCAGCTATAATAGTATGTCTAGTGGTGATGATACTGGATGTTTCTGTAGGGGTTGCTTTTAAAGGAGTTGCCTTACCTGTCCTTGTGTTAAAGATTTAAAATAGTTTCATATTATCTGGTTTCTGGTAATTTTTTTATTCATCTTGGCAATAATGAAAACACGAGGGTTATTTAGCGTTTTTTGTTTATGAAAGACACATTTTTGACTGAACCAAGAAATGAAATTATATATCTATATTGTCTTCTTTGTATTTTGGTTAGGCATATAATCTTATTTCTTTGTTAATAAATTTGTTTAGAAGCCTCACTGAATACCCACTCAATATTATGTAGATTTCATTTTATGAACTATCAGCAGTAGTGCTGTACTTAAGACCACTTTGGAGTTGATATTACATCAAGTTTTATCACAGTATCTAGCTGTATAAAGTTTTTTGTCGCTGAACTGTGTTTTGTTTTGCTACCTAAGAATGATTTCTAAATTATTTGTACATCTTAGATTGATCAGAAATTGTTTTGGTCAGTTTTTCCTAGAAAAATTAATAGCCTTATTATTTTTCTAAACATTCAGAATTTCTGCCAGTAAGCTGAAATCCAATTAGTTTTAAAGCTTGATTGAAAAAGTAATTTCCATTGCTTTGTTCACTTATCTTAGAAATGGTTTTTCAGTGTCCTGGGTTTGAAAAGATGCAGCTCTTTCAACTTTTAAAATTTGCATAGGAGTGTCTTTCTTAATTTTTCTGTTTTTTTCTGTTGTGGATTTTAGTTGCTGTCACTGTTTGCCTGTAATGATGTAGTCATGTGAATACTATTTTCCTGAGAGGCTTTCTGATTTAAGGAAGAATGCCAGACACTTCAATTTTTTGGAAGCAGATTCAGAAAACACTTCAATAATTTCAGAAAATTCTTGCCTCTTTATTTTTGTAGCTTTTGATGAAGAAGATGATGACATATTTATACTTAAGTATAAGATAACATAATTTTCTGACTGGGGGTTTGGGGTCCAAGAGCATGGCACAACAGGTGTGAGACAGACACAGGTTTACCACACGAGCTACAGTTGCTTTGCCTTACAGTGCCTTTGCCTGTTGTTGGCATTGTTTGGAGTCCCCTCTCTGTCCAACTATCCCATCCTATAAATGGAGGCTGCATCTTTCCATGTGAGATGCTTGTTGGGAATGAAGATATGTTTTTCAGTTCCATTAATATATCAGTTTGAATCTCATGAAACAGACTTTTTTAGCTGTCAGTGGTTTATCTTTCATCTCCTTCTATCAGGATTGTTACAAAGTACAACTCTACATCTGAAGTAGCAAGAGGCCAATCTTCACTGTGTAAACCATGCACACTACAAAATATTTCAATAATCTGGTAAAGTTTTTCCTTCTGCTTTTGGGCATCCTGAGAGTTTGTGTGTGGTCTGAATGTTCTCTTAAATGAGAAAGAGTAAAAGGCAGTGGAAAGAAAGAATGGTTTTGTCCCAAATGCTTTCTGAATGTTCTTTGCTACAGGTCCACTTTCTTGTGTACCTGCAAGAGGTGTGCCCACTAGAAGCAAGTGTTTCAGCATATGTAGTAGAGTGACTGAAGTGTAACACTAATTTGCACGCTGGAATATGAGTCATGTGTACTTCTGCCGCTATGCAATTCAAATATGTGTCCAGAGTATTTAATCATAAAAGAGCTCAAAGTTGGGGAGAATGTAACAAGATTAGGTTGGTTACTTACCAGCCAAAAAAATCAATAAAAGAGAATCTAATTATCACTTGAACTCTGTCCTTGTCAAATAGTTGTGAATTAAAAAGGCCGATATCCTAAGGCACAATGTAATAAATAAAATAAACTTTGAAACTTGTTTTAGAAAGGAAACAGTATTTTCTTTCTTCTTGATTAGCTGAAAAGACATTATGTACATCCTTCTACTTTGTGTGTCTTCTCCACTAATGAACCAATGTAAGCTAAGTGTTAATTCTCATTGACAAAGTTTAAGCCTAATATACCAGCTGTTTTTATTTTCACTTTATGATATTAAATTAATGAAGAAAAATGGATCCAGAAAAAACAACCAATAATCTAAAGTACTTTATTTACAGAATTGTACAGGAGAGTGTGCATTTCTAAAAAATAAATCCCTCCCTCCCCCAACCCCTTTTCAGTTACGCTGTTTAAACTTGTCACAACAATAATAGGTCAAAGTCATTGGAATAGGCAATTTTTTCAAGTTACAAATGCTGTGCATAAGCATCTTGCTCATGACTGATTTCAATGGGATGTCTTCACGATCTCTCTGTTTGTTGTTACTTCTATAGTAATACTCCAAATAGCTTAGATTTTTTACTGGTACTATTTTTGGTTCCCAAACTGGTTAAAAGGGAAGATCCCATTCTCACTGCATAGTTGCTTCCCACAGAAAAACTTCCCTTTTATGTGACCATGGTGTAAGGCAGCTGGGAAGCTTCAAACAGAAGTTCAGAGGGAGCTTCTCAAGACGGGGACACTTTGTTGGGATGCAATGTTCAGTGTAGCCACATCATATTTCTCCACCCTACAAGAAGGGATTGCTCTTGGCAATTCTGTGTCTTAAAAAAGGCCACCCAGAAAACAAACAGACAAAAATTATTCTAAAAACCTGTGGAGAGAACTCTTGACTGTGTAGGGCTCTGTATTTTGTCAGTTTTTGCCCAGTAGCAGTCCAGTGAAACATCTTGGGAAAGTAAGATATACATTTAATTTAACCCCTATAACAAAATAAAAGGTCTGTTGAATGTACCTGAAGTCTTCCAACAGAAATAAATTGCTGCAGCCCTGTTTTGTAGCCCACATAGATGGTATTGTACTGGGGAACATAGATTGATTTTGTTTGTAATGAAAGGTAAAGGAGAATAGAAACCTAAGTGCCAGCAATTATCCATAGAATTTGGAGTTAACAAAATAGCAAATGAGAAAGAAAAACACAAAATTTCTATCTGCCTTAAGCTTATTTTGTAATAGGTACAGAATTTACATAAGTCTAGTGCTGGTACCTGGAAAAGTATGGAAAAAAACAGCATTAAAAAGTCTACTTCCCCTGTTTAATTTAAATTAAAATACTTAATGTGAAGAAACAGTGAGGGACTTTTTAGGGACAATTGGTTTTTTTGCCTCTTTTCTTTTGAAAGATGTACTTTAATTTTAACACTCCAATTATCTGATACACATCAACATTTTTTTCTCAGAGAGATCATAGCATTCTCTTCTCAGAAATGCAAGGCACTGTGTTTTTAGGTGGTCTGTGATTTATTTTTTCTTCCCCAAGCCTCATATAGATAGAATTTGCTGATACTTCTTTTTAAAAAAAGGAAAAAATATTTTATTTTGCCAAAAGTTTTCCTTATTTCCTTATTCATTAGGCAGCTTTCTGTTGCATTCTTGGTTTTTTGTACTGCTTTTCATATAACCTTTGGTTCTCTTTTGGTCTTTTTATAAGCATCAACCAGATTTGGTCTTGGAGATGTTCAATAGACTGTATTGTCCAACCCAGGTCTGCTGGTCATAATTTTCTTCCACTTTTCAACTTCTGATCAGGTGACTTAATACCCTTTGACCTTGGCTTAGATACCTCATATTGTATATATTTGTCTTACACATTTTGCATAGCTCAGCCTCAGCATATCTTCCAAAAATCTCACTCCATCAAACTTCCTTGTTAAATATTACCCTTAAATTTTCTGAACATCAGTTGACACAGATGTTCAAGGCATTGTGATGCCTGTTCTTGGGTTAGGCTTACATCATTTGCCACAAGCAATTGTCCTAGGTACTAATTATATTCCTAAACACTTAGAGATTATTTAATATATAGCTTCCCCTTGCAAGTATAAGTGCTTTAGGTGAAATACAGATTATAAACACTGAAGTCAACCTTTGACCTATGAACAACAATGGGAATCATAAATAGGGACATTGTGAGAAATTACCAAAGCCTTTTATGTATGAAAATTATTGGAAAAACCTGACATAGTAGTAAGGTGAGAAATAGGGTGTGTTGATTTTAATAAAGATACAAGGAACATGTGTCATCGAAGAATGTTAACACATTCAGGAGAGAGCTGAATACAATTGCAAAAGATAAAGTAGACTGATAGAACAAGGTAATAAAAAGGCTTCACAATAGAGAAAATCATACCTTTTCAGATCATCTCTAAGCAAAATGTCATATCAAAGTGGGAGGCAAAATATCTCAGAACCACAGATTTATTAAAATCTACTTATATTATGCAATCTTGAAAGTCTTAATTCTCTAAATATGCAAATAAAAAGATTTGGTGGGTGACTTCATAGGTGGCTTAAATTTCAGCTTTAGAAGATAAGGGCTTGATAAAATGACTTTTAAAAGCAGAGAAAACCTGGGTTTAAGCCTCATATGTGGTATATAAGCCTCATAAAGTAGGTTAGATGTGGTAAAATTTATTAAACTTTTCAGAAATTCTGCATTAAATTAACTGTAATTTTTTGGTGTCATCTTAGCAGGGCTTTAGGAAACTGCTACTATTTAAGACCCATAGTTAAGCAAACAGCATAAGCCAGGAGTAGCTGGTTTGTACATTGACTCTGCCAGATTAAAACCAAAATATGTCAGTTTGCACCCTGCACATTGTTGAGTGGTAAGTCCTGCTGAGGGGTCTTTTTGTTTAAAAACAATCCCAGCTTTTTAAAACTTTGCAAAATTTATGGGAAGCTACTTTTCCTTTCATAACTCAATCCAAATCAGTAGGGATAAGAATTATATTTTAATTCCTCATTTCATAATGAGAAGAAGCAGTAAATTCAAGAGCCTCTATCTTAATTCTGTAGCCGAATTGCGTAAGAAAACTTTTATTTCTATATTGATGCAAAGTTCTTTTAATCTAGTGGAAAAAGACCTTTGATTTTTAAGTCTCAAGTAATGTGGCTCAATACCAATTTTAAAAAGTGCCATTTAAAAAGTATGAAGATTAGAAGTGATGGGTAAGCTAACTCAAGTATGCCTACAGCTGCTCTTGCTGCCCAGTTTGCTGCTCTGTTCCTTCAAGTGCTGGATCTGCCTAAGTATGACTCCAGGGAAAGCATGTGCTGCAGAAGCTTGAGACAGAGAAGGTACTAGTTTGTCATCTAATTCCGTGGCAGTTTCTAACAGAGGCATGGAGGTTCAGTCCTGGTACTGAGAGTGACATTGAGCTGCATCACACAAGAGGGAAGTCTGGCCTTGGGGGAACACCAGGTGATGGCTACTTCAGGGAGATTCACTTTTTCCACTTTTTGATGGGCCTGAGCCCTCTCTCTGGGAGTCACTGTCACCCATGTCCTTCTGCTGGCCTCCTCTGCTGAGGGATATGGCATGAAGTGCCTGAGTGGGAAAGCTGCTGGAGCTGAAGGTGAATCCGAAGAGCTTTTGTCTTCATTGATTTCCACCAGCTGAAGACTATTTTGAATCTGGGCAGCTGCTGAAGACACTTTCTACTCGTGGAAGCTTCAGTGTCTCAGTAAGTGGTCAGTATGGCCTCCACAAGAAGGCTTGAAGCCACGTTATTTCGTGGTTTTGCATGGACTTCTCCAGACCATGGTGTCCTTTTGGTTACTGCTTCTGTGCAGGAGTTTCTCTGCAGTGTTGTTACCCCTATACAGCCTTCCCTTCCCCTGTGGGTCATTTGCTGTTACTTGTTATTGCCTCTAAAAATTACAAAAAAGCTGATATTTACTGGAGGAGAAGGCACTAACTCTCTGTTACCTTCTCCATGCATGTTCCCTGGGGTTTTACACTTGCATCTGTTCCCTAGCAAGTGAGTCCTGGAAAGTTTTAGGTTACTTTTTCGGGGTTTCCAATGAATGTCAGGAGGCCTTTTGTTCTTGGAAGTGAAGAAAAACAGCTGAGGCAGACAAAAGTGCTTTCTCCTGCTGATCCCTACAGCATATGAAACAGAAAAGGAAGCACAAGAGATACATGGAATACAAGACTGAGTTTTCAGAGTAATTAACAGCGTCCAGACTTTTTTAGATTTTCCAAATCACACAGGAATTGTGGCACTGGGAAGGACCAGAATGATATAACAAAAGTTAAGGAAAGAGGAGGTATGTGCCCTATGTGAGTACTAAGTTTCTCCCTGAGTTCGGCAAGGTAGAATAGGATACAAATTGAATATTTTCAGCCTCTAGAATAGCCCTTTCTCTTACTCTCTTCCCACATAATATTCCACAGATGTTGCTTCTCCAAAGTATTGTGGGTCCATTGGACTTTGGTGTTTCCTTGGTATAACAATATGTATTATCATTAAGGGAAAAGAATTTATGCTCTTACTATTCTGCAGATTTTAATTTATGTATTTATGAGGACTGCTGAAAAAGAACTAACCTCTCCAAATAAGCTAAAGAAAAAAAAAGAAAAAAAAAAACTCCCCCTCCAAAAAAAAACCCTCAAAACAGTTTTAAGATACGCATATGCCTGAAAGCTTATCTTCTTAGATTAAAAGCAGGGAGAAAATTAAATACTCTAACCTTAGCCTTATTAATCTCTTGTTAATGGACATTTTTGAGGTTAAAGTTTGGGGTTTTTTCTCAGCATTTGCTGAGGAATGTGTATATATATATATACATATATATATATATATATATATATACACACATATGTGTGTGTGTATGTATGTGAATATGTATGTATTTCAATTATTGGCTGTTCCCTCAACTTAAACAATTCTCTGAAGGAAGGAAATGCCTAAAAGGAAAAACAGAGGACAAGATTACCATGTTACACAAATGCACACTGTTTCAGGGAGGGTAGCTGAGTTGAGTGGAAAATAGGACTATAAAACTTGGATAAATAAGAATAGAGATCAAAATCCCAAGCAGAATTTGAAAACAAGCTGTAGGCCTGAAAAAAATCAGCTTTTTGTAGTACATTTACATTTTCTTAAGGATGTTACCAAGTTTTCGAATGTTAAAAATCTTGTTTCTAATGGCTTAAGTTTGTGAAAGGAACTTCTCAGTATTCACTTTTTTATTTGTTGTTGTGGGGCCATTTTTCCCTATGTTTTTTTATTCACTTTTTGCCCCAGAGATGATACGTAGAGAAAAAACACACTGTTCTGGTGCTTTTGACTGCATGGTTTAAGATTGGCATCTGACATAGACACCAGGCCAAGAGCTGCTTTGAGAACTTAACTGGCTCTCTGCTTGCTGTTGTATATTTCCTTTGCAAGGACATCTTTGAAGTTCCTGGTGATGTAGGGGAAGTGCAATATCATCCCATTGCCATCAGTTTTATTAATAGCAAGTAGTGCATATGGCTATGTAGAAGCATTCTCTCTTGAACCGTACTTCTACTAAATGGATTGGCTTTGATTATTTTATAAATCCTCCTTTAGGAACTTAAGGAGCAGCTACTCAGATACCCAGCCAGCTTTCTTAAATATTTTGCTTATAATGTTTGTATCACATCTACTAAGTAGTATGAAGATAATTCAAAAAAATGTATTAAGATGCAAGATGATTCACTAGCAGTGAGCTACAGATGGTCTATTATTGAATTACTAAGTAACAGTGGGAAGGCCGGGACAATAATTATGGTATTTACCTGCACAGGGGCCAGCAAGCTGTTCAGACCTAGTTGTTTGAGAGGCAGCCTTGCTGTTTTGCACACTAAACAAAATTTTTTTGTTCACTTACTCATTATCAGAAAGCAACTGAGAAAAAGAAACCCTTTGCAGACTGGGTTAGAATAGAATAAGAGTCTGTTAAGGGCATTCTCCATATTTCTACTTTAATACCAAGGATTCCAGACAGTATGTAAATAGTTACAGTCAAAATTAACATTTTGCATGGGAGATCATAGCCATGTATGTAGCATCTCACCACAAGGATGTGAGCAGTTTCTTGCAGGAAAAAAAAAAAAATGAAGAACATGCTTTGCTAAATACATTTTTGTCCTTTTTATCATTTTTGTTGCATTCTCATGTAGTATGCTTTTCTATTTATAATCTAACTGCCATATAGATAAGCACTTCACATATAAATTCATCAGAAGAAAGATCAAATGCATATGAAGCAATCTACAGTTACTATAGCAAAGACTTTATCCATACCCAATTTTTAATTGAGTAAGAAAGCCATGGATTTTTTTAATAAAAAATAACACCTAGGCAATTATCTGGGAAGATTACATCATTTAAAATGTATTTTGATTACTGTGTCTTATAATTTTAATCCATTTTATCTCAACATTTAGGCAGAAATTAATCACACAAACTCATTTTCTTTTTAACAGTTCAACTACCTGTTTGTAAAATGTCTATAAGAAAACAAACTCCCCAAGGTGCATTTCAGGATGTTTTCCATGCTAGAAAGCCTGATCACTCAGTAGTTTTTATTGTCTTTCTGTGCAGTTCTGTCTCTCCTGGTGAATGTCTTTTGTCTCAGATTCCCTCAAGTTCGTTCAGGGAGCAGAATTACACAGTCCTGTTCAATGTCAACAGGTGCACCCAAATTTTATCTCTTTAAATCATTCATTGTTGCTCGAAACTCTTTTTGTAAACAACATCTGACTGTAGAAGACTGCTCATATTCTTTTTATTCTTTACTTAGAAATGTCACTCACACATTTGATTACATAGTTTAAGTATGAATTTATTATTAAGCACATGTCCCAAATTCCTCATTCTGCATAATGCATTGAACCAAACAGATGCATATAGTAATTGTTCATGCATTTTATTTTACTGGAGTAAAAGTAACTAATGTTTTACTGTAGATTAAAGCCTTTTCTTTTACTTTATTGTCTTGAAAATCACAATTTAAGCCATAAAGACTGAGAGAGGATGATCAGTTGGATGCCTTGTTAGCTGTGGCTAATAACTTTAAATGGAAGAAGCTTTTTCAAATGGTGGAAAATGAATGATTTAAAACAAAGCTTATTCTTCTCACTTTTTTCCCCCCATAGTCAAAATGCTTCCCCCAAGCTGCTGCAGATGGTCACAGTCTTTTTTCAAACTTTTTTTGTCTTGCATTTCCACAGCATTAGGCTTGATTATTTGTGTTGGATTGCTTTAGGGAATCCAACATCAACACTCATTTGCAATATCTAAGTAAGATGATGCAGTATGATAGCTTGTTCTCAAAAGAAGGTCATTATTTTTCCTTTAACCCTTCCTACAGGTATGCTGTAGCCAGACATATTATCAGAAATCCCAATAGCTCCTTTTAGTAAGGGAGGCTGCTGTTGGCAAAGGTTTAGTATTATAAGCTTTCACAGTGTATTTAGTTTGTATGTCTTTTTCTGCATTAACATAATTCCATGTAGTATTGGATAGAATTTATATTGTTCATTGAAAGATTAGAATAATCTGTCATTTCACATTGTTTCATTTGTTTTTTTTCATGAAATCATTAAAAAATTAAGCTAGAGGAGACCTCTGAGGTCATCTCATTCATCCCTAGAGTCCAAAGGTGGAAGTAACTCTACCATTAAATTATTATTGCCATTAATTAAAACATCATTTTTCAGTTCAAACTTTCCCTGCTTCAAATGTTTGATTAACTTAATCATAAGCAGTTTGCATGGTCTTTCTCACATGTAAAAGTGTCAGCAGTACTGCAGTTTTAGGTTATTCTGCCTCAACTGTGTTTTCATCTAGCACACTGAATGATATAATCTCATTTTCTATCTTCCAATAAATTATTAGGGGAACACAGAATTCATCTGAGCAGTCATATTTTTAATGCTTGGCCAAACCTAAGCTCTTCTGTTCTGCTCTTTTAATAATAATAATACTAATTTTAATGCTAATACTAATACTACTAAAAACATAATAATTAAGTAGTCAGGGCTTCTTATACTAACCGTTGTTTCAGTGGCACTCTGTTCCCAACCCTTCTTAAAATACTAAGAAAGCCCATACCTTAATGTCTCCCCAAATTTTGTAAATTTACTCAAGGCAAACAAAACAATTCTGAATTTAGCAAATGAAGAAAGGGAAAAAAGTAAGGTGTTGGTGCCAAGGAGAAAAAGGTAGTATTTTTAACATAAGGTATTTATAAAAAAATCAGTAACAGTGGTTTCAGAAAGATAGATTGAGAGGCATGATAATACATACAAGAAAAACCCAAAACAAGATGAAAAAACTCAAACTTCCCAAAACCCAATGAAAGCCCCCAAAAACTCTAGAGGGGAAATATGCTAGTTATACATGGAAAAATATATGACATGAGTGACTGTCAAATGAGAAATGAAGAAACAAGCTTCTTTGACATGTTGAAATTTTTATATTTTCAAAAGTGTTGTTAGTATAAGTAGCTCTTGAGTGGGTCTGTTAAATAAGCATACATGCTGCTGAAGCAGAGAGCTTTATGTGTTGATTCAAAGAGGAATTTCCCTGAAAATTAGAACAGTTTTTTGTCTTGTCTAAGGTCATGGTATCACAGGGAACCTAAAAGATGAAGCCTCACTGTTGGTGAAAGGACAAGGAAGAAGCTGAAAAATTCATTTTCAGTTTTATCTCCATGTAATTCCACTTCAAGTGTTGTGTGGAAGTGGTAATGAGAAGCCTACTAATACACAGGATGTTATGGTCTTGGTCTATATCATAAAAATGGGTTTGACATTTACTGGATTTGTCCCCCCTGCCTATTTCTTCTTCCTTCTTTATTTTTGTCCCACATTTTGTTTCAGACATCCAGAGTCAGCGGTGCAAATTGTGGTTCTAGAGACTGCTGTCACTGTACTCCAGTGCCTAATGTGTGTACACACATTAGGAGTGGCATTCTGTCATATCACAGTCTCCAGGAGCCTTAAGGCATCTTGATATTAGCTTTAAACAAGTGTTCAGTGTTCCTTTGCTACTGTCATCTGGTCTCACCTATACAGAATTTTCAGTGCTTATAATTTCTATTAATGAAAATTTCAACTCAAAAAGGTTTATTTGTGCTTATAAGGAACAATATTTGATATTTGTAAGATAAGAATAAAAAGCTGTAACTCTTGGGGGTCTTTTTAAATTTTAAACTCTTACATTACTTGGCAGTACATACATATTACCTGCCAACATTATACATGCAGACGTGCTCTTTCTAGTTGTGATTTGGTTTATGCACATTGCTAATAAGATTGCAGAAAATGACCTTATACTTGGAATATTTTTTTTATCAATTATAGTCATCAGTGCACTCCATATATCTTGTGTATTTAAATCTTTTCTATAATGTTAGGTCATGCTTCCATTCTCTGGACACTTGCTCCAGTGCCTTTTTATTTTCCTATATAGGAAACACTGTCAGTGGCATAAATCTCTGTTAATTTTCTAGATGATATTCAGGCTGAAATGCACCTCAGTAGGAATTTATGCCAACCTCCTAGTGAAATAGGTCTTTGTCCTTCACGTCCGAAAAACTTGCTCCAAGAGAACTTGCTCCATGATTTTTCCCTTGGGTTGAAGGGGGGCTGACTGGCTTTCTTATGACTTCAGCCAGCTCTGCAGCAGCCTTGGATGATGAGGTGCAGCAGATCCTACAGACTTGATGAGCTCTCATGAGTAATCCCTTACCTGATGACAGTTCCTTGCCTCCTTGAACCCTACCTTTTAGTGCAGAGGTCCTGAAGCCTCAGCAGTATCCACTGGTGCAGTCCCACAGTTTCTGTTTTTGAACTTTCTGTGTATCAGTAGAGGATCTAGGTAGCTGGTTGCCAGCTCAGAGCTCTGCAAATCACTGCCCAAGGAAAAGAGGTGGGAGTGCAAAGTGAACTAAGGAACTGTGGGAGCAGCAGTCCCTGTTCAGGAGCTAGGGGGAGAGGCTTTGCTTGTTAGCAGAGGTGCTGCTTGTAGGTGCTGTGAGACAGAATGGAAGGGGGACTTGAAAAGGGTGTGAATGTAATGCCCATGGCTTGGGAGAGAGGGCAACTTCTTGGTGAGAGTTAAACCAAGGGCAGAAGTAGTTAGTTGTGCCTGTGGAAGAGAACCCTCTCTTAAGGAAGTCTCTTTGTCTCTCTTTGCCCAGAGAGAGAAGAGCCATCTTATTTTCCACATTATATTCAACTCTCAGGAGAATATCACCTCTCTCTGCTATGAGTCTTCAGATGGATAATCACCATGCAAAAGGTCATACTTCTGGTGTGAGGAACCTCAGACCTCACACAGAAACCTTTTCTATTCTCCAAAGTCTGTTCTGCACAAGTTAATGACCAAGTGCCCTGGTGTACCCACCACTGGGTTAAAAGGAGCAATTCATTGAGTGTCCATGCACTTCCCAACTCATTGACGATCCATTGTCGCATCTGGGTCTGTGCTTCCTGTGTCACCCACATTGTCCCCACACCCCAAGGATAAACATGTAAGGAATGCTTGTAAGAGTAATACTTCAGTGATGAATGATGTGGTCTTTTCAGGTTCTCTCTCATGGCAAGCCTGGAAGTTTGGGTTCAAACAACCTGCAGAGCTCAGCTCATCCCTTATAAACTGGATGGTTCAGTCATGTGGTCCTGTCTAAACCCCCTTTTTAGTAGATTAATGTCTTACTTAAAACAGTTTTACTTGTATTATGATTATTATTCCTTGTTTTCAAGAAACTTGGCATCATGTTTTTTGGTTTAATGGAATATTCCTCTCACACTGGACTGCAGCCGTAAGTTACAAACCTGCTGATGCTGACATCAAGCTGAACCACTGCCCAAGACACTTGTAGTCCTCTTTTAGAGGTTAAGGTACATGAGGGAATATCATATTAATTTCTCTTTTTCCAAGAGTGGCAAGAGTTAGCCATTGACTTATAAGACAGAAGATAGTTAAACGTAGAAAACAATATTAGGTAATAGTAGCAAAAAATTAGTGTAACCAGGCCCTAGTTAAACTAGGTGATTGCAGTAGAAGAAAGTGCAGGTAAAGAAAAGAAAGGTTTCAGAGCAGAAAATGTGTGTGACTGAAGAAGGAACAGCAGAATTGAAGAATAGTTTGAGAACTTTCAGTCATTTGGTATAGTGGAGGAGCCTCCTCATGTTTGCTGTGCTTCACAAACTTTTAGCGGTGCTGAAAGTTGCATGTGGCACTGTCAGCTCTGTAGGAGTTTGGACCTAATTATCCCCATCAGAGTTGTGGAGCACTTCGGTGCAGTACTTCTAGTTGATTTTTCTAAAATCTGATTTGTTCTCAAAACTGCTCTGAGAACTTACCAAGCACACAGGAAGCGCAGTGAAGCGAAACAGAGATTTTGGTTTGAGAGTGCACTGTTCATCTAAATGGGATTGCTAATGTACACACAGCCTCTCTGAAAAAAGGGAAAAAAACTTGCAAAAATAGCATATTCTGCTTGTATACTTGTATTCTACCAAAAGAATGAAAAAATTACCATTTCCTGTAAAAAAAAAAAGAATAACCCAAAAAAACCGATAATAAAGCCAAACACCCAACAAGCACAAAACATCTGTGTTTAATTAAGTTTTCCAGACATCATTTTTCTGAAATACATGTTCAAGCACTGGACTTCCAACACCCTTGCTTTTACTTCCTTTACACTTGCGTTGTATTGTTTCCAGCAATCTAAGCTGTTTAATGAGTTTATACAGCTTCCAATTACATTTGAATCAGAGGCTCCAATCATAATATGCTCAACTAAAAGTCTACATTTACATAAATTTGTCTTTTTTACCTTAACAGTTTACAATACAAACATGAAGTATTTCTTTGTAAGCTTAAAAGGTTACTTCATTTATATGTGACATCTTTGTTCTGACACTTGAATTTCTCAATTTTTTTAAATAAAACAGTATCAGCTGTGTGTAAGCTAGTAATCAAGAGACAAAAAGAGTGTTTTAAAATGAGATAGTAGTTCACATCTGTTGAGCCATAGTCAATTCTTCTTGTCCTCTTAACTCCTTATTCTAAGGTAACTTGTTTTGTAATACAATAGAATAATTCTGCTCAAAACAAAGACAAAAGAAAAGATGGAATTAAATCAACTTTCTGGCCTTCTTAACTTTGCTCTCCCCCAGTCAATGTAATTTGTTCTTTGTATAGACTTATTAATTGTTTGCAAAGCACTTCTCTGATAAGTGTTAAATAAATGCTTAATATTAATATTACAAGTATAGTTCTTTGCAACTCATTTATTTAATTGACCTCTATTTTACTACAGCTTATAATGACAATCAATTAATTCCCTTTTCAGCGTTCACTGATCTTCTTTCATCTCACAATGTGTTTTCTAACTGTTTTTCATTTCAAATCCCTTTAGAAGATAGGAATAAATAAAAAATTGCTTAATTTTGAAAGATTAAGCAAATTGGAAGATTTTTACAGTATTTCAGCTACAGACATTCAAAATAAGCATACTCATTATGCTATATGGATTAAATAACAATGATCAACTGAAGTGAAGTACAACAATTGCAATAGTTTATATTTGAGAGGAGTGCAAAAAACACCTCAGGTGTTTTGTTCTTTTCAGTGGTAAAAAGGAAGTGAAACAGTCCTAATCCTTTTTATTTGTCAATTGGAGAATAACTGGTTAGTTCTATATTTTGGATGCAGCCCTCTACAACAGAAATAAATTTCTAAGAAATATTTCCATCTCTTTTGTCATAATTTGTTTTTTTATTTTTCTTGTTGCAGTGCTCCTTAAAATGTTGGCTTAATAATATCCATCATGGTGTCCTTAGCAACACTCTTTGTTTGTTTATTACTATTTATTTTTTTAGATAAAAATTTAATTCAGTTCCATGAGGTTCTTTTTCATAGAGTTATAGAGGTGATTTGCCATTGACGGTGGCTCTTATTAAAATCTCTGTGATACATCTTCCATATTTATGCTTTAGACAAACCTGTTTCTAAGGATGTGTTCTACATTTGGTGTTTCTAACTCAGCATATTCCTCGTATAAGTAATTCACTAGGAGCTGGGTTTGTTTTAATGGTAGATTCCCCAGAATGAGGAAACATTTTGTATCAGCTATGTGTACAAGAATGGAAATTCCCAATTATGCCATCCTGATTCTTATTCTTGTGAATAATTCGTAACCTGCTTACATGAAAACCTGGTGGTCTGTGGGTTGGGATACATTAGAATTCCATGGCACAAAATTAGAGCAGTGTTTTGAGATGCTGGCTAAGAGCAAAAATGAGAAAGACAAATGAAGAACAGAAGAAATGCAAAGACTTGGAATATTAGTGAATGAGATATATTTTAAGGTTTCTTTCATCTCTGATCATATTCCACAGTTAGAAGTAGCTCAGAAAATCACAACTGAAAAAAACCCATCCTGCCACAGCAAATCATGACTGGTAAAAGGAAGAGAGAGTATTCTTAAGAGTTCTCAGATCATAAGTATGGAGAGGTTCCTTTTTAAGCTTAAGTTAATAATTGAAAGATCCTTTTTACATCTGACCTGTTAAATAAAGGTTAATGAAATGACCTCTATAAAATATCAGGTTATTACTTATTGCATTGAAATGGATTAAAATCTAAGTTAATAGGAATTATAGGTGCTGTTCCTAAATAGCTGATTTTATAATGGTTTTCACCATTATAAGGCATATTATATTATCTGGAAGGAAGTATTTAATAAAGATGAAGAAATAATAATTGGAAAGCAATTAATTTTCAAGATAGCTAGAACATTATGCCAGTTAGAAATAAACTGGGATAGAAAAGAGCAGCATGAAGAAAAATGCAATATAAGTCAGTTTAAAAAATATATATATATTCGTATGTGTATACACACAAATAGATGAAAAGTTCAAGCCATTGGATGTAAACACAATCTGATGGAATCTGAAAAGTTTAGAAAACAGTGGATGAGAACTATAAAAAGAAGTGTAATAAGGAAAGATGAGGCAACAAAAGAGTGGTTTTTGAAGTATAACAGGAGTTTATATTGCACAGCATACTAACAGTCAAAAAGTTTCTTTAATTAATGGGGGGTTTATTGTTGTTATTAGTATTATTACTGCAGTGTTCAAAGAGGAAACAGAATCATTGCTGTTTAATTAAGAACTGAAGAAACAAGATGATTATACTTTTTCTTAATTAAATTCAAATTGCTTAATAAACATGACAGAAATAGTAGAATAGGCTTTCCTAATACACTTAATTTAATATTACTTATGTCCTAAGAAATTAAAATAGCATGCATTAAATAATTATAAAAACCAGGGTTTTGATGAATGTCAGATGTATCAGGAAAAAGCCTTCAAATGCAGCTATATGTAGTCAATAGCAAAAAACTTTCTTTTTTTACTGTAAGTCTTTTCTTGCAGTGTCCCAGATGACAAAATAAGATTGTTGCTTACCTGCTAGATATTGCATGTACCTTAAGGATGAATGCTACGATTAGAAAAGGCTTATTGTTGGTAAAGGAGCAAGTCATGGCTAGCAAATTTAGACAGGTTTATCAGTATTATCTCAGAAGGATCAAAGAAGATGTCATGCTAGATAGATAGATAGATAGATAGATAGATAGATAGATAGATAGATAGATAGATAGATAGATAGATAGATAGATAGATATCATTATGGAGATCTATCTTTGTATCTTGTATGCACAAAGATTTCAGATCATATTTAGTCAGCTTTGTTGGGCAAATGATTGGAAGCCAGGATGGGACAGTTCCAAGCATGACTTTAAGGCCAAGCATACTATTTAGTTGGAGTGGAGTGATTATTTTAAGAGTGTCTTTGTTTTTAATTCAATCCTTACAGAAGTTTACTAACTAGTTCTTATTTGTCAATAGATCAATAAAGATGCTGATAAACTTAAGAGTATTTATAGAAAGAGAAAGACCAAAGATCAAGAAAACTTCCTCTGTGGTGAAAGATTCACAGAGCTTGATCTGGTTAGTTTATCAACGGGATGATAAAAGGTACTGCCTAGAAAAAAGATATCTGATAACAGGGTTAATCTGTAATCCACCAGAAATAAATCATCCAAACTCTGGAAATTGAAGCTATGAAAATTCAGACTCAGGTAATAAATTGTTAATAATCAAAGTAAATAAGATTTGATAAACTGTTATAAGAATTATCACATATATACCATCAAGATTATTCTATTGTGTGCACTGTGTTTTAAAATGAATGCTTAGTTCAGAGAAACCTTGTAAATTATTCTTGTTTTGGAAGCCAAAGTGGGTATAGTTACTTACTACAAAATATTTTCACCTGCCCTTTAGAAGTAATATATTAATAACAACTCAAATTTCACTGTTCAAAACAATTTATTACTCAGTAATCCTTCATAATACAAAATAATTAGGTTCACTGATTTATAGCAGTTCAATTTTTACTTGATATAATCAATGTCACGCCAAGCCAGTGCAAAGATCCACCCATCTGAGTGTCCTGTTTTCAGTCATAAGAATGTGTGTAGAAAAAGGAATACAAGAGAGTTCATATACACTGATGCAGAGATCTGTGGCTAATGAGCCACATATTGACTCTGATGGGGAATTACTTTTGGGGTAAATGGAAAAAGAAGAGGAGAGAAATGACAGAGAAAGAATAAACTCTGCCAGTAGGTAGGAGGAGAAGTGCTGGGGGGACCCCACGCTGTTAAGCTCTCTGCATGCATATATTGATTGCCCAAATGTAAACCAAAAGCTACAATGAAAAGAGGGGAAGGAAGGAGTGACCAGTGATAGTTCCTTCCCTTGACAACCACCACGAGAACACTGTTGGGGTCTGCAGCAGGTAAAAGGCCGTAGGAATGGCACCGCAAGGACGATTGCATGAGAATAGCAAGAAGAAAATGCTGCCACTGAGGCTCTAGAAAGCACTCCCCTCACAGCTTGAGCAAAGGGATCAAGCCACACAGCTGAAGGGCTCTTTAGGCCATTCAAAAAGCAAGATATCAAAAGCACAAAATACCTCTTGGTCTGTGTCATGGACACAAGTGTTTTATGTATTTCTAGCAGTATGTAAGATGTTTTTCCTTTTCTGAAACTCACTTATGATGTTTTACAGTCACTTGATGCACTGGCTGCTATTCATCATTGAGTAATATTATAGTAGCTGCATTAGAATTCAGTCATTAAATTTTACCGTGTCTTGGTTTGAACATGATAAGCTCCATGATTTTTTCTTCAATACTTTTTTCCACTTTGGGCATTGCTATTTGTTTCCATTCTACTTGTCATTCTCCTTTACTCTTTCTTAAACAGTTTTCCTTTTTAAAAATGGAGTGAATTTTTCATTTACTTCTTGAGCCATATATTGATAGCCTTTAATTTTGTCCCCAAACTCACTAAGACCTTCCTTGTTCATTTCTGTAATCCATATTCAGCCATTTAAAAGTGAAATGAAATATGTCTTAATGATTATGGACTGAAGGAAGTAAATTTTTTTGAAGGATAGAAAAAAAATATAAAAAACCTTGAAATTTAGTGACTTAATTTTATTTTTATTTAAATCAAAGAACCATGAACAAGAACAAAAAGCATCTTTATATACTACAATCAATATTTATGCAAGAAGGTGTTTGAAAGATGAGGAATGCCTAAGAGGGAACATTAAAAGGGCAGTTTAAATAATTCTTTAGAACTTCAAATAAACATGAGTTTGTTTTTAGATTTTATGAGCTGAATTGGTAATCTTGGCTAAGACAGAAGTGAACATTTTATCTTTTTATTCCACAGCAAATGGTAGAGAAGTGATAAGCCTGGTGTGTAGGGTTTTTTAGTTTGTTGGGGGATTTTTTTTGTGTGTGTGGATGTGTGGATGCTCACTGACTACAGGGATTTTTTGCTTTTTTACATGCATGATTCAGAAACTGCTGCAGGTATTCACAGAAATCCAAACAAGCCTGTACAAGGAAAATAAATAAATAACCACTATTTGGTTTTGAGCCAGTGAGTACATTAGGAATTTTACATTTGAATGTGATAAATCATGAGAGAAACAATAAATCTTATTAAAAATGACGTTTCAACTCTTATGTTTACACGGAATTATCTGATTGTCAGAGTGTTTCTCTCCATACAAAAAGAATGTAAATCTTTAGAAAGGAGGAAAATCTTTTTTAAAAGGATTTGTTATCTTTTGCAGTCTTACCTCTCATATGATTACCATATGATTACCAAAAAATAAATTTTAATAGACTTTTTTGGTTGGGTTTCTTCTTTTTTTTTTTTTTTTTTTTTTTTTTTTTTTTTTTTGTTTTTTTTGGTTTTTTTTTTTTTTTTNTGTGTATTATTTTTTTTTTTGGGTTTTTTTTTTTTTTTTTTTTTTTTTTTTTTTTTTTTTTTTTTTTTTCTTTATTTTTATTTTTTTTTTTTTTTTATTTTTTTTGGTTGGTTAGTTGGATGGCTTTTCTTTTCTGTTTAGTGGTTTGTTGTTTTTTTCCTAATTTGGGAGTTGAGATATCTCAAATTCCTCAATAAAAGCAAAAATATGACAAAAAAAGGAATTTAATCTACATGTATAGTAGGGAGCTTGCTTTTTAACACTTTTGACTTCTATGGAACTGAGGACTGATGGTTGCCATTGAAATCAGAGTATGATTGTTCCTTTAATCAGGCTGACCCCAGTGGAGATCCAATTTTGGGTTTTGCCCTAGAACATAAATTCAGTTAGTTCAGCTGTTTATTTGCAGCATACCAACACAGAAATACAAACAAAAAAGAACTGATTGAAGAAAACACTATGCTAGTGGTATGAAGCCTCTGTCATCATATTAAATGGGTATTAAGAAGGTGTATTTAGGGGGCTGGGAGCATGGGGGGGGTAGGACAGTGTCACCAGTTGTAAATGTATGAGCTTGTGCCTGACAAAGGCAAGAAATGAAGGAATGCATTACTAATATAGTTTTTTGCCAAACAGAGGGATAGAGAATAATACCAAAAGGCCTATTTTACCTGAAAGTAAAAGACTTCATTATATTCAGGTTAGTTGCCCAGATTCATTTGATTTAGGTAAACTTGATTGGAAAATAGTATAATACTTCCATTCTTCAGTATTAGATACTATTATGAGGTTATTATAGTTCTTTTTTTTTTTCATGTTATGAAACATAAGCACATTCATCAACAAATGTAACTACTGGCATTATAAAATCTAGCTTTAACCCATATCTTTGGACTGTGTAATGACTTACTCATTTAAACCAGTCCATTTTACATTGGTAGTAAAAAAATTCATTCAAGTAGGTAATTATGAGGGTAATAGAAAAATCTGGCAGGAAGCAAAAGCAGAAAAAAGAACAATGGTTTCAGACACTGAACAGTTGGCACAAAAAAAGGTTATTGGTGACAGCTAAATACAGAATAGGGACAAAGACAAGCAACTCTTGTTCACTGTGTTCCCACAAATGATCTCACAAGCACAACAGCTTAGCGGGAGCTTCTCAGTACACACAGCAGGGTCTAGCTGGTACCAAGAATATGCTGCCCAAGGGCTGTGCGAGGGCATTGTCAGCCTCCTCCGCTTCCCTGCGAGGTGTCCTGAGTGAACCCCAAGGTGGGACACTGAGTTAAAGCTTATGGCAGTGTTGGATGCTGGACAGCATCCTCTTCCAACAGAATGAAAGAGCTGGAAAGATTGTTTCCTTGGTTTTAAAGAGATGAAAAGGAAGTAAGAAGTTAAGAGACAGGAGCATGCAAAAGGAACAGTGAAATGAAAAGAAAGTGAGAGGATTGAGAGAGAAGGGACAGAATAACATGAAAGGAGAATAAACAAGCTTTGCCATTTGGTCTGGAGCTCAACTCCAGTTATGCCAATGAATTTCCTTTCCTGACTCTGTACTAATCAAAACTGGCAGATTTCTCTGGCAGTCAGATCCTGGGGAGCACAAAAGGCCAGAAGTGCTTCCTCTTATGTAGGGAAATTCCCTCTCAGAAATGGGAACCAGACATCTTGACAGTATAACCTAAGCTGCAAATGCAATTTCAGTCAAATGCAGAACGCTGAGCAATCAATACAGTCAAAAGCTACACTGGACATGGAAAATTACTGGCTATGAGTCAAGTACGATAAATGCATTCATCTGGGAGAGCACCTAGAATTTACTATGCCAAAAATGGGTTCTGCAAGCAGTAGTAGGAAAATACTTGACTTCTGTAAAATGGACTCTGAGGGAAAGAGGAAAATAGAATGATTTGAGGAAAACTCCATGACATCTGAAAGGTCTGTACTGGAAAGTAAAGAGATATATAAGTGTGGAATAACCCATATCCAAAAGTCATACTGAAAACCTAAAATATGTGAGAAAGGAACATAAGCAATTGTAGCTTATTATAATTAAGAACACACTGAGAATATTAAAATGCAAAGTAAAGAAAGTGACTGAACACTATTATTTAGTAGTAATGCTGTAGAATTAGCATAAAGAATGAAATAGAGAGAACCAGTAAACTGGTGACAGCAACCATGAAAAGAAGAATTTCTAATTGGAAGGAGAAACAAAGAAAAACATCCTAATCACCACAGAAAAAGGCCTAAATGCATAGTATTATGGCTGAAAATATGGTGTGAGATGCTTGTTCCTTATAGAAGATAAATAAGAGAGGGGTTTTGAGAGGCAAGAGGCTAAAATTATGTAAGAAAAAGTCATACAATGAAAGAGAAAACTATAACTATAGTTGTTTCAAATACAACCAGATCTGTTGCTGTGGTTTGGCTTTTCACAGGAACACTCTCTCTTCTCTGTAAGATCAGAGGTCTTGCCTCTCTTCATTGTCTGTGCTCCTGCTTTTCTTACCTTCTCTGCTTGTGTGCAGTTTTGTGCTAATATGCTTCTCCATCTGGTGAGAGGTATGTCAGAGAAGTTTTCCTGCCCTGAAATTATTGCTAGAAATAGCTAAAAATACTTACCAGATCTGTGTAATTGTAGTGAAATGCAGCTCAGGAGAAGAGTTTAAAAAATCTCAGGTACTGTGAGATGGTCTGAATATGGATCTTTTCCATTCTAACACTAACTCAGATAGCCTTGGCTGCTTAAAAAGTGCATATAGAGAAGTTGTCTCAGAGGGATTTAATATTTATCAAGAACACAGGCCACCTTCCTTACTACCTGAAATTAGATGGTGCTGGCAAAACAGGCAAGAATCAGTACAGAAATTCTATGCACAGACCTGAGATGCAGTACAGTGAGAACAGATACAGCCTTTATTAAATATATGCATTATCTGCAAAGTATCTGATGTTAAAAAAAACCCACTGAGCTCAACTCTCACTTGCTGGTATGAAGATTAATTAAATATTCGATACAATGCTTGAGATTTTTTAGATGGCACAATAATTGTCTGAAGGGAGAGTAAACTGAAAAAACAATATCCCAAAGCCCCTACTTTGAGAAAGATGTGGCAGAATAACACCTAGTAAAATAGTTTGATAAAGAATATCCAGCGTGAATTCAGGCAGAAGAGGTCATGCTGAGCTAATCTGTTTGAGTTCTTTGAAGATACTAGTGGTAAGAAAGATAAGGAAAATTTAGAGGATGTAGCATCCTTACATTTCAAAAAGAATTTGACAGGCTTTCACATCCGAGATAAATGCCTACGGAAAAAAACTCTGGAGGAGGAAATAAATGAAGATGCTGGTAAAAAATTATTTGAAAGTAAGGAAATGCTTTGTGAATTTCAGAGAAGTTAAATGACATTCTCCTGGTCATTCTGGTTTATGAAACTTAGACAATAGGACCAAATATGATATTGTTAATTTTTAAAATGGTTGCAGAAAGAGAGCAGAAGTGACTTAGGTTTATTAAATCAGTTGCTCAAAACTTGAGCCATTGGGATTAAGAATTGTCAGGAAACTATTTATGTTCACACTCAGAAAATCTCCTATTACATGATCACAACACAATTTTTTACAGCATTTGCCTTCTTTACTGTATAAAGGGTTTAGTATTCATTTGGCTATTTAGTGATTTGTTTTACCTTCTTTCAGCCTCAGGTCCTATTAATTATTACCACTTGCCTTGTGATTTAAGCTAGATTTTTTTAAATTCCTCATTGTTTTTTCCACGGCAGTTTCTAATAGCACAGACTTTACTGCAGTGGAAGAATATAGATTCCATCTTCCAGTGATGGGGAACTGAGGCACTGAGTGATTACAGACAAAGGTGTCTCCTTATTTTGCATTGTCATTCTGAGGTTCCTGCAACATGACCTTTTATTGTACTTAATTTATACAGCATTCTGTTTCAAAGGATAATGTGATACAGTTTTTGAAGTGCATAGTATTGAAATTCTAAAGTTAGAAAGAGCCATAAAATCACTGCTGATAGCAAGCTTTTTTGCATGTTGAGGAGAGAGGAAATGGTAACAGAGGGTTTTATAAAGTCAATGACACATTTTCTGATTACTGTTTCTCCTGTTATTCCTGCACATTTTGCATAAGTGGTCCCATGGTAATGTGATGTAATCACTTTCAGTTTCTATAATAAGGATGTGCTACTGTTTCTTATTTCCAAAGAAAAACGTATTGGAAATGAGACTATAATCTTCCTCTCTGAAGTTTAGGCCTGTCAGGAAGAGCACAGTATTTTTAGCATTATTATGATGCTTAAAATTTTTCTGCTTAACTTGATTGAAATCTTGTCTCTTTCTTGTGATTGTCCCTTCCAGTAAGTCTGTAGACTTTGTCTGATTGGAGTGCAACATCTGGAAGAAAAAGAATCTCATGTCTTTAAAGTGAATCTGGTAAACCCAAACTGTGATTTTAATTGAAGGCCCTTGGAACTCATAGAATAAAAGTGTTGTATCACATTGCTGTTGTTATGTCAGCACAGGACAAGCAGGAAATACAAACATGTAAACCAAAATGAGGTTTTTAGTTCTTTAGAAGCTTCATTTCATGTGATTTTAGCTTGTGGTTAACATTGGGCTTGGCAGTTTAAATAAAGAGATCTCTTCTCCTTCAAGCTTCAGAGATTAAGTCATGAATACTTATTCCTTGACTGTCACTTAATTTATGTCTTTTGTTGTAAAATCTTTATCTGTCCAATTTAAATTGTGCTTTGTCTCTGCATTGAGTGAGTTCTGTCACGAGAGAGATTGTTTCCTGCCAAATATCATTTTACTGCAATATATAACAGACTAAACAAGGCATGACTTTTTTTTTTGTTTACCTGTCATATATATCACCTGACTTATTTAATGCAGAAATAAATTAATAAATAAACAAAGGAATCAAAAGCCATAAAGCATTATTTTTCTGGAAAAAAAAATCTGTAGGAAACATACAACTACTCAGTTGTATGTTAGAATTATGACTGCTTATATTTACTCTATTCCCTTGCTTTGAGGCACATTTGCTATGGATTTTTCCCTGGGGCAACCAAACAGTCTTAAAATTACAAATTGGCAACAATGAACAGACAGAAAACAACGTGTATTTCTGAAATAGACATAAATCAGAGGTGTCAATTGTCAGTATTCGAAAAAAAGAAAAACATATGTAGGGTCATATTATGAGGAAGAAATAGCAACTTGAAAGCCTTGAACATGCTGTAGTTATTGAATCTATAAAATGTATTGTTTTTACTTCTTTATATCAATCTCGAAACCTTGAGGTCGCAATCATGCTTGGGTTCTTCATCAAGAGATCATCTTGGGAGCTTGGACAATTTGACTGTTTCTATGTTTCCCTAATGTTGAATTCTGTGCTATCACATAAGTAATGCTAGCATTTTAGAGTAATAAAACTCCATGAATGAAAATTGTCAGTCAGATCATCATTTTGATGATCAGGCTTGACTGAAGCTTTTTTCAATCAAAAGAGGGTGCTGTTAAATAAGCATTTGTGTTGTAATCATCCAGCTTGAGTCATTACAAGTCTATTTCAGGAATCAGCTGAGTAACAAGTTTTAGGTATGGATTTTGGGATTTGGTTTGGCTTTCTTGGTTTTATCACAAAATGGATAAGGAAGTAAAAAGGAGGGAAGGAGGCAGGGAGAAAAGAAGGAAAAGAGGAAAGAAGGGAATGGAACAAAGAAAGAGAAAGAGAAAAGAAGCAGGGAGAGACAGAGAGACAGCAAGGGACTGGAATAATGAGAAGCCTTGGGTCAGTCAGTGGTCCTCAGTTTCAATTTTGGAGTGTTTTCATTCAGATGTATTTCATTTACTCTTTCACACTTTTTTCACATTTTTAAAAAATTATTTTGCCTTACTGAGAAAGATGTATATAAAAAGCAATCATTTCCTTTCATTGTCATTTTTCCTCTGTAAAAACAAGAGGATATTTTTGCAGATTTCAGACTGCACCTCTGTGCACTGACTCATGTGAAATGACTGTTATATCCTATATTCATTCTGGTTTGTACTTCACAATTTATTCAGGTTGTTAAAGTTCTGGAATTGCTAGGCTTCTGGGTCTTCATATTATCACAGGACAAAAGGAATGACCTCTATGGGTGAATTCATTTTATTGTTGTTTTCTACATGGGTTGATGATGGCAGCCGATGGGGATGAGACACTAAAGCTTAAACAGTAAAGTTCTCTTCAAGGATGAAGCAGTAAAAAGTGAGGGTATTTTTCCTTTCTTTATAAATAAGAAAAATTGTTATACCTGATGAGTTTTAACAATGAAATTGGTGAGCTGGAAAACTTCAGTCAGGTGAGAGGGCTTCTTCTCCAGTCAATTTTTTGAGACTGCTTGATGGAATATGTCTATTTGAATAGAAACTCAGTGTGGAAGGAAGATTTTATTGAGTATGTAATCTTTGCGTTATAAAAGAAACTCTTGAAATTTAGAAGACAATTTGCCTTTAGGGAGCCTTTGGAAAATAAGAGGATTTTTATTTTTTAATAGAGAAAGTCTTTAGGAATATTAGAATGTGAGATGACTTTTTCCATCAGTACCAATTTTGATTTTAGAAAATTATTAGATCCTGCCTGAGGCAAGAAACCAAATTATTTTGCTGTATTTCAGAAAAATGTAATTACAGTATTTATTTCCAAACATTTTTTTTTTAGGAAAGAGTTTGATTGAACTTTATTACTATCACTGCCAAGGGAGACCCAAAACTAAGATTGGTATGAGTAGGTGTAGTTGATACTGACCCCTTGCTTAAAGAACCTGAAAAAATGAAAAGGCTGGATAAGTAGACAACACCCAGCTGGCTTTAACATCATTCCAAGGTACACACAGAAAAGGGACTGACCAGGTCTAAAAGACAGTTAAAACCTACCACAAC
>VZRH01000342.1:3670990-3707634 GCA_013397555.1 Urocynchramus pylzowi | reverse complement strand
TTTGGTTTTTTTTGGTTTGGGGGGGGGGTTTCTTTGTTTGTTTGTTTGTCTTTGGTTTTGTTTTCGTCTTTGTTTTTGGTTTTTGGTTTTGGTTTTGGTTTTGGTTTTTGTATTATTATGAATTGAAAATAAAACATTTTGAGGCCAAAATTTCTATCTTTCTTTAGCTAATAAATGTGTTGTTAAAAACTTTCATCTGTGAAGGACCTACAGTCATACATACCTTGGAGACAGAAATGAAATTTTAGAATCATCAGTTTCATTTCAGTTGGAAGAGACCTCTAAAGATCACACAGTCCAACCCCCCTGCCATGGGCAGGGACATGTTTCAATGAACTAGGTCAGTCAAAGCCCCATCCAGCCTGGCCTTGAACTTCCAGGGACAGGATATCTACAGCCTCTCTGGACAACCTGTTCCACATAACATATTTTATGTTCTCATGGTAAAAAAAAAATTCTTTTATCTGATCTAAATTTACCCTCCTTCAATTTAAAACTTTTGCCCCCTATCCTGTCACTACAGGCCTAGGCTTCTTTGTATCTTGCTTATAAGCCTCTTTTATATAGTGAAGGACCTCTGGACCAAGTAGGAGGCAGCAGGATGACAATGGCTCAGAAAAATTGAGACATCTTGGAACCATCTTATGAGTGGTTGATGAAGTTATCAGACATAATGCACAACTCAAATGTGCAAGAGGTCATACAGAAGTAACAAGCAGAACCAGTATGAAAAGCCCTTGCTGGTCAACTGAAAAGAAGTTGGAAAAGTGTATTGCTTGAGCTGAGCTAAAGACTGGCTTGTGATCACACACCAGTGCTCTAGCAGAGGCTCCAGCAGAGGCCCTGGTCAGCTTCTCCAACAGATAAGCCCTATTTAGTTCCATGTCATTGCAACCCATTGTTATCTTAGCATTGAAGATGTTCAATAAAATTATATCCATGCAACCTTCTTTTCAAAACTTCTGCTCTTTATTGGAAATGTGTTGTGCAAGAACATTGCCAGCATTTAAATAAGGAAAGTTTTCTGTTTACTTCAGCCTCAGTGTAGATACTTAAATAACTGATTTTTAGTTACATGGCAAACTTTGGCAGCTGCTGAATATCAAGATGACTGGAACCAGTGATTTTTTTTCAGTAGTTAGGAGGAAGTAGCTTGTTGCAGTAATTTTCCCTGCACAGAGTGGTTCTTGCAACCAAGGCCAGTATTTCAAGATCTGTCAAAATTTACCTAACTGCTTGCCTTGTCATAGGGCTTGTGTGATGGGAATCAGTTTAGCGTGTTTTATTTTAGAAATGTTGATCTATTTTTATCCAGTTTTTCAAATGTATGGGAGTTTATTGGCAAAAAGTGAGAAATGTACCAGCAATCCAGGGAACTTGAGAGTTTTCCTGCTGAGCTTAATATAAGAGCAGTTCTCACTCCACAGGGGCACTCTATTTTCTGATAGCTAATGTCCACATGGTGGGTTTTTTTCATTTAGTAAAGAAGATGTTTTTGAAATCTGCTCCAGAGCCCATTAACAATTGCAGGAATGCTTTGTAGCTCAAACCAGATGTAAAACATTTTCTTAAGTGCTTTCTTGAATCTGAGCCTTGCATGCTATTCCTGAAAATCTGGATTCTAAGTTTACACCTGCAGGTGTTACAAGTGGAGGTTTCAATAGTATCTAAAAATAAGTTAATGTTATTATAAACAAGTCCCACCTGTTACAGGAGCAAGGAGCAAAGACAGGGCTGCTTTGGACCATCCACTGCAATACTGGGTAATCTTACATGAGGAATCACAGCAAGGGTCTTAAAATTTAGCAGTCTCAGACTGTAATGTAGCATTCCTGTGACAGGTCTCAGGTTAATGAACAGCCTGACTACTTCAGTAAGACATCAGTTACCTGTCAGTCACAAAGATTTTTTTTTTTTTCTGGGCAGTAAGAGATAATTTCAAATGTTATGTAAAAATACTTGTATTCATGGATAATTTGTTTAATTGGAGTATCTTGTGAAAATGAAACAGGAAATATCCTCCTTGAATGCCTTTCTTAAACACCTTTAGTGTTATATAATAGTGATTTTGAGTTTCATGCTGTTAGTTGGACTTGAGCCATAGGTTTCACTAGTTCTTACCTGAAATAGTACCCCCTCATGGTTATATTTTGATTTCTTTAAATTAAAAAAGAAAAAAAAAATCTCTATTTTTTTTTTGTTTCCATAAAAAGGCTTCAGCATAGGTTGTGAGGGCTCACCTTCCTGGTGGGAAAAAGCTGGAAGATGTAAAGTCACTACATATCTTTGTGTAATTAGTCTTTCCCAAATCTTTTTCAGTTGGAATTATCTCAGCTGTTGCTTTTAATTATAAAATACATATTTTTCAAATACAAATCTAGTGATTTCTCTCTTACACAAGATCACATATATTGCAGGAGCATGGCAGTAATTAACTTGGAGGGGGATAAAATTAAAATTTCAACGACATATTTTCTAATTTGATTTAAAAAGTAATTGTATCATTAAAGGTATTTCAAAAGCCTGTGGAACTAGTGCCATGTTTGTAGCTTTCTTGGTACATACGATTGACTTCTAAAGTGATGGAATTAAAAATGTCTTTCTTGAAATGTCTTCCAGTGGTTTGAGAAGCAGTTTCTCACCTGATGACAGGCCACTCTATCGTCTAAAACTCATTTGGGTTCCCAGTAATGGCAACAGACAATATTTCTTGGTGTGTTAATTGTGGAGATGCCAAGTTCAGCTCTGAGGCTGAAGTTCATCTATGAGGCTCAACAATACAAACCAAAATCCAAAAGTAACCAGAATTTATTTGCCTTTATTTCCCTAGGAATGGAAGCTCATGGAGAGTGGCTTCCTGCCTAGCAACTTGTGTTTTCACTCCACTAATTATATACTGTACCTCTTGCCTTCTTATAGCAAGGATAACTGATAACTTTACTTGTGTAAGAAGTGGTCAAAGTGTTGCTGGTCTGAGAAAGTAATTTCAAGAGAGATAATGCATCTGTACAGTCTGTTGTCTTTCTCAATTTTTGTCTTTCTCAATTTTTGGGGCTGTTCAGATGCACTTGCTAAGTAAACTGACCACAGCAAGGTGGAATAAATCTATGTACAGAGATTCTTATTTCAGATTTTCAGAAATTGCAGTGCTTCAGCTGTGACAACTGACATATTGAACTCATTTTTGTACATATGTAACATACATGTACATGTGTGAAATAACGCACAAGCTAATATGTAATCTGGAAAGCTCATACACCAGGCTAGGATTAGGCATTTCCTGAGTTATTTAGGGCTTGTTACCTAGCAAGAGAATGGCAAAAATAATACTCTCTTTCACCTAATATTTGGTGAAGTGATTTAAGAGTTTCAAAATCCCAAGGTGCAACCTAACAGTGAATGATAAGCCTTTTAAACAGAACTTCTTATATAATGATTGTGCACTAGAAGTAGTGAATACCAACCATCTTTTCTAAAGGAGAATGAAGTAGATACTTGAGTGAAAAATACTTTGCAAGTGCTGAAACAGAAATTAGATTCCTACTTTTCCTCTCAACTTTGAAGATAATGCTCAAAGAACAGTAATTATTTGTGATTATGCCTTTTTGGTTGCCCCCTAAGTTGCAGTCTGTATCTTGGCCTCCAGTTGGAAGTCACCACTCCAGAAGCCTCCCACATCTATAAGCCTAGGGATGCCAGTTCCTGAGTGGCTGATAGGGGTTAATTTGAGCTAATGTATTTTATGCATTTTAAGAATATCTGGTCTGTTTGAAATGTGGCACAAGTGAAACTTCTTTGCTTTCTGATCACTTGCTAATTGAGTGTCCTTGCAGTTCTCTACCTGAGTGCTTCAAATGTAATGAATGAATATTAATGAAAACCTCTAATGAATTTAGATTATGAAATGTGTTTGATCATTAGATTATATCTTTGAAAAACTTCAGTTAGAAGAATGAGAAAGAATTCTGTGCTGAAACTTGATTCCAAATTTATGCATATTAAGTTTGCTTCTTATTATGCTAGAAGGTCATTAGGTTTCACAGAACATGTATTCTGCAGAAAAACTGTGTTTTTGTGAAGATTTTACTCAAAAGTGTCAATGAAGTTCTTTTCCACTTAAAATTAGTTTTATTGCAGTCATTACTGTTCAGCTGCAATTGATTTTTAAAGAAAAAAAATAACCGATGAATTTCTAAGCATATTAAAAAAGTGGTTGATAATTTATATGGTAAACGAACTGGCTCCTCACAAAAGGAAGTGAAAACGCTGACTTTGTGCCAATTCCTACCATCTTTATTCACAGTGTCTTATACTTTATTCCACATGAAAGCCCTAGCTGAGAGAGTTGGACTACTTGCCTAGAAAAGCAATTACCTTGATAAATGAAGATGACAGAGTCTTTTCTTAAATAAACATGAATAATCCTTCCACCCATTCAGAAAGCTGAACATACAGGTGCCATCTTATCCTGGCATAACAGTTCGTTAAAAAACCCCAACCTTTTCATTCACCATTTCAAAGGGATGGATTAAGCTACAGTTATTTCCATATTTCTTGCTCTTTATTCCTGGTTTTGATTCAGAGGTAAGTAATAGTTATTACAACAATTCAGGATGAACTTTCTAATTTCTGCATAAATGGATCAGTAAAATAGTCTTTTCAAATATGATAAGCCTTTGCAAATACTGTTCCAATTAAAGTTTCATGAAATCAGCAGGACTTTTTTTGGGTAATCTCACTGCAGACATTTTGTTCCAAAATAATAATACTCATATTTGATACAAGGAAAGAAACTAAGTAAAACCAAGATAGGTTACATTCTAGGTGAAGTGGTACTTTATGTGTATCCTATTTCTGGTTTTTCAAAATCTGTCAGACATCCATATTCTATTAATCAGGTTATTTCTATGTTTTTCATTGATCCATGTCTTGATTTAATTATTAATGAAGGTTTTCCTCTTACAGAGAAGAGCATCCAAAGCACTTATTCTTCCAACTCTATGGCATTTTTTACTTCCGGTTTTCTCCTAGAGGAAACATAAAGATTAAATGGCAGGACTTAAACCCCTCATATGTTTGTATATAACAAAAGAAACAAGCCAAATTTTCCAGAGTTTCTAAATTATTTTTTGGCAATTGAATTAAAAAAAAAAAGAAACCAAACCAAAACAAAAAAAACCCCAAAACCCAAAAACCCCTAAAAATTTGTTCTTAATTGAAACTGACTGAGCCATACAGATCCCAAAAATGTAGAATGGGTGTCCAGTTTCTGTCACTGTTGGCCAGCCTTTATGCAGTCTGGCATTATAGAGTATGTTCTTTGTGACTCTTGTCATCTGCCAGGGCCTAGGTAGCCTATACATGCTGAAGCCTCTCCTGCAGCAGCTACACTCTCTGTCTAAGCATGTGTTGCTCATTCCAGTGAGAAGGAATGTTTGACAGAGATGCCATTGAAGAGCTCTCCATGCAGCAATGAGCCTTGTAGTCTTATGCCTCTGGCCTGGAAGAACTCCAACCCAGTGCCAACCCTGTTATTTGCACTCAGTTCTGGATTGTTCCAAGTCCTATTAGGCAGTCTTCCTATGAAGTCCTTTAAGTGTCTTCTCCAGAAAAATATTCCCCTTCAGATGTTGTAGTCAGCTGTTGCAGTCCTTGCCCCTATTAAGAACTTGGCTCAACAGCCAAGGTGCTGTGGGAGCAGACTTTCTGCCAGGCATTCTCTTAAAATTAAAACCACCAATCAGACTAATGTTTTTTTCTGTTTTGCACTAGATTTCAAGTCTTGTTTTGGCTAAATAGACCAAAAGCAGATGTTACAGGAGCTGGTGCTGAATTCTCCATCATCCCTCTGACTCTGAAATCCAGTAAATACAATTTTGGCTTTGACAATAGGAGGTCACAGGCTTGGTGCAGACCTGATAGTGTCTCAGGACATGTCTGGCCTTGCCTTGGGGAGAGCTGGCTTTAGCAGGGGCAGCAGCTGTCTGGTGGCCACATGCCTGTGGCTCTCCTGCTTTGGCTTCTTTAGACTTTTAAACCACTAAATAGACTAACAACATTTTGAGTGTAACTCCTATGCTGTAGCATGACCAGCTGCAGCAGCTAGGGACATGGATGGTGTCATCCAGCTGAGATAAAGAAGGGTTGGCACTAGAGCAGATTCCCAGTGCAACCTGGGTCTGCCTGTCAGGACCCCTCTCAACTGGAAAGTGATAAACTTGCAGCCTGTTCAATATTCCCTAGCCCTCCCAGTTGTATTGAATCAAATACTGCAACCTGCCTTTCAGGTGTGGCATTTTTGCCTTGGCACTTTGGGCTGCCCTTTTTTGGATATGTTAAGAGATTCAAAACTCTCTGAAATATTCTGAAAGGCAGCATCCAAGCTGTATTTAGATGGCAACAAAAAATGCTACTACAGATTTTAAACAATATGGCAATCTGTGATCTGTAACAAAATAGATTTTAGATGTAACACAATATGGATCCAAAAATTCTTGTTTTTCTCAGAGAGCTAATGTGATCTGCCATGTATCTCTTCTCCGAGCTTTAGCCTACAAAATTCTTGCTGTTTAAAGTTTGTCTGAGCATTTACTTAGATGAGCATTTGGAACTAGTTTGTGAAGTAGTTTCCTCATAGCTATTATGCTACTACCATGACTAAAACATTGTGTCCTCTTCCCTCCCCTTACTTCTGTGTCCTTTATTGTCTTGTGGCTACTTTTCATTGATGAGTAGCTACAGTTTTTCTAAATTAAAGCAGTTCCAGCAGAAATGTGATGTGTACCAGCATTCCTGTAATAGTTTGTTTACTTTCCTCAACATATGATTTCAAGTGACCTGCACATAGGTTGGTTAGGATGATGTTGTGGTTTGACACTGGAGTCAAATGCCAGGCACCCAGGAAAAGGAAAGTTGTTCACTCACCCTCCCCTGCTACAGCTGGGCAGCGGAGAGAAAAAAAATTAACAAAGGGTTCATGAGTTGAGATAAGATTGGAAGAAAAACACTTCAAGGGCAAGACAGGATCAACTTAGAGATATAAAGTGAGTTTGTTACTAACAGAATCAGAGGAGGTTAATGAAAAGTAAAAATAAGCCTTTAAAATACCTTTTCCCCTCCCAACCCCTCCCTTCTTTCCCACCAACAGTGCAGGGAGACAGGGTGTGGGGATTTTGGTCAATTCATCACCCGAGGTTTTCTTTCACTGCCCAGGGAGAGTAGTCCTTCCCCTGTGANCAGGGAGACAGGGTGTGGGGATTTTGGTCAATTCATCACCCGAGGTTTTCTTTCACTGCCCAGGGAGAGGAGTCCTTCCCCTGTGATACTGTGGGGTCCCTCCCATGGGAGACAGGTCTCTGTGAACTTCTTTGGTGTGGGTCCACTCTCATGAGCAGCAGTCTTCCCGAAACTGCTCCAACAAGGAGCACAGAGTCCTCCCAAAACTGCTGTGACATGGCTCTCTTTCCCTGGGGTGCAGTCCTCCAAGGACAGGATGCTCCACCCTGGAAGCAGGGCCCCTCTCTCCATGGGTCTCCCACTGGATCACAGCCTCCTCCAGGTATTCACTGCTCCAGCACTGGCACCTCCCCCACGGGCTGTGGGTGGATCTCTGCATCTCCTGTGGATCCCCACGGGCTGCAGGGGGACACCTGATTCATCATGGTCTCACCACAGCCTGCAGGGGAATCTTGGCTCTGGTGTCTGAAGCACCTCCTGCCCCTCCTTCTCCACTGACCTTGGTGTCTCCATGTGGTTTCCCTCATATGTCCTCACCTCTTCCTCATCTCTGGCTAGGAAAAAAGCTGTGTGCACTTTTGGTTTTATTTTCTTCCTAAATATGTTATCACAGAGGCGTTGCCATCATCTCTAATTGGCCTAGCTTTGGCCAGCAGCCTGTCCATCTTCAGAGCCATCAGGGATTGGCTCTGCTAGACATGGTGGAAGCTTCTAGCAGCTTCTCACTGAAGCCAGCTCTGTAGCCCCCTACCAAAAACCAGGCTGAGCAAAACCAAACAAATCAAAACAGGTGACATGGCATGCCATCTATTCAGGAGGAAACTGTGCTTCATTTTAAGTTAGCATCTTTGTTGATATGAACTCCATCTACTGTATTAGTAATTATTTTCCAAGAGCTACTTTACCATTGCTTGGAATTCTTCCTGAATTAATCTGCTGAAAAAAGTAGTTCTAATTGCTTTAACATTTCAATGATCTATGCAATAAATCCACTTTAGCGATTCATTCAAACTTATAATTACTATCACTTCAACCAATATTATCTATTTTGTGCATTTACAACCAATATTATCTATTATTTGTGCATTTACAGTGAAGAAATGCCATAGGTACTGCTAATAGTGTTAACCCTTACAGCATGTTTGAACTGTAATCAACTGTAGATGAAAAGTTATTTGTTAGAATATTTTAACTTGGGTCATCCACTGGGATGCAACATTTTTCCTTGGTACATGTTAAATATGACAAAAAACAATCTATAATACTTCCAAAGCTAATTTTCTTGTCAAAAATGTAATTTACTTCAATGAATTTCATTCCTTTCCGAAGTAGGATAAGAGCTTGGATAAGAGCGGTCTTTCCTACTTGTTGCTAATGCATTTAATCTGGTGTGGTTTCCACCTTAGCAAATTAGATGAGAGAACAGTGAGTTTCAGCATACAGGAGTTTTTTTGTGTTTGTTTGCTTGTTTGTTGTTATGTTGGTCTTCTCTCTACACTCACGCAATACTCCTGTCTAAAAATCAGTCTTAGAGTTTAGCTTTATAACCAGATGTTATTTATCCTGCAATATCCCACTGTTGGGAAGTAAGATACACATTATCCTTTATAGTGATGTAAAAAGGGAGTTTCTTGTATGTATGACTCTCAAAAAACAAAGGTAGGTTAGTGTATGCTTCAATAGCAAGTATTTCCACTAAGGAATAAAAAATAATAATAAAAATGTAAACCTTAATGTTGGCATGACCACATAATAGAGGGATATGATAATCAGCAGAGGTTTTGAACATAATGTTTTCTGTGAAGTTAGATGATTTATTTCAGTATGAAATAAATTGGTCTATTAATAAACAACTTTACTCACAGCTTCTGTCCACATAGCACTGAATGTCTGAAATTCTTCCAGCTAGAAGACAAGCAAATAAAGAATTGGTCCTTACTGGGAGAAAAATTAGAGAAAGTGCATTATCCTTCTATCCTTCCATTTCCTAGCAACCATGTCTTCAAACGATATTTTGTCCATAAAATAGCAAGTAAACTAAGCTTCACTCTTGTCCTAGCCTAATTCTGTTCCTTCCTTCCTTCCTTCCTTCCTTCCTTCCTTCCTTCCTTCCTTCCTTCCTTCCTTCTTCAGCAGATACCATTATGGAACTCTGTCCTNAGCTTCCCTCTCGTTCTTGCCTCACTCTGTTCCTTCCTTCCTTCCTTCCTTCCTTCCTTCCTTCCTTCCTTCCTTCCTAGTTCAGCAGATACCATTATGGAACTCTGTCCTGATGAGTTTAACTTTGGCAAAAGATTTGGAGCAAATTTTATGATAGAGAAAAATAATCATGCTATTTTAAATATGCTGGATCATAGATTTCCCCCTATTTTTTACTTTAACAATGAAATGATAGGAGATTTCAACAGGATTTTCAAGCCTATCTTCACTGTAAAATGCGACTTAGCTTTTGTTTCTCACTAAATTTTTTTATATGGATCATTACTGCAAACACTTCATAGATCAAAACTTTGATCATCTTTGAAATGTGCTGAATTCCTATAAGGATAAAGGTCCTTATAGGACCTTAAGATAACTTAGATAACTTAGTATGAGAAAAAAATAGAAAAAGATAACTTAGTATGAGAAAAAAATACTATTTTTTACTATTTTGCTCTAAAGAAGTGGAAGGAAACTAAATAGTTGTATGTTTGTAGGAAATCTTTGTAAAAAGAGAGCAAGATATAAAAGTGAGATGCAGAGCAAGATCTAAGAAGTCTAAAAGGCAAGCTGGCTTGCTGTACACCATTTTTTAAAAAGGTCTTAGTTGCAAAAGGGAGCAGCTATACTTAGAAGCATTTCATCTTGTGCATAATTGGTGGGTAGGCAGGTGTGCTTTATAAGGAGAATGCCTATAACGAGAATGTGTTGAGCTGTACATGCTGATAGAGTGAGGAGAGAGACCCTGAAAATACAAAGCACTTTGGTCTAAAAGGTGTTTTAAGTTTTTGGTTTGAATTATTTTAAACACTGGCTTTCATACCCTTTCACTATTGTAAGGACAAAATATTTCATTCGTAGAATTTGAGACAAAAATTGTCTAAGTATTTTTGAAAGGTTTTATTAACAGATGGCATAACAATTTTGGTGCAATTGGATCTTCAAAATGGAGCCTCATGGGCATGGCTGCTGGACGTATTGCTTAACACAGGAAGGGCTTAGCTTTGTATTCTTGCTTTCAAATTCAAAATAAAACTAGTGAATTCGATTGTGAATTATTGCTTAACAGTCATAAATATAAGGGAAGAAATTTTTTTTTTTAAAGTCAAAATCTGCTAAGGGTGAGGTTTCCTAAGCTTCAAGAAAAAATGTTACTGCTTGATATACATGCATGCATCAACCTCTGTTCATGCTGCACTCACTCTGAATGTATACACTTGCAACCTCTACTCTTGTTTACTGGTGCTTGCTGAGGTATTGTATGACGAAGGACGGAGCTCAGAGGGAATCTCATCCGTGTATGTAAATACCTGAAGGGAGGATGCAACAAGGAGGGAGCTGGGCTCTTTGCATTGATGGCCAGTGACAGGATCAGACACCATGGGCACAAACTGAAACATTGAAGGTTCCCTGTTAACATCAGGAAACACTTTTTCACTATGGGGGTGACTAAGCACTGGCACAGAGTGGCCAGAGAGGCTGTGGAGTCTCCCTCTTTGGAGGTATTCAAAGCCACCTGGACACAGTCCTGAACAACCTGATTTATTTCTGTGTCCCAGCTTGAGCAGGCGGGTTAAAGCAGATGAGCTCCAGAGGCCCCTGCCAATCTCAAGCATTCTGCCATCCAGTGGGGATGCCTGCTGTACATGGTCAGAGCCACTGTATCCAGGCAGCTTCACTTCTTGCGCTGGAATAATATTTACTCCTTTTTTTACAATCAGCACAATTTAGGCAGCTGGCATTGTAGGCACACGAGCAAAAGCCTGAAGCGTACCATGAACTAACAAACAGTCATGATCTGTCATGAAATCCCAACAGGAGAAAAGGGCTGACTGATGAAATTATTTGAAGCCAGCCCTTTCTTTGGCCCACCTGTTCTGGCAGTATCCCATCACTGAAGGGAGAGAGTAATTTTCTTGTTACAAAGGGAATTACTACGAGACCTCAAAAGGTGTGCTGCAAGATAGCATGCTGTCTCAAGACAGCTATTTTAGTCACTTGACAGAGTGGTGTAATCAAAAGATTATGCAGTAACAGCAAGACTGTTGATGCATGTGCACCGCCACCACTTACTCTGTGCTCTTGATAAATGATTGAGCCAGACAGCCTATGGGGTCAGTGTGCACAGTACAGCAGGATGCCCAGATCTAGTAATGGGGATTGAGGACAGAACTTTTGAGCTTTCCTACCTGCTGTTACACGCTTCTTTTGGCAGGTGTGGTTCTTGCTTCTCTTCTTCCAGTTGTAAAATGCAGCATTTTCTTCCTACTGTGTTATAAGGATTAATTAGTTGGCATTTATAGAGAGTTTCAAAGAGGAGTTAATAGGACAATGTTAAATCTAAGACACAAGAGAGTACGATCTATTTGGTTTTTATCTGAGCAATCTCATTTATGTCAGAGAGCCAAGTTCCTTTTCTAATCTAGGAAGCAAAATCCTGGGAGGTGAAAAACCTCTGCAGCTTGCATTTGAAAATTTGATTTAAAATCTTTCTGACCATATTTTCTGAACTGTGGCATGAGGAATTAAATCAAAGTAAAGAAGCTGAAAATGTAACTATTTTCAGTTCTGAGCACTCAGCGTCTCTCAGTAAAGTTAAGAGAAAATGTGCAAAGTTTTTGGTTTTTTTGTCTTTTTTTTTGATGAGGTCACTTAAACAGCTGCTTCAAGTATGGAATTATGAAGCTAACTTTGGTTATCTTGTCTTCTCAGAATACTAAAAAATTTAAGAAGGGCTTTCATTATATAGGGAAATCATAATGTGCCTTCTCTGAAGACTTCATCCATAAATAAATTCTTGTAAGCAGGGCTTAATATCAAATGAATAGAGTCTGCAGCTACAGCAGGTGTTTGAAAGTCAAAGAGTGGCACTAATAGGCATAATTTAAAGTTCATTAACATCAGCAGAAGAAAAAAAAATATATTTTTTTGTCAAGTTCTTTATTTTAGCTAGAATTTTTAGGGCATATATGCAGTGGTAATTTTAAAATTATATTTTTAACAGCAGTGTTAAAGTGCTTTTTAGTCATTACAATATTGTTTTGAAAATTCAGGTTTAAAAATAAAGTATAGATGAAAAGAGGACTTTATTAAAACAATTAAATAGCCCTTACTGCAGGGCTTGGCTATGGTATCTCTGCAGGGCTTGTGCAAATAACAAGAATCCCAGGGGTGGACTCTTAACACCACAAGAGACGTTTTGTCTTCAAAGCCCATCAGCAAAACCCCTTGGATGCAGAAGCTGCCTGTTCAATGCCCAGGTCTCATGTGACCAAGGAAGTAACACACGCTGGGGGTGTGTATCCTGTTGGGATTGCACAGAAAGTGCAGCCTTATGTGCCACTCTCCCAGCCCTTGGGGAGGAAGTGGGGAGAGAAGAAGCCTGTCCTTCTGACTGCCAGTTCCCCCCCCCATTAATCTCCAGACTGTTTTGTTGCAGCTGTGCTGAAATGTATTCCATACACCAGCTGTCAGCCTAATGTGACTTGAAATGGGCTGCTGTAATAAACCATTATCAGAGCACTTGAGAAGAATGTGAGCCTTGACCTTATCTGGATAATTATCTAATAGAGTGCACAGAGTGATCCCTTTAATTGCTGTTGTCATCCTTTGCAGCCATGGCAGAGTGGGCTGGCTTGGACAGTTACTGATTCCTAGGGTGTCTTTACACTTTTTATATCAACATCCCCCTTGCAGTTCTGTAGACTTTGCTATAGATGGGAATCACACAGAACTTATAAATGAATTTATTGGGATCATTTTAAAAATTCTGTTATTTAAATTGCTTATTAAATTGACTCCAGCCAGTTCTTGATAATTATTAATGTTTTAGACTGTGTTATATAAGAAATCCCTGAACAATACAACAAGCTTAGGTTATGGTCAGCAGACTGTCAAAATGCAGGTCTGCTTGATCAAGACAAGTTTTTCACCCCTTCTTGACCCACTCTCAAGCAGGCAAGATGCTCAGCTCTTCTAGAACGCAAATTTACACATTTTGCTTACTACACAAAAACAAATCATTTTGGCAAAGGATGGTTGAGTAGGATTCAGCAGTGCATCCTTAACAGTTTGTTTCCTCTGTTGGTGAATGGGGGCAAAGCAGAGTACCCAAACAATTTCTATTTGTGTTACTTTATTTAGGAGCTTTCAAAAACTTTGTTTTTTGATGTGCAAAGAAGGCATTTTGTGAGAATCTGTATGTGTAGGTGGGAGGGTAGTTTTTAAGCCTTTCTTGTCTTCTGTCTCATCTGCTTTCTCTTGCAAGTTCATCTAGTGGTAAAAATGGTGTCATTCCTTTTTAAGTAGCAAAATACACTATCAGTTTCCATTACAGCTCCATTTTTTTGACCCTGAAAAAAAAATTCTGCCAGTGTACATGTGTTAGTCATATAAATACACTTAATTGTGACTTGGGTAGGATGTAAGTGACATTTAATCCCAAATCCAGTTTATCATCTTTGAAAGTCTCTCATAATCTGTATTGCTGTCATGTTTCTAGTCCATATTGTATCCTGAAAGGTCAGATTCTGGAAAGCAAGATCCCTTACTTTTTAAAATAAACTGGACAATTTTTTACTGAATAGTTATGGTATTGGAATGCTATTTCATTTTTTACCTTACCAAGAAGTCCTGCTCAAGTCTATACTCTTGGACTTTTGGCCTTGTATCTCTCTCAGAATCAGATGGCCAGAAGAAAACAGATAAGTGTTCTCATTAAATTAAAAGTGTTCTCATTAATGTTTACACTTTAATTTTTCATGCTTTAGGCATTTTTCCTTTATGTTATGAAAAAAAACTATGATCATCCCTTTATGTTGGCAAGTTTATGTCATTACTTTTGCTTGATTTCGGTGTTTTGCTAATGAATACTATATTAATACACTATTACATTATTGATTTTCCACTTACAACCAATGAGAGATTTCAGATGTGAATAGCAACTCATATTTCAAACTCTGAGAAGACTGGAAACTGAATGCACTGAATTTTTTTTTAAATGTTTGTAGATAACAAAGGGCTGTGATTTTCTTTTTTTTTTTTTTTGCATGCATGTATAAATGAAAATACAATGCAAAGATTGTTGTTATTCAACAAAACAAAGACTTAAAATACAGCAAACAAACCCTTTGTTCCAATGCTGTGAAAATAAAGTAACTGTATGAGTGAGTAGTGATGTAGGTCAATTCAGCTGCTCCTCATATTCGTTGTGACAGTTATTGGAATAGCTGGAGGCAGAGTGGTTACTGATACACTATCCTGTATTTAGAGTTTTAGATGCTATGGCATCAACAGCAAGACCAATGGGAGCACTTAAAAGGATATTGGTGATACAGAGGTTGAATTTCATCCTGAGAGGAGGTAATGATTCTCATGGATTTTGGTGGTGAGACACAATTGACAAGGCAATAGGTACCAGATGCTTACATTTTTTTTTTCTCTTGTTACTTCTTTTATGACTCCAAATTTCTTTGTTCCCCAGTTCTCCACATTTCCCTACTTAATGGTGTACATAAGGAGAAAAAGTTTTAAAAGGGTTAGATATCAGATGTTACTGTAACAGAAATCATTTAACTCCACATAAATCATAATTCCTGACTTCCTAGTTACATCAACTAAGCAATCAAGGCTGAACATAGTCATTCTAGGTACTGGGCAAACAGAAAATTGTAGCCTTTCCATCTGTCCAATCCTGAACAGTTCAGTGGCCACACATTGCATATGTAGCATGAGGTGTACACCAAACAAGAATGATAGAAGAAATATTGTGGAAATTCTGTGGTGATGTTTTATTTGAGTGGGAAAGGCAGTGGAATGGAGGCAAACACTGAGAGGAAGAGAGATAATGGTCGACAGGAAAAAGCATAGGGTTATCAAAGTTCAGTGGTACAGTGAAGGAATAGGGGTTCAGGGTTCAGGGAAGGTTTGATTTTGCTAGTACTGTGCATACAATTTTTTAATACAGCACTAACACAAGAACAAATTCATTTAAGAAGTGGACTATTTTTTTTAGCACAGGCCATAATTTCAGGAGTGTTAAGTAATATATACCATTACCAGCAGAATTGACATATTCTGAGAACTACTTATTGTGTGGAAATAAATATTGTAACTTAGAAACATATATTATATAGACTCCCAAAATGAGTGCAGATCTTTTCACTTCACATTGACTCTGATGCCTAGGCAGACAAATGTCTCATCACTGCAGATCTGTATGTCCTTGATAAGTAGTCCAGTGGGATTGGAAGGTTGCTTTGGAATATTGTAAATAAAGGGCACATAGCAAGACCTTTCAGCTGATGTTCACAGCTAAAGGTGAGAAAAGGGTAGGTTTCATGATGACTGATGAAGTTCAGAGTTGCACTATGCCTGCAACTTAATAGCAGTTATCAGTGGTCAAGAGAGATTGTGAATAGTCTGTTCTATTAATATTACTTTGTAATGTTGTGTTCTTGACTGTAACCCTTCTTTCCAACTGGTTGTCTGAGATTTGCCTTCATTATTATGCAAGTGAGGAAAACCATTTCATCTGTACTGTCATGTTACAAGTATGGGTTACCACTTAACTCAGATCTGTACTTCATGATCATTGCTCTCACCCCAGCACAGGCAGCCATGCTACTAAGAACTTGAAATTTTAGGACAAGGTGCAAGACCAATTCCATGCTGCACACAGAATGCTGTACTCTGAAAGTAAAAGCAAGTGAGTTATCTTAGCTTTCAGTTATTAGTTATGCTACCTTAATCTTGCAGCTCTTTGGATCTTCATGAGCCTTCTTTTGCAGGATAAAAGCAAGATTTAATTTGACATTGACTTGACTTTCAGATAATTCAGTTTTTAGCAGCAAGTAGGTAAGATTTTTAAATGCACTTGAATAAAGTTGGTACTATGTGCTGATTCTCATTAAAGGATTAAACTATAAGCATTTTATTAAGTTATTCTTTATAAAGCTATTTTTATCAAGTTATTTTTAATTGACAGAAGAAAAAAAATTAGAGGAACTCAAAATAGGGGGAAGTGCCATTATTCAGAAGCTTCCAACCAGGAAATTATTTGTCTACTTTGAATATAAAAAAAACCAAGTACTCTATATTATACAGAGATCATGCTGGGCAAACTTTATTCAATTTCTTTTTTTTTCCTGGGCCCTCTAATAAAAAATTCAGGTAGAACATACTTCAATTTCTTGGGTCATTATTCCCTATATGAGGACTTGGAGTGTGAAGAATGAAGGAGTTATACTTTCTTCCTCCTCTTTTTCTTTACCGCTTCATCTGTGAAAACTGACAGAATTCATGGTGTTGATTTGGGTTTATTCCATAAGCATTTGTGCAACAGGGCAGTGAAGGGGCTGTTGAAGAATAAACCAGCAAAAGCCTTGTGATTTGAAGATAACTTTTCCCCTGAAAAAGGCAGTGGTTTTTCATATGTATCCTTGGCAAAGGTAACCAGATATTTCGTAGTGGTTTTCTCTCTGTTGTATGGAATTGCATAAGCTGCTTTTATCTTACCTTTTGCCCTGCTGTGATAAAAATCAACTCCTTTCCAGCTCTCATTTAGTCTAGTCCACGTGGTCCTTGTACTGTCCTGGGAGGATGAAAAAGAAATAGCTTCCTCTGTGAAAGAGCAGAATGACCTGACTAGGCTCAGATAGCTAAGGAAAAGGGAAAGGAATAGTTCTGGAAGGAGAATTGCAGGGACAAGGGTGAAGCTAGAAAGCTCTCTGAGTCTTGTCAGGAGGTGAAAGGAAGCCGCGCTGGAGCTCAAAAAACAAATCCAGGTGATACTGGGAAAAGCCTCGGAAAGAAACTGGTTTACCAGGTCAGGGAAACATCTTTAAATCCTTAAATGTTGAATTGGAATGATTTTGTGCTTATTTATATTCTGCTATTCTGCTAAAGAGAACCTGAATATGTTATATTCTAATAATAGTAGATGGCAGCACCAGTCAAATGTTCTATTTAGAGAGCAGCAATCACCTCGTGGAAAACGCATAGTATACGTACAGGTATTAAAAAGTGGCCCCAGAGAGTGAGATAATTATGAGATAGTTTAAATGTGATACAAAATAATAAAAGCTATAACAAAAAATAACCATTTCTTGCTATATAGTTATTTCCCATTTGAAGTATATGGTATATGCTTTTCACTTCAGTCACAGGGCTTCTTTTGTATTCAAGCTTCATATACTGTTAACAGGTCATGAATCCATCGAATTAAAAGATATTGTGTAGAACAATTTATTTTAATTACAAAGTATCATGTGTTCTGTTAAACTGTGAGTTTAATGAATGGCTATTTAATTAAGGGTTTTAACTCAGGTAATCAGTTTGCATCACTGGGCAACAAATAATCAGTTTATAACATGCAGTTGAACAGTCAAAAAAAGCATCAGGCAAACCTTTTCCTGATAGCATTTATTGGCTAATTAAATGATCAGGACTCCAGGGTAAGTATAAAACAGGAAATAGATGGTAGGTGGAAAGGATGTCAGAGGATGGTACTTGATAGAGCTTGTTGAAGCCATGTAAATGTTGGTAGGGGCTTGTCATTCACTGTAAACATAACAATTAGCTGCAGACACTATCACATGTAGAAAAAGAATGTCTTATACCTTTGCCTATCTTTTGCAAATACATTACAACTCTAATAATGAAATACTGAAGCTATTTATTGTTGGCTATGATATAAAAGAATGCATCAGTTCAGATTTTTTTGGGTGGTAATACTAAAATCCTTTATATTCCCTTTTTTTTCTTTTTAGGTTTGTTTTCTATTTCCACTTCAATTGCATCCTGAGTTATTTCTATTTGAATGAAATTATGTATACATTTACATGAAAAAACTACTGTTTGCATCAATACCTTTCAGAGCACATGCAATAATTGACTATATTCACATTCTAAGGCTGATATACCTTCTAAAGGTATAATGTGAAGTTAAAAATACTTGTATTTATGATCATGAGCAATGTCTTCATTTCATATCCTCGCTGTCTTTCATTCAGATTTTTATTTTATACATTGTAAGGATAAAGGGGGACATTCTGATAGTCCATGATATATTTTGCAGGCCGTAAGATTTCAGCCAACGATCCTAGTATTTGTTTCAAAAGCCATGGCTGATCTATTTAATTGTTTTAGGAAGACAGTCTAAAAAGAGGAAGGGATACATAATCCAGTACAATGCTGGAAAGTTACTCCAAAATTTCATTTCCTTTATTGTTTAAGTTTTCCATCTTATTTCTCAATTTCCTAAGCCTACTTGAACTGTCAACAAAAGAGGTTTTCTTTCTCATGTAGACCCTTTTTATACACCATAGCTAAAGCTTTTCAGATTATTTCTTCTTGGTAATGATCTAAATTAGGCAATTCCTAAAGGTTACAATTCAAAATAATTGTTTGGGTGATGCTCATGGTTTGTGTAAAGTATTCTAGTTCAACTGAGAGACCAAAACCAAGCATGATCCTGAACTAAATAATGCAGAAGTACCATGGATTTAATTATTAGCTTTACTTTTAAGTGTTTTAGATTTAATAAAACAAATTGAAGTCTGCTACACACCACATGCATATGAACCTTTTTTTTTTGTTTGTTTTAGGTTATGGAAAATATAGGTTTTACATTTAGACTACAAGAATAGATTTCTCCTCTCCTGCATCATAAAAGAGCTAAGTCATTGTGATAGTACATGTGTGCAAGACAAGAAAAAGATACTACATCTTAAGTTAGTGCAATAATATTGCATATATTAAAGTTCTTTTCCTAGGTTCCTCTCTTCATGGCCTATTAATAAAGTATTTTTTCCCCTTTTCATTTTGCTGGGTCAGAGGAAGATGACTTTTTTCTGTGTAAGACTTTTGGAAGGGAATATTAGAAGGTTTTCTTTTTCTGTTCTAGGTATAACTCCAAAATAGTTATGTCTTCATATCAGCCTAACAATGTTTGCACAAAATCCTACATCTGTATGGTATGCTGATCGAAGAAATTGTTTTTAACTTTTATAGGTATTTTAGACTGTGATTTCTGTCTTGACTTTCTGCTCATATCACATGAAAATTTCAATTTTCAGACATTCAGTGGCTGAGTGAATTCTAAAAATGCAAAGAAATGAAGATGATTTGGAGTCTTAAGTTTAGATTAATCATGCTTGGATGTAATTTAAAAACAAGTTAAATTTTAATTATTCTTACTAAGAGCCCAACAGCTTCTGCAGTAAAAAAAAAATGTATCAGTGGTCATAACACATTTCACTGTCTTACTGGACTAATGATTTACAGTGAGGGTTACCTATAGATGGCACCAAGAGTAAATACTAGAGGGGCTATACAGAAAAAGTTTTTTTGAGTCCAGTGTGCTAGTGCTTCTGAAGAAGCAGTACTCAATGACTTTCTGATTATTTTCACAGTATTACAGTAGTTTTATTAATTCTTATGGAAAATAATCGAAATCCTTCTTCTGACCTAAACTGAATATAGAAAATGGGGACTAGATTCAGGAGATATTAGCTTAAATGGCCTTTGCTTTAAATTCTGTCTTTCTAGCCTAGCCTGTTCTAGGTCTTGTGACAGTTCTGAAGATTGTAACATCTCGCAGCACTGAGCAGCAGCATCACAAAGCTCTCTACCCCTATGTATGCTGCTGAGGAAGATGGAGGGCTAGAACACTGTCTCAGATGGTTTTTCTTTCCCCCAGCTGCATCCTGGTTCTCCTAAAACACAAGCAAAACCTTTCTGGGGGAAAACAAAGGGGTGCTGAATTACATCAGGAATGGTCCCAGTGCTGTACTATTTCTTTATGTGACCCTGTGCAGTGAAATGTTCTGAAACATGCTGGGAAGCAAAAATAGCCTTTGAGGCAGTTTGGCCCTTGGTTTCTGTGATTAGTACATGCACCACTGCCTTTCTGCTGTCAATCTCTTTGTCTGAATTGGCTCAGCATCCCCAGTCATAAAGCTTGCAATGCCTATTAGAAGCATCATCAACATTAATAATGTGTTACTCTCCATCTTCAACTGCAAATATAATAACCAAGCAAAAAAAGCCAGCATAAACTGCACAAAGAGTCTGTCCCAGTGTTATTCACCTTTTTAAGTCAAAGCACCAATTCATTAAAGTACAGAGAAGTCAAGCTGACCCTAGAGCAGGACTCTGGAGATTAGTACAGAGATGAAAAGTCCATATTACACATTTTCCCTGTTCTGTCTTAGGTAGGGCAGAAAACAACACTATTAAGGCAAAATAATGTATGAGATACAAAGAAATAAAATTTTGCAAGATAACTAGTAACTATTTAAATTTTTAAATTTATCTTTAAACCTGAAATTAGATTGTTAATAATTGTTTTCTTGTTATGTGAGTTGATAAAGGCCAGAGGCCCTTATTCAGCATAGGACTTACCATTCTCATGAAAAAGCTTTTTATTTATGAAATTCACAGAACTTAGATTTTTCCAGTTTCCTTAGCCTTCACTTTGATCTCAGTCTTTCATCCATAACTTGAACAGTTATCATCTTGAGTGCCATCACATGACACCTACAGGGTGATTGGGGGGGGGTCACACCCAGCCAGCATGGATTTAGGAGGGGCAGGTCCTGCCTGACCAGCCTGATCTCCCTTTATGACCAGGTGAGATGCTTGGTGGGTGAGGGAGAGGCTATGGATGTTATCTGCCTGGACTTCAGCAAAGCCTTTGACACTGTCTCCCACAGCATACTCCTGGAAAAGCTGGCAGCCTGCAGCTTGGACAGGAGCCCTTCTGGCTGGATGGCCAGGCCCAGAGAGCTGTGGTGAATGGTGCTGCATCCAGCTGGTGGCCAGTCATTAGCGGTGTCCCCCAGGGATCTGGCTTGAGCTCAGTCCTTTTTAATACTTTTATTGATGATCTGGATGAGGGAATAGAGTCTACCATTAGCAGATTTGCAGATGACACCAAGTAGGGGGGAGTTTCTATCTGCTGGAGGGTAGGAGGGCTCTGCAGAGGGACCTGGGCAGGCTGGATCAATGGGCCAAATCCAACAATAGGAGGGTCAACAACACCAAGTGCCAGGTCCAGCACTTTGGCCACAACAACCCCCCAGCACTACAGGCTGGATGGAGACTGGCTGGAAAACTGCCCAGTGAAAAAGGACCTAGGGTTGTTGGTTGAGTCAGCTGAACATGAGCCAACATGTGCCCAGGTGGCCAAGAAGACCGATGGCATCCTGGCCTATATCAGCAATAATGTGGCCAGCAGGCCCAGGGCAGTGATTGCCACCCTGTACTTGGCACTGGTGAGGCCACACCTTGAGTGCTGTGTCCAGTTTTGGGCCCCCCAGCTTAGGAAGGATGTTGAGATGCTTGAGCATGTCCAGAGAAGGACAAAAAGGCTGGTGAAGGGTCTGGAACACAAGTCCGGTAGGGAGTGGCTGAGGGAGCTGGGGATGTTTAGCCTGGGGAAAAGAAGGCTCAGGGGAGACCTTACCACTCTCCACAAGTCTCTGAAATTAGGATGTAGCCAGGTGAAGGATAATCTCTTCTACCAGGCAACTAGCAGTAGGATAAGAGGACAGAGTCTTGAGCTGTGCCAGAGGAGATTTAGGTAGGAAGAAGTTCTCCGCAGAAAGGGAGATTTGATACTGGAATGGGCTGCCCAGGGAAGTGGTGGAGTCACTGTCCCTAGAGGTGTTTAAGGAAAGACTGGATTTGGCATTCTGTACCATGGTCTAGTTGACACGGTGGTGCTAGGTCATAGGTTGGACTTGATAATCTCAAAGATCTTTTCCAACATAGTTGATTCTGTGAGTCTGTGATTCAGTAAAACATTGTGCAAATGAGTGAATGGCCATGTGCTGTCATCCTTCTGGAGTTCACCTTCTCAGACAGATTTGTGTGTGTACAGATTGCAATATTTAAATGTATCTCGTGCAGGACAAATTTTTGACATTGCTCATCAACTGTAGTTTTTCCAAGCACTTCATCTCTTACAGCAGCACTGATCCTGTAAATATGAAGAAACAGTGTTTTGTTTTTGAGAGAGTGAGAGAGTTCAAGGCTGTTGAAGTCAGTTTGTGAGAGGAAAAGAAGGGAAAAAAAGAAAGATTCAATTTTTAGGAAATGATTGCCTCAGAGTACACTTTTCTTTTGATGTTGGCTTGAATACTGTTTCCATAATACAAATAAATTTTCCTTTCTTTCTATTTATTTCATATCATTTGACTTCAGGCAACAAATTTTTTACGCAAGAGATACATACACAAGGGGCTTTTAATTCTTTGCTCTCCTTCTTTCCAAGAGCAAGTCTCAAATACCTACCGTTTGGGGGGGGTTAATACTCTAGTAAAGCTTTATTCCTTTATCAAACAACAGATTTTCTGGTTTGTCGGTTTCAAAAACCTTCCACAAAGTAGGTTTCAAATACAGCGCAGGGCAGTGCCATTTTGGTTGAGTGCTGATACAAAGCGTACAATCTATAAAGCTATTACACTGCTAAAGCCACATAACCTTCTTTTAAAATTTAAACATTGTTTCCTACCAAACAAAGTCTGTATGGCATGTATCATATTCTCATAGTACTATGGTACTGTATCTCTGACATTTTTAAAATAATACATCTACTGTGCTGTAATTATTTTGAAAGTGCTTAACAAAGTTGAAAACATTGTGTGCTATTTAAGGGTATTATTGCCTTTATTCTTCTTAACCGGCATTTTGTAATTTCATTCCAAATTCCTTCTCACTGAAAGAATTAAAGTTTTAATTGTTTTAATGTAACAACAAGGAGATGCGTAACTCTTCCTAGCTATGATAACTAACTTTTGAACTGTGCAAATACATGTGAGTAGCACTAGTGATATCAACTGAAATAATGAAATTATGTTAGTTCCTCCTAGTGCCTACAGTGACACCAGGCCACCATGGGCATTTTGTGTTTGGGGATTGAATTACTTTGGATAACAGAAGAAAATGTGAATACTCCTTATCTTTTACACAGCCATTTAGTCCTAACTTCTCTCTCATTGATGCAGTTTTACATAAAGTATTACATACTATATGTCTGTTTTTCACACATTTGGTTAAAAATGTATAAAATTATGGTCGAATGGAAAGGAAGTGTTATTGTTTGTACTGTAAAATTTCTTATATAAATTCCATGTATTCCTTTTTTATTATGCTCCAAGCTGATATGCAGTTCTTGTTATTGTTGCCTTTATCTTAATATAGTTTTATATTTTTGTATTCCAGTATTCTCTTTAGTCCATAAGGATGACACTGATTTGTTTCAGTCTTCAATAACAAAGTATTAATTCTTAATGTATTGGGTTGCTCTGGACTTATGAACTTATTCCCATTTCTAAAATATGTTTTTCCAGAAAAGAGTCAGTGTATTTTGATCTGGTAAATAACACTCATACATTTTCTCTAAGTCTACAAGTCAAGCATATTATAAGGCCATGTAATAATGTCAGCATTTAAACAATTCCTTATTGACCTTTAATTGCTTGATACAGACAGCATCTACTTTATGAGATTGGTCATGGTAAGTTTATCAAATTAAAATTATCTTCACATTAAGAAAATAATGACACATCTGGCACATGGTACTTTTATGATTTTTTTGTTTGTTTGTTTGTTTGTTTGTCTTGGATATTTCACTTGGCTAGATCAAAACATCTTTGTTATAGGAGAAATTCTGAAGGTACTTGATGCTTGTATCTCAAGTGATAGAGCAGCAGATGACAAAATGTCTGGGCCACAGAGAATTTTTCATGTCTTCTAGGCCACATCAATTTTTCCTTAATTAAACACTCAGTAGGAGGCTTGCAGTTTCTCTGTTTTATGCAAATCCTGAATTAAAAAATCACCTGCCATTTTTAGATGAAATTGAATTTAGTAAGTTTGTGAAGTAGTTATCTTAATTAAAAGGAAAAATTCTGCATGTTAACTCGGTTATTTTCCACGTGAACTTCATACAATTTTAAATTTAAGGGAAGGAAAAGTATAGTTGCCCTTACTTTAGCATGGAGGAAAATAATTAAAGAGACACTCCAATATAAACAGCAAAAGCTGTGAGGGATAGGGAAAAGAAACTGGAAAAGGCAGAATAAGAAAAATAGCTTCAAAATGTTAGGTTGCAGAGTCAAGAAAAACCAAGCAAGCAAACACTTTCTGCAACAAGCCTTGTGTTCAGTGCTAAAAGCTTCCTACCTCTTCACCGCCTCCTGGCTTCATTAACAGTACCAGCTGTCAACAAGAGACAAACACCCCAGAAAAGGCCTTGCCCTTCTGAATGACTGAGATTTACTCGCTCATGCTTTTTCCCAGGATGATCCACAGTCTTTCTCATCAAGGTCCCAAAATGTTTCAAAGCCCATGACGTAACCCAAAAATAGAATGTTTTGTGTGAATTGGTGGATGGTATAAGGAATACACCTGACTTGTAACATGGTGTTTCCAAGCCATCATCCTGTTCAGTGGAAGACTACCCATGAGCACACCGCCACAGGCTCTTGTTCATGATTTCCTGCAGTAATGCTAAAAGTGAATATCCCCCCAGGCCGTGAGAGCAGGGGAAATCGCCTCACTGGGCTCTACGCTCTCCTTACTCAATGCTTTCAATTGCCTTCCCACAGTCTAAATAATTTGGTTTAGGCTTATGAAGTAGTGTGAATTAATCTCCAGACTGACTTTATTTCACTACTTAGTGCTAAACAGCTGGCAAAAGAATTGTTTTTTTACTGAAGCATATCTCATTTTCTCATTGTCTTCAGTAAAATGAAGGAGCAGAAAGGTGGACATGATTATCAATTATGATTATCACTTATTTACATCTGCTTGAAATTCTAGATGCTTCATAAGTCTACTTGTTTTATTGAATATGAGAAAAACCTCTTCATTAAAAACCACAAGTTTTTGATTATTATTTTCGTGCATCTTGCTGTATTAATGCAGTCCCTAAGAACATGGTGGTTGTCACATATTACCTGCTCAAAGGCTGTACTACCTACAGCTATAAGTAATATAATTTTCTGTAAGTTTTAAGCAGATTAATCTCTAGGTATCCTTTGCATAAAGATTTCAAGTATGGAAAAGCTTATTTAAATAGGTGCAACACTTTCTGCTCATATATTTATTCCTGGGATGCATATGCCAGCTATGTTGCAGCTATATGCAACATCTTCCAGTGTTGCATAAACATTTACCTGTTTCAGACCTTTCAACATGAGCAATTGTAACTTCCTTCCATGATTCTGCATTTATTTGCAATTATCTTTATTGTTAGAATAAGTAAAGGCCAAATTGGATGTTGTCTAAGCCATGCAGGTCAATTAGAATCAGTTCTTTTGTTCTCCAAAACAGCTCCAGCTGACATGTATGGGGTATGTTTGCATGTGAGTGAGCAGAACTGCTCTCTCTAGGTCACAGGGACAGCAACCCTGTCTGTAAGTGGAAGATACCCAGCATGTGCCTATGCAGTTAGGTGTTTTTAGTTTAGAAATGTGCAGTAGTCATCACCTTAGTCATCATGAAGAAAATTTTAATTGTAATTTACACAAATGCCTGCAGAATAGGTCTCAAGATTCTTTTAGGCAGAGACAATTGCTTGTATTCATGCAGAAAGTCCCTGTTCTCTGTCATGCCCTTGGTTTTAATGTCCATAACATCCTAGCTGGGAGAAATTCTGTCTGTAACTAGCAAAGCATAAAGGCAACTTCATTTACAGTAACTAGGCCCTATCCACCAGTTTTTGAACAAACCCAAAAGACAACCTTTTTACTCTGGAAGCCAAGGGAAGGAGACAGTCTGAGACAGACACCCTGAGACATGGTGCTGTCAGCTATTTCAAAGTTGTTTAAGGAGGCATGAGTTAGGGAAGACTTCAGCTGTTCTTCTTAGAAACGCAGACAACATGGAAAAGGTTCTCATTAGGAGGGTCAAATTCCTTACTCTACTAAGACATCCTGGGAAATGTATTACTACCTTTCTGTGCCCAGTCCTAGCAAATACTTTGAATGTAGGGAGTTTGAGCTCTTATGTGGGTCAACACAATGTAACTTTTCACTTTCCAGTTTCTAATGTCATCTCATAAATATAAGTTCTTAGACCAAACATTCACTCAGTAGTTTCCACTAATGTTTTCTACCCAGTGTATCAGCTTGGTTTACTGATAGCTTTTATATCACATGAGGGCAGCTACTCAAAAAGCTTAGAAACAGATTTTGAATTTAACACTCGTGGGCAAGGCGTAAAGGCTGACAGACAGCTCAGCATGGGCCAAGACACAAGCAGAGATTCTTGCACAATGTGTTGCCATAAAAAGAAAGGAGACAATAAATTTGCATCACAGCATGGGAAGAGGCAATGACCATAATCTCTTGGCATCTCTAATGAGAGAAAAGAAAATATTGTGGTGGAGCAACCTGTGCACAGAAAAATAATGATTCATTAGGTCAAAGTTACTTGTGGTTTACTGGGCACATAAAGGTGGGGTGAAGGATGTTGTAGGTAGTTATGTGTACTGTCACACTTAAAGAATAAAATAGGTGCTGTAGGACAGCGCCCTGCTAGGGGAGGACACTGCCCTGCCCATGGTGGAGGCATGCCTCTACCTGCTCCAGTGCAGCTCAGCCCAGTGCTCAAATCAGAGCTGGAATTCAGCCCCTTCACCCATGGGCAGGGGTGTGTGCCCTTGGTGGGCAGTGAAGGTCTGGCACTGCAGCCTGTTGGTGCAGCACAGGAAACAGTGGGTCTGGCTTCCAGGCTGAATTGAAATAGTTGTGGTTTTGGGGCACTGGGGATTTTGGGGTGCTAATAACTTCCTGCTGTATTTTGAAGTGGAAAGAGGCAATTAGAAGGCAAGTTGGATTTAAAAAAATACACCACTGCGGTTCATGCTTTACTGCACTATAAGTAACTAGCAACATAGTCTCCAACAGTGTGTGCAGAAAGGGCAGTAGGTGTTATTGCTTCACAAAATATTGTTTCATTTGTTTGAGGACACAGGCAGAGAGATAACATGTCAACAGAGGTAAGGAATTACGTGCTTGAGTGTTGCTGGGTTTTTTTTGTTTTTTGTTAAGGGAACTGGATTTACTGTAAGGAGAGCAAAGTAGCAGGAAAGAATAAGAGAGTGATTGAGAAGAGAAGAAGGAAAATGCAGAGCTGCAGAGTGAAGACAAAGTGTGAAAATGATGTTATTTAAATGTAGCATTGTTAAGTTATTAGAGTGAATGCCTTATTGACTGGAGAATGTTAGCAGAAGTTCAAATAACCTGATTGGTCTGTAAATCATTGTCCAAGTTGTTTTCTCTTAGATGTACATAACATTGTTTCTTGGTTTTTGCTGCAAATATTCAACAGGTAGAATGTGAGGCCTTTTATTATTTGCTATGGTAATATGTGACTATACTTCATAACTTCCTGTTCTACAAAATCATTGTATCTGTAATAAAACTTATGGAATAAATGCACTGTGTGCTTTTAGGAGGTAAAAAACCAAACACCAAAACCACACCAAACCAAAACCAAAACTACACCTTTATCCTTATCCGATTAAAAACCTAAACTGAAACTCCAGTAGCCAAACAGTCATGATTGTCCAAAAGAATTCCCTGATATAGATTTAATTTTTACCTGATATGACTGCTGTAGCAAGGGAAGTTAGTACAGCTGTCACCTCAAAAGGAATGGTGGGTGCAGTCATTAGCAGGTGCCTCTCTCTCTTTCCTGGTAGTAACAGTGTTTCATACACCTTTCTGAACATTAGATTCATCCCCAGCTTTTTATCTGTTCCCTTTTTATCCCTCAGCCTCCACAACTCCCTTCTGATCAGGTTAACTTGTTTTCATTTGTGGCAATCATTCATTGGTTTATTCTGAGTACTTCTACAGCCAAAACAGAAATCCATTAAATCTATATAGCAGTTTAATCTCAACCAATAATTGCTCATTAATCTTGCTGGAAATACACATTTTCTTCAGCCCATTGTCGAGGCACAAGCTTGAGAAAAAAAAAGCGAAGTATTTAATCAGTTTTTTAAAGTTTGTTAATGACAAACTCTGGCTGACAGATTAAAAAATTAGGTCTGCTGCACTGGGGTGCATTCAGTTTTTAAGAAGTGATTAACTATATGCCAAGCTGTCAAAGAAATTTTGCATGAAAAAAGAGGAGTTGTTAATATTATTATGTCTCTGCCCAATGATTTTATAATGTCCATTTTAAATATACATGGAAAAAAACAAGTCAGCATCATACAGTAAGTTTCAAAAAGTAGAGTTTTGTAACTATGAAAAGAGAAGCCTGAAACACCTTTTATGCTCATTCATACCCTCCCTCATTTTTTTTCTGCCATTGGTTTGACTTTAAAAACACTTCTCTCCTTCCCTCTAAAATTTTAGTTACATCTTACAATTACTGCTAGCTAATTGAATTGATCACAGATTTTGGCTTTTCTGTCCTGAAGAACTTCTCCTTATTCTTGCTCTCCCATCAAACAATAGCTACATCCTGGGAGACTCAGTTTTCCAGTGCAGTTGGATTTGCTGACACAGGTAGGTCATGGCCTGGGTTGATTTAGAAGTCCCACTCTTGCTAAATAATTCAACCCATTTTATGGCTACTTGCTTAATACCCAGTTTCTGGGGAGTTGGTAAAGTGTCTGACAAAAGGTCAAATTGATTGCACTACTTCTCTCGAACTTTTGCTGCTTCCTCATGCTGCTGTCAGTATATCTTCACTTCTGATTGATTTTCTTAATTCAAAAATTGATGCAAAAAAGTCTTTTCTAATGAAAAGCATGTTTGTCAATATTCTCCACTTCCTTTATGGATTTCTGTTGCGTTGTTACTTTGATTACCAGCTCCTGACCTGTTTATATTCTGGTTTGCTTGAAAACCCAAATCTTCATTCTCCAAATGTGTAGTTGCATTGTAAAGATCTTTTTGAGAGCAGAAAGCAGCCTCATGCTACCTGACCTGTACTGTATTTTTATATTCAGAAAGAGAAGAAAAACAACCTGTTGTGAGCAGCAAGTCTTTATTTCTGGTCAGAGATGAATTCCCAGATAAAAGGATATATTTCTTCTTTGCCTTGTGACATGAAGTCAGACTTCAAAAGCCTTCTACTTGTTCAAAGTGACTTGGAGGCTGAAGAAGTGACACTGTGTAAGACTGTGTATGACACACACCACTGCTGTGCACTTGTTCTGTGCAAAGTATTGAGTCTTGAACTCTTTTTATTTTGATAGAAAACCCATCATAATGTTTGACTATTACAAAGCTTTGGCATCACAGATGTTGAACTTTTCTTGACGCTTGTATACATCATACAAGACCAAGCAAGGGAAGCTGCATTACAGACATTGTTTTGTGTTGCAATGATGAATTGCTTCTGCCACTGATCACCACACCAGCAATGGAGTACATGGCTGTAATAACACATTTTCACATGCCATTTGTTAGTTCCAATGTTGACTGATCTTTTTCCAATGCACCCTTAGACTTTCTTTGCGGTTAAATGCAGCAACTTTTGAGGATTTCGCTATTCAAACAGTAAATACTAACTGAAAAAGATCCTATAATTCAAGTGAAAATAGCCCACATTACCCAGTCCTCCAAGATTTTATACAGTTGAGCACATCCTCTATTAATTTGGTTTTCCAGGATTCTGTATTGATGAAGTGAAGTTTAATAAGATGTAACAGAAGCACCTTCCCTCCCTACATTTGTTAAAGTTGTCCTAGAAGGATGTGAACACAAACTCTGAACTGGTATCAAATTTGAAAGATCAAATTTTGATCAGGAAATCTTTACTAACATCTTGTTGTGAGGGAAGTGAATTGGTAGTCCAAGTGGAGACTGGTGACAAGTGGTGTTCCTTGGTAATTGGTATTGGGACTGGTGAAGTTCAGCACCTTTGTTGGCAACATGGACACTGGGACAGAGTTCACTCTTAGCAGCTTTGCTGATGACACAAAGATGAGTGATGTGATCAACACAACTGAAGGAAGGGATACCATCCAGCAGGACCTGGACAATCTGAGAGGTGGACCTTTGCAAAGCTCATGAAGTTCAGCAAGGCCAAGTGCAAGGTGCTGCATCTGGGTCAGGGCAATCCCAAGCACAAATATAGGCTGTGTGGAGAACGGATTGAGAGTAAGCCTGTGGAGAAGGATTTCGGGGCATTACTGGACAAGAAGCTTGATGTGAGTTGACAATATGCACTTGTAGCCCAGAAGGCCAACTGTATCCTGAGATGCATCAAAGGAAGCAGGACCAGCAGATCAATGGAGGTGATTCTGCCTGTCTGGTCTGCTCTTGTGAGACCCCACTTGGAGTGCTGCATCCAGCTGTGGAGTTCCAAACAAAAGACATGGACTTGTTGGATTGAGTCAAGAGGAAGGCCCTGAAGATGCTCAGAGAGCTGGAACACCTCTCCTATGAAGACAGGCTGAGAGACTGGGGCTGTTCAGCCTGCAGAAGAGAAGGCTCCAGGGAGACCTTATAGCACCTTCCAGTGCCTGAAGGGAACCTAGAGGAAAGCAAGAGAGGGATTTGTTACAAGGGATTGTAGTGACAGCACAAGGGAGAATGGCCCTAAGCTGAAGGATGGTAGGTTTAGTTTAGATATTAGGAAGAAATTATTTACAATGTGGGTGGTGAAGCACTGGAACAGGTTGCCCATAGAGATTGTGGATGCCCCATCTCTGGGAGTGCTCGAAGTCCAACATGGATGGGGCACTGAGCAACCCAATCTAGTGGAAGGTGTCCCTGCCCATGGAGGGAGGGTTGAAACTACATGATCTTTAAGGTCCCTTCCAACCAAAACTCTTCTACAAATCTGTGATTCTTTCTTCTTATCCTAATGCATTGTATTCTGCATTGCTGGGCATCTAGCAGATTTTTCTCATGTTGTGAACAGGCAGTGAAGCTATTCTGGGTGACTTACCTAGCAGTAATGCCTACCAGTGCACCAATTATCTTCTGTTTTAATTATAGATATTCAAGATGAAATATTATTAAAAAATGGCAGGCTAAAAACTAGTCTCATTTGTGCTCATTGCAATATAGCCATAAACGCACATAGATGGTAGAAACAGAATATTCTTTTGAGGGAGAATTTCTTTAATTTCTCCTATATTCTCTGCATAAGTCAACAACCAAGAATTGAAAACAAGGGGAAAAAATCCCCAATGTCATGGCTTCTGTGTGCTGTTTTTATGCTTGCATTAAATCTTTATGATAGTAAGGAGAACTAAGTAGCACAGAACAGCACTGACCATTGAGCACTGCCTATGAGAGGTGGGTGGTGTGGGTTTCTTGAGAATAAAGTTATCTATCAGAGCCCATGGTTTTAATGGTCATTAAATCATCAACAGAAACAAACATGAAGATTACACTGTGGAATAACCTACTTCTTTTTTTTGCCCTTTTTTGTCCCATTCCACTTTTCTAATACAGTGCTCAGAGCAGCTTTCTGTAAAAGGCTCTGCATAGCTCAGGTGATTCATGTTCTCTCCAAGAAACTGGGATTATCTTCAGCACGCCTCTAAAACTGTTTTGCTTTCTACTCTATGACTTAAAAGTGGCTCACATTCTGTGAAGTTCTCGCTGAGTGTTTAAAACATTTAGCAATAATGCTTTCCTCAAAGCTGCTACAAAGTAGTAGGAAATTCTTATTAGTTTTATTAATGATGCTGGTTAGCAAATAGGCATGTTCTCTTCTTGCTTTCTGTCACTGAACCGGCTATTCCCCCAAACAGGAAAACAGAGTAAGTCTTAAAGACTCTGTGGCCTGTAATATTATTTTAAAATAATTTTGCTATTCATTGGTGTTACAGAACATAAAAGAGCAAAAGTTGGTGGAAATAAGTGCTATCTCCTACTGTCTATTCAGTCCCTGAAAAAGGCTTTCTTCATTTATTATGCAAGAACAAAATTCCCTGTTTATTCAATTTGCCTGAGCTTAGTATGTCAAGGAAGAAAAATTGTATGGCTCTGCAGGGCCACCACTCCCAGTATCACACAAACCTCTTGCTTATTCTTGGAGTGATTGTCCCCATGGGGTTATCAAATCAAGAGAGAAACATGAGTAAAATATAGTAAGATATTCTTACAGAGGCCTGAGTTTATGAAAAATATCTGAAGTTCTGCAGTATTTTGAGGACTATTTCATGGTAACTTAGTGTCCCAGACCAGAAAATGTTACTAGAGAAAAAGGAGAGATTCTGGAGTAATCTCTGCATATGCATGGACTGTAAAGGAGAACAACAGCAAAGAGACCCCTAGAAAGGTTTCAGGAGGAAAAAACCCTACCACAACTCAGTACAGAAACTACCTCAGTAAATATCCTTATTTACTTTATTTCATTTAAATGAAATAGTCTTATTTCTAGCAGGTACAGCAGTTTATCCTGTGCATGAGTGTTGGCTCACTATACACATTAAGGATAGCAAACCCTTAACTCTGGCCTTAGTACAACTGCATTGAAATGTTTACAGATGTATCTTTTCTGAAAACATAGATTTTGGTATTGATGTTTTTCAGTCAAATTACAATGAATCCACCTAGCCATTACACTCTTGATGTTTGGAGATGTTTTAAATGATTCTTGATGAGCCAACATGAAAAAAAGGAGAATGGGCACTTGTGTAGATTAAAGTGCGGTGTGGATGTTAACATAAAAACACTGAATTGTGCTTCACAGATAACTGTTCATGTGTTGCATGAATGAAAGAAAAATCATACACCTGATCTCCTTTCTCAGCATTCCAACTAAAACACAGTTTTCCTTTTATTCCAGTAGTTCAGGAATAAATTATAGAGTTTCTTTCTGTTTCTCTCCATTCAAACTCTCAAAGTTTGCACAGCTTCAGCATACAATGAGTCAAATATCAACAGAGCACTTAAGAAGTTGATCAATTTTAAGTGTGTAGGAGTTTCTGTGATTCAGAAAAAGTAGGTATTCTACCCATACATAGGAACAGTATATGGGTTTGAAATGGGAATAGTTTTCCTCCAATTTCATCAATCAGTTTTATGAGATAGAATCCCTTTATATAAAAATAGCAATCTGGACAAATGTCAAATGATTGAACAACTCTTTCGTGAATATGTGGCAATCCATTTTCATACCAATCATTGATTTTGGCAATGAGAGTGAAATCCCTTTGAATTGTATTGATAGGTTAAATTTCTCTATTAAATATATTGCAAAATGGCCTGAGTGTTGTGCAGTGCTGCAACAGATGCAATAACTTCATAGTACCTTTTTTCTTATTTTTTTAACAGAGCTTTTCTGAGGTGGTGATACATATTAGCTCATTGAAATGAAACAGGATGGCCGTTCGCAATATTTTAATAAAAGAGAACATGCCCAGGCTGCTATGTAATTAACTATGCCTTTGAGATATTCTTGCATGTAGAGTAGATCTTTTTCCTATTAAATTGCCATTTATTTGTGACCTTTAATGTATCACAAACAGTCTTCTTTCTACATCCTAAGTAGCGCTGGAGAACAACAATAAACTGTTGTATTGCTCTCCTTAAATGACACTTACAGCTTGGCAGAGTTACAAGAGAGCTGGTAGGTTTGCCATTCAGGATCTAAAATAAAGGACTTATCCGTTGCTCCCAGCAACATTTTACTTCCTTGAAATTTTAGAAATACAATTAACTGTTGGATTTTCACCTCCCAAAAGTTTCTGGGATAAGTAGCTGATTGTGTCCTTTAATATTATTGTTATTACTATTATTATTACTGTAGTCGTTACTACTATTATTATTTCTTGGGCCTCATCAGGTGTTTAAAAGAAGTTTCTAATGCTAAACCTCTGAACCTGCTTTGGTGCTGTTTCTCCCCTCCCTTCTGGGTGGAAGCTGAGGGCAGGCCCTGCACCTGTGTCTGTCCCAGGCAGTACACACAAACCCAGGCAAGACTGGTAGAAGCCAAGTCAGCTATTTTTTTGTCCCTTCAGACCCTAAAATGCTGCTTTTCCTTCCTCGACGTGTACGCTGTGTCCTGTCAAATCAAGAAAAAGTGATCTCAGCTTCATTGTGACATTTTGAGAGAAGGCTACTGAAGTGTGCAGTGAAATTTTATGATTCCAAATCAAAAGTGGTAAATATTAAATGATAGGGGATGTTAAGTACATGGTCACTGGTGTTCAGAGAAAGGTGGCTCTATGTAAGTAGAAAGGAGCTGGTTTTTTAAGATCTGTATTGAATATGGAATTTTAAGAAAAGGCTAAAACGCAAGCCTGTATTCCAGTCCTGCAGCCTTTTACCTAATCATTGGCAGCAAGCAACAAAGGCTGTGTGCAAAGAATTATTTTAAAATTAAAATGGGTATAAAAATTACATTAAAAACCTTGGGAAGAGCTCATTTTGGAGTCTAAGCTGGCAGTGTATTCACACTAAGTATTTGAGTATGAAACTTAATGTTTATGTGAAAGGGAAGGCTATTTTGCCTGACAGGATCTTTATATACAAAATAACAGTTGTTTTCCACCAGCATTCAGATCACAGAGGTGTTGACCAATGGAAATGTGTGTAGTGAATAAGGCAGTTTAGCAAGAAATTTCTAGGAGCAAATTAAATCTTTTCGACTTAAGCAGAATAATTGAACCACTTTAATGTTTGCACCATGCCAAAAAACACCACCAATCTTTTATGGCCATAATTACACCTATGGGGGTCTTGCCCGGGGTTGTAGAAGTTTGTCATGAATATTGATTGAGTTTCATTTCCACCTTTGGTATCTTGATCCTTGACCCAAAAGCTCTCAGACTTCAGGGTGCACACAAAGTTTTGCTGCATTCAGTGGCAAGTAATGCTGTATATGGATTTGTTCCTAGCAATGTGCTTTGGAGCCTCAGAGTTGTCCCCATTGGAGGCTGGGCCAGGCACCTATCCCTTAGCTTGTGACCAACACCTGTTGCTGTGCACACATCGAAAAATTCGAGTATAAGTAAGTTTTATTTTCTAGATGGCTGTGTATTTTAAAGTTTGACAGCTTCAGGTCATACAGTCTGCAAGCAGAAGTTTAAAAGAAAAGTTTAAAAAATAATATATGCCCCAAAATGTAATGTTTTGTATTGTAAGAGACTGATAAGACCTGTAAGACTTGGATGTGGAGTTAAATCCATTCAGTGTGAAGTTATGCTATGCATAGAATCATAGAATATCTGTGTTGGATAGGACCTACATCAACCCCTGGCCCTGCACAGGACAGCCCCAAGACATCACACCACGTGCCTGAGAGCATTGTCTGAACACTTGAACTCTGTCAAGCTTGGTGCTGTGAACACTTCCCTGGGGAGCCTCCCAGTGCCCAAGTACCCTCTGGGTGAAAAACCTTATTCTAATATCCATCCTAAATCTCTAACAGAGCTTCAAGTCATTCCTTTGGGTCCTGTCACTGATCACCACAGAAGATATCAGTGTCTGTCTCTCTGCTTCCCCTCACAAGGAAATTGTGACTGCAGTGAGCTCTCCCCTCAGTCTCCTCCAGGCTGAACAGACCAAGTGACTTCAAACACTCTTCATGCAGCTTCCCCTCAAGGCCTTTCACCATCCCCGTGGCGCTCCTTTGGACGGTCTCTAAAAGCTTAAAGTCTCTTTTATATTGGAGCACCTTAACCTGCCCCAAGCCCTCGAGGTGAGGCCGCCCCAGAGCAGAGCAGAGCAGAGCAGAGCAGAGCAGAGCGGGACAATCCCCTCCCTTGCCCGGCTGGCCATGCTGTACCTGATGCCTCCCTGGACACGGGTGGCCCTCCTGGCTGCCAGGGCACTGCTGACTCAGGTTCACGTTGCCATCGACCAGGAGCCCCAGGTCCCTTTCCCTGGCGCTGATTTCCAGCCTCTGGTTCCCCAGTCTGCCCGTACACCCAGAATTGCCCCGTCCCAGCTGCAAAAATCCGGCACTTTCCCGTGTCAAACTTCGCAGGGTTGGTGATTGCCCAGCCCTCCAATTTGTTCACTAGTAGCTTATCGACTTCCCTCAATTAGAAAACCTAAATGACTGTACCTCTGTGTGAAGATTGATCTGCACTCTGGTGGGAAAAAAAAAATAAAAATTGCTGAAGACGTGCGTCTGGGCCAGTGGCAGGGCCAGGGGCCGCAGCCTCCGCCCGGCTCCCTGCCCCGTGTCGCCGAGGGCCGCTTCCCCGAGCCGCTGTCGCGGTCGCTGCTGCGGGGGGCGGCGTGGGCGGGTCCGGCGGTGGCGAGGAC
>VZRH01000342.1:3623494-3670862 GCA_013397555.1 Urocynchramus pylzowi | reverse complement strand
GCGGCTGCTGCCTGTTGTTGTGGGCCCCGCGCTCTGCCCGCCGCCCGGAGCGGCCGGCCGCGGCCGCTGCTCTCCCTGGGTCTCTTTTCGTAAGTGTTAAAAGGAGTGTGGGGGGGATTTAAAAAGAAGAGTAGAGCTGCTTAAGCCTCCGCTCCGGAGAGGAGGGAAAGTCTGCTCGGCGGCGAGGAGGCTTCCCAGGGCGCAGCGAACTGATTCAGGAGATTAATTTACAAGTGGGCGACAAAAGGTAAAGCCTGAAAGATGGATCGCTTGTGTGAGATGGAATGGGAGCTTTCGAGGAAAGGTTTATGACTGGTCTTAAAACGTCACTTTTGAATGTCTTTCGAATGTTTTTCGACTTCGAAATGCTGTAAGTCTCTTACCATAGGTAGCATAATTGGCCACATTTCAGAGTTCACAGGAAAGGCAAGAAAGTAAATGTTACTCTTCAGTATCTTATTTCCTCCAAATGCCTCGTGTTCTTATTCAGCAGCACTTGATTTGACCGCGGTTGTTTCTTGGTGCGACCCGTCTAAAGCAAAGCTTTAAGTAATTCCACTGAGTTATAATAATTCAACCACCCCATCTTCCTTGTGCAAAAACGTATTTCTGTAGATGCATGCTTTTGAGTTTGCAGACCTGTTGCTTTGTACTTTCAGACTAGAAAATGTTCTCAGTAAAATACCATATACTTAACTGTAGTGATAGCTCTCTTTTCAAATTACAGTCTTATGTAGGTGAGAAGGGCATGTGTATTTTTTATAATTATATTTAAGCCTTTCAGACTTTGCTGAGCTTTTCAGATAGTTTTTGTTTTGTTTTGTTTTTTTGGTTTTTGGTTTTTTTTGTTTTTTAAGATGCCTTAGCTAATTTGAAATTCATTACAGATAGTAAAAATAAGGCAGGGTTATGACTTGCTAGTTTCATCTGGTGCTGCCCAAGTCACAGGGAAATGTGACTGACTGTTCAAGGGATTAAATAAATGAATTTCATGTGGAAGTCAGTTGTGTGGAAAAAGTCCCGACAGCCTTCTTTGACACAGATCTGTATACTTGTTAAGGTAACAGTTCAGTAGTTTTATCTTTTGGCTGAACAAATGAAATACATAAAATGTAAAAACAAACCACCCTTCCTCATGTCTAGTACACTCTACTAACAATAAAAAAGGGAGTTTTTAGAGCATGGTATTTTTATGTGTTTTTCCTGAATCAAAACACTGCAGGAATGTCTTAATGCGGTGTAATACTGTTTACTAGGTGATTGCATTTGTGCATTTAAAGGAGTAAACATGTATCCTCCCAAAGTCCATAAGGACTGAAATACATAACTTTGGGGAAATTTTTTTCTGATATAGTTAGTTTTTATCAGTTAGAGTAGGAAACAAAAGGTTTTCTAGATCAAAATGGTATAACTACTCAATGTTAAGGTAAGTGCTGGGGTGTTTTGTGGTGCAGGTTTGGTTTGTTTGTTTCTCCTTTTTTTTTTCTTTTGGTAGTCCTGAGTATTCATCTTTTTTCAGATGTTCCCATCTTAGACCAATAGAACTTCTGTAATTACTTCAAGACCAAATTTTATTTCAAAAAAAGTTTTGTAAAACAAATTTAACAATTGACTAGTCCTCAGTAGTTTAAGTACTGTATGCAATTGATCCAAGCCTTTTCCCACTTGATCCAACTAGTCATTTTAACTAGTTTATATCACTAGGCTGATTTTAGTAAGACTGCTTAACTTGTTCTGTGGTATTTTTCACTTGATTGTGGTGTCTCAAAGCGTGCTCATTTACTGTGGATTCTTTCAGTAGCTTTCTAAGTGCAAACAGTTTAATTTTAGTGGCTTCTGAAGTCGTGTGCAGAAACTGGGTACCTTCTTCCTCTCCCTCCTAAGATGTGCTGCATAAAGGCCCCAGTTGGTCTCAACGGTGGGAAGAACATTAAAGTGACTTAGAAACACCCACGAAGTGCTGGTGAAACCTGTGGTGTCAGAGCAGTACCTGAAGTTGTTACAGCAGTTAATTCCAGTCTCCTTTTCTAAAGTCCTCTGAGTCAGGTGTAGAAATAAAAATTCAGTGAAGTTCCTAATACAGTGTGCTCTCAGTGGAACCTCCTGCGGTTGATAAATATTTCAAGAAGCTGAAAGTTAGTGATACATTTTAAATGCACTGCTAAGCTGAGATACTTCATGGTCCTTTGCATACACATTTGCATTATTCATTTGTGCTGTGCAGGTAGATAATGGGCCAAATCTATCTTTGGTATTACTCCACTGATTTCTGAGTAACTGGGCTAATTCAACCATATGTGTACGTCTTGCTTTTTGGAAGTCCAAGGCAAAGTCGGAATTACTTTGGTTATTTTATTATACAGGTAAGAGTTGTTTGTACACTAACTATTAATGTTTGGTAGCATTTTTGAAGCATTTCTTCATTAGGATAATTGCAAGCAGAAGGTATAATTTAATTTTCTTCTTTTTTCTGAAAAAAACCCACGGTTAGTGTTTTAGTTGCTGAAGTGACTGAGAGATGTGATAAACCAGCTTTCTGTCATTGGTAAAAGTTCATCCTAATAACCTACTAACTTAGAAGTTCTTGACACACTTTATACCATGATACACTCTCTCTGCATATTTTAAGCAGCCTTCCATGCTTGGGTCCATGATACTGATGTGCTGCATTTGTGTGTATGCATGTATACAAACTGTACATATATCTCTATTTTAAATAACTAGGTGCTTGCTTTAACTTACAATAAGAGGCAGAGGTAACAGAAAATGGAAAGCCTTGATCCATTTGCATGGACTACATTTAAAATGCTGACTCTGAGCAGGTCATTCAGATGGCAGAGTATATAATGCATTTGATGGAAGCTACTATCCCTACATTTAAAACTGTATATGAAAGAAGTTATTGTTTGTGGGGGTCCTTCCTTCCTTCCTTCCTTCCTTCCTTCCTTCCTTGCTTCCTTCCCTCCTTCCTTCCCTCCTTCCTTCCCTCCTTCNTCCTTCCCTCCTTCCCTCCTTCCCTCCTTCCCTCCTTCCTTCCTGATGTTGTAGAAATGTTAATGTCAAATTCAACTATTTAATTTTAAGATCCAGAGAGATCCTATCAGAAGACCCTTAGCATGGGGTTCATGCTATTATCAATAATTTCTGCCAGAGATCAAGGCCTTTGTATGGCACTTGCAGGATGCTTATTCCAGTAATAGGCTTTTGAAATAGCTAACCTGAAAATTAAAGCAGAAACTTTGTCTTCCCAGCTATGAACACATGAAAAACTCTGTGTTGAGTGCTACAAAAATGTGCAGTTTTAGGGGTCTGGAAGAAAAAGTAGGTGGAAACACAACTCTCATTTCAGTTAGTTGAAGTAAGGCTCTACTTAGTACACCCTGTGTCTAACATTTTCTAATGATAGTGTGCACAGCCGTCTTATTCAGCAAAAGTCCCTCTTTTTATCACAGCACAGGGGAACAAATCAGAACTTGAGTCAATAAGGAGCCAATGAAGAAAACACTTATACATTTAGGATGTTGCCAAGGAATTATCACCATTGTATGTAATTCCTGTTAAGAATACATACAAACCTGAAAAGTTTTATTCTCAGTGGAATGAAACATGTTGAAGCCAAATAACTTTTGCAGCTTTAGCAGTTGTCAGAGAAGCTAAGACTTGGTACATGTCTCTCTTCTGTGCCAAGGAATTCTGTAAAAATCTATTGAGCCTGCAATAAGCATATATTGACAATTTCTTCTAAAACTATAGGCAGAGAAATAAAGTTTGACTGTTGAGCAATTACATTAAATTGTTTGGTGATCAGCAAGCACTCAGATGTCATTACATTTTTGGGTTTTTTTTCCTAGTTCTGGCATTAGTTTTCCTGGTAATGATGAATACTGATTTTTTTTAAAGAAAATTTGACTTCTTTTTAATAATTTTACCACTGAGCAGGTGTACACCATGTGTTTAAGATATTTTGATTGTGTAATAAATGAATACATTAATATTGATTATTGTCATTCTCTTAGCTTTGTTCAAGTGTTGTGTAAGGATATCTACGTGTGGAGTGGTACCAAGCAGTCAGTTTGGAAACTGAGGGCAGAAGATGCCTTTGCTTTCTAGTATGTATAGGCTCTCGTTCTGGCATATGCTCAGGGCTGTTTCACCTGGAAGAGGTACCCATTCATTGTGATGTTTGCTTGCATGGTGGCTGGAGGATGATGTTGGTTGCCATGGTGGGAAAAGGGCAGACTGCTTGTCCAGCCTACTGGATGGCCCAGCAGACTAGAAATTAGTAACAGCATTTCTTCGACGGCCTTGGTTGTGCAGTTGCTCATTTCGGTTTTGTGAACCCACTGCACAGTTGGAATTTGTAGTACATCTGAAGTCTAATAAGTTTGCTTTTCTGTTTCCAACTCTTTCAACTTTTCTTAACTGACACAGTTCATGAATGTGCAAAAGGGACATGCCTGATACAAGTCTCTTGCACAGAGGATTAAAATGACTGCATCATCAATAATGTCAGAGGGGTGTTGTTGACTAAAATGTAGAAAACAATATAAAAGTGAAGAGGAAATATTACACACTTGTAGTCTTTTTGCAGTTAATAGCCATCATCAGAAGGATCAATATTTTATTGCTGAGCTCAGTCCAGCATGAACCTTCTAATCATGTTTTTATCTTTTAAAGTCTTGAAACCGTTAGTTGTCATAAGATGGCCATTAAGCAATAGAAAAGTCAGCCTGTGGCTAGAAATTAACTGAGAAAACCTAAAACATTCTTCTAATGCAAGAGATGGTGAATTGACAATAGATAAAGACAAAGAATAGATAATTGACAAAGATAGCAGATAGACTCTGCTATCCTTCTATCCTTAAAATAGAAGGATAGCAGAGTTTTTAAGCAAACAAACAAAACTCTTCAAATCCTAATAAACAGTTTTTTTGGGTTTTTTTTGTTTTTTTTTTGTTTTTTTGTTTTTTGTTTTTTTTTTTTTTTTTTTTTTTTTTTCCCTCAAGTTTCAATGCTACCTGTCTGCCCTGCCCTGATTTCAGGTTAGATTTCTTTTGACTCCCCAGTTGACACTCTCAACTGGCTTTTTATGTGATAAAAATTGAATAGTCAAATTTCAAATTGAGAGTCAAGCGTGCAAATGGCTCCATGACATCTTTCTGTGAGAAGCAGTTCTCATCTTTGTCCTTGGTCTATGCTCCTTTTCTCCACCTCAGTCTGCACAGTGGCTCTGTTGTTTTTCATTGTCTTTCTGTGGCATTCAAATCCATTATGTATTCACAGCTCTATACTGCTGAGCTATGACTCTTTTTAAGTAATTCCCACCTAATTGATACTCAGTCACATGGGTAAAGTCCTTCAAAAAAGCTCCTGTCAGCCCAGTCTCTGCCCTTAGCTGGGGAGAGAGATGCTCCTCAGTTCTCATGTGAAATTCGGAGCTGTTAGGGAGGGAAGTTCGTGACTGCTGAATCAGAGGAAATATTTTTAGTGATCTGTCTCTAGTACTTTCTTTTTTTTTTTTTTTTTTTTTAATGAGCTTGATGATATTCAGTCAAAGCCAGAAGTTCTCTGATGGTTTAAAATGAGGTATCAAGATCTGCTGAAATTAGTGGAAATTGACTTACTTATCAGGAGGTGGATCTGTGTTGGGTTGCCTTATGTTGCCCTTGTAGTTATGGAAGACTTGCCTGAGCTGATGGGATCCGTATGTTTTGTTGTGCTCTTGCTGAAACTGCTACACAACTGCTTTAAGTAACTTCAGCCATAGTAAACTACAGCACATCTTGGCATATCCTGTGGAGGAGGTGAAATGTCACCGGCTTTATCTGCTTAAACTGTATTTGAAATCATGCGCTAAGAAGGATGCAATTAAAAGAGGAAAGGAAATAGTATGAAAACTGCAAAAGCCCTTGGGCTTTCCTAAATAATTTTACAGCATCTTCACCGTATTTGTTCCCCTCTAAACAGTCATAAAGGTAGACATTGCACTGGAAGGGTTTGTGCTTGACATTCATAAAGTTTCAAACACTGATGTATTTTGGGTTTAATTTTAACCAAGCACAGATGCCTAAAAAGTCGTTTCCAGTAAATGATTTGCTGGTGCTAGGACCTGATGAATAACTAGCGCTCCCTAATCTATTAATTGAACCAACATATAGAAAAGAATTTAGAGCAATTTTATTTTAATGTAATTGTTCCTGTATGAGATTAATACTACGTATGAGTATTGAGTAACCCCAGCATTAATCGTATTTCCTTCTTCATAATTCTTTTTCTGCCTCAGTTCACTGTAAGGCTATATATGCTCTGGTCCAGCAATGATTTGTGATTTTCATCACAAAGAACAGAGACTGTGTATTCAGTACCAAAATATTAAATGTATTGAAATTGTAGTTACAGAGGTGGAGAATTTTCCTTCAGCAGTAGCATAATGGAGTGTATAGATTTCTCAGTCATTTTTGTCATATGAGTTACTTGCATCCACTTTTAAGGAGGTCTGCATTCTCCCATTACTGCTCTTGTAGTGTGCTGGCAATCCATGGTTTTGGTTTGGGTTTCTTTGTTTTTGGGGGGTTTGTTTGTTTGTTTGTTGGTGTTCTTTGTGTTTGTTTTGTTTGTTGTTGTTTTGTTGTGAGTTTTATTTTTTTTTGTCTGTGTTTTTACGACTATTGCTTAAATTTTGTTTCATAGATGAAATAACTACTTTGTTCACTTTTCAACTGTAATGTAGTTATTGCTCTGGGTACCCTATGTACTTTGTTTCTAACAAGTATCTACCACAAAAAAAGTTACTTAACTATTTTTTTAGTATACCTATAAGTAGGGTTTTTCAAATGCCATTGCCCCTCTTAAATAAGCTTCTGCAGTTGTTTTCAAGCCCATGTAGATACACATACAGTGCTGAATTATATGAAGAATGATATCAAAATTAGCCATGTCCAATTAGCTCTGTATTTAAATAGGAACTTTACCTAGAGTGTGCATCTCTATACTCCCTCAGTGCTCTTTGCTCAAGTTGTCTGTCTTTGAAGAGTGGCATTTCACACAACATTAGTCCTAACAAATTGTTATTTTCACAGTATCTTTTAGTTTGACAATCTTTTGTTTTCACTGTGTTTAATGGTAGTTTAAAGTATATTTTTAAGTTAGTGTTAAATTATTATAATGAACCTGTGCAGCACATCATAAATAAGTTATTTCTAATATTGTATGAGCTGTCTGGCTTATAGTGTAAATTTTGTACAATGAGAACTTGCTGTAAATCAGACACATGCTCCTTGATTCAGTTGATGGGGTAGGCCAGAACTTCATTTTCTTGGTAGATGTAGTTCTGTGGTGAAGAGCTAACACTAGGTCACAGCTTCAGGGAGGCAGGTAAGGGGAAAGGGGAAACAAACAGTAAAGTCTTAAAAGGTGGTGATATTTTTCATTTGGACGTCTAGCTGACATACTGGTTCTTCCAACTAAAGAAAAAAGGCTGCTGTTATTTTAAGAGGGCAGTAAAAATGTATAGACGTTTTCAAGGAAAGATTAAAGCAGAAGGGTTTATAGATCCATCACATATTGAATGAGACCCAAAGCACCTTTGCAATGTCCCTGTAGGCATCTCAGGACTGGGTTACACTCAAATGGAATTGGCAAAGTTAATCTTTTTCCTGTGGACTATGACGATACACTATGTGCTGGATTACCTGAAAACATTCCTTAAAAGTTACAGGATTTCCTTTAATGGATAAACTCTTGTGTTAACAGCTTCTTGACTCATATCTTTAGGCTCTCTTCTGTAGCCTATCATGACAGACTTTTTTTTTTTTTTTAAAATGTTGCCAGTTTGTTCACGTGTTGATGATGTCTTGCACACAGACACAATAGCATTGCTTCATGGCACGTGCATTACACATATGAATTTATCTCTTTGCAGAAAATGTTACCTGAACTAATATTCTGGATATACCGGAAGTCAACTTCAAGTGTATGAAATTATATTTATAGCCTTGCCATCTGGAAAGACACAAGGCATCTCAGCCTTGTGAACATGCTTGGTGATGTTAGAGGAAAAACAGAGGGAATAAATTTCGCTGTGGCTCCTTTGTCATCCATGTTCCTGCACTGCTAACCTGAAGACAGAAGTGGAGGGAGGTGTTTTATAGGATAAGATGCTTACTGTTTTAAATAATACCAAAATTCTACGTACTTTGGAGTGTAAGTCTTTGCTATAATGTGTAGACAAGTAAGCTACAAAGCAGCCGCCCATCATTTTTAAGTGCTCACAAGTGGAGGACAGTCCCTTACATTGCAACTTGAGGCCATTTCTGTTATTACTACCTGGATGGTCAGGTACCAGGCTAGTAAGCTGGCAGCATCTGAGCTGAAAAATATTGACATCCCTGACTTGAATTTGCACTTCTGTGCTTTTCTAGAGAGTGAAATCCAGAAGCAACTTGACAAATTTGGTTAGTGTGCTAAGCAGCCAGTGTTTCTGGGAGCCGGGTGATGTTAAAATCAGATTGGGGTTAAGTGTTTATGTGATTAAAAGTGTTTCCCTGGTTGATTTCAGACTGTTGAGGAAGTCTCAAGCAGTTGGGAGGGTTCTGGCAGGCTCCAGGATGGCCTTACTTCCATTGGGTCTCCGGGCTCTGAGAGTTGTCTCCTGTGGCTTATGTAACAGAACGTTTTCTTTGTCATTACTTTCTCTTTGCTTTTTTCACCAGGAATAATTGGTACATTGAGAGTAAACAAGTACAGCAGTGACTCTAGCAGTGCTGCACCACTTTCTTTCTTCTCCCAAACTTCTGTTCTGTGTTCACTCCTGCCATTGTGTACTGATGTGTTATGAATGGGTCTTGCTACGTTCTTGAAGAGTTTTCTGAGTTAGGGGTGTAATTTTCTTGTCTGATATTATATATTGAACTATTTGTTGTTTTCATTAGGAATTGTGTGTCTGAAATTATTTTCTAATGAAATTCTGAGTTCTTTTTGAGTTATTGAAATGGTTAGAAATTGCATATATGGCTGTGGACTCATTTACTCCTAAACAATAATGCATGTACAAATAGCATCATAGCATCTGAATAAGGCTTTATTTTGTCTATATATTCATGAAGATTAAAGTAGTTTTCCATATTTCTGATTTTCTTTTTCCAAATAAAATGTGGTTTATTTGCTACTTTGTTTGTTTTAAGATTTTGGGTATTATTGAATCATACTATTAGTTAGTGCCCTGCTATCAGTTTTGCATACTTAAAATCTATGACCTTATTTGACTGTCAGTATCTCATTATACTGCTTCCTTCTGTAGTGTGTTCAGGGGCTTCAACTCAGAAAGTCTGCCAACAATAATCTCAACTGTTGTCCTATTTTTATTTTTAGTTCTTTGGCATCAGTGTTGTAACGCCTTAAAATGAAAATAAGCTTGGATAAATGTAAAGGCAGCGCCCAGACACTTGTTAATAGCTGCCTTGGGTTAGGAAGTCATACAAATAGGGGTGGCTGTGGCATAGCTGCAGGATAGAGCAGATAAAGAAACTGCCTGGTTGGCTGTGACCTCCAGATAGACTCTGGATATCTGTTAAGACATACTCTAAAATGCCTTATGATTAGGCTTTTATTGCACATGGGCCTCCTAATGTAATCTTTTAACATTTTTAAGACAGGAAAGAGACAGAACATAAGTTTTAATTAGTATTGGCTCTTGTAAAACAGCTGTCCATAAAATCAGTGAAATTCCTATTTGGACGTAGGTACATTTTCCAAGCTCTTACACAGCCTCCTTGTGTGGGTTGCTGTCTTTCCTTCCTTTAAACTTTTATTGTGAATATTCATGGAATGCTCTAAAAGAATAATTAGCCATTTTGTTATTCGGAGGGAGAAGTCAAATGTAGATTTGAGACAGTCAGCATTGGGACTTGGCATTTTGTGATTGATTTTTCTGAATGGCAGAGTAGGTTTATTAAAAAAATCTCAAACACACTCTTCCATCTAAAAATCAGTATATTTGAAAGGGAATTTGGAAAAAAATTAAATACAAGCATTGTGAACAGATTGAAAGTTTTTCAGGGAATGGGAGGCCCAGTCATTACTGTTTGGCAACACTGTCCTTATTGTTTCAGAATATCTTTGTGCATGATGTGATATATTTTATATATACAAAGGAATTAATTTTCATTTGATTTTTGTCATTCACCTCATACTGATTTTAGTTAAAGTTTTGAAGCATGCACCAGCAAGGCACAATATAACTTTGAAAAACAGTATTAAAAAAAAAAATTAGTTTGAAAACTAATTAAAAAAATCAGTTTACAAACAAAATCAATTTGGCTCAGTTTACCAAAACATGAGCAGGATTCAGAAACAGCTTGTTGGCTGAGCTCAACAGCAGGAGAAGCTGTAGTCGATCAGTTCTGCCCTCTTCAGCAGGTGTAATACCATTTGATGGAAATTGCAATACATGGTTTCAGGGGACATGTGGATAATGTGTCCAGATGATAGCAACATCAACAAAGTATAGAAAAAAACATGGGCAGATGTTTGGCTTATTCTGTCTACATGGTTACACGTACTTAAATTCACTGTAATGGAGTTTATCTACTGTCGTGTTGTGGTTTGCTTTCTTACAAAGAAGGATTTTATGGCAGGCTGCTAATCTTGCAAAACAGTTCACCTGTTGCAGCAGCCATATTTTGCAGCCTTAGCTGATGGATTTTTTACCTTTTTTTTTTTCTCCTACTCTTTCTTTGCAAGTATATTGAAATGCTAGGTTTGACTACAGTGGGATGAATTGCTTTATGGTCTTGACATACAACATATTCTAGAGTGTGACTGGACACTGCAGACCTTCACAGACAGAAGAAGATAAATTGTACACTTTTCAAATGTCACCCTTAGGGGAAAAAAAACCCCAAAAACCTAGGTTTATCTAACTGAATAACTTTTACTTTTGATTTTTATATTTTGTACTGTGTATGAAAGAAGTATGGCTACTCCTGAAAATTCTGAAATAGAATGTTGATTCAACTTGATCTATGGAATATAAAATGTGTCAATAATTACTGAAAATATTTAGACAGATGTTTAACGTGTGTGAGTAATTGTTGTTCAGATCTATTTATGTATAATTAAAAGTGGTGGTGTGTCCAGCTGTTCTGTCATCAGGAGATCCTGTTGGCATGGGTAGGGCATCCTATCTCTGTTATCCTCTATTATCTGCTCCTGTCTCTTTTCATTCCCACTACTAGAACTCTTAAAAATTCCAGATCAACACAGCTTGCAAATTTAAATTTAGTGCTTTGTAAGATTAATTCAAAAAATGTATTACACTATAATTTTGAAGCTGATGTGAACATTTAAAGGAAAGGGGGTTTATCTGCTATTCATTTAATGCAGCACGAAATTAACATCTGAATCAAACAGCAAAATTTTAGTAAATAAGATGCAGCATTTATTATGAGGCCTCATTATTCCATATGCATAGTAATATTTTCAAAGTGTAAATTTTTTCTTCTTCCTAAGCTGCTCAGAATGTTTCCCCCTGTTTTTCAACAAGGCATTGTGTGTTGATGTTTGTAATTAGATCATTTGCATACAGTCATTGTCATTAGAAAGTTAGCATTTTCAGTGGTTGCAGTTGTCTGAGTTATCCAAAGCTTTCTCATTTAGAAATATTTGAAATTATAATTTAGGTCACATAGTTTTTATGCTAACCATTATTTGGAGTGTTATTTCTCACATGACTGCTTCTCAAGCTTAAGCTTGTTTCACTGTAAATAATTTTGTAGTTTCCATTTTAGTGGAATTCTAATGTAGAGTATTTTCTTTTAGGGAACACATAGTTGCAAGTTATTTATGTGAGGTACTGTATCCAGAGCCATGTGTACTCAGTTGCTATGGAGACACCTGTCAGCCTGTCTTCCTAGGAAAGTGATAGTCCAGCGTGGCACCAAACATGCCCAAAGCAGTGGTGTGCAGAAAATTCGCTAGCAGGTACAAAACCTGTATCACTGGCTTGAGAAATGTGTTCTGTAAATTCAGGAAAGGAAGGTAAAATCCTAAAAAAACAAAACCTATGCACTTTGGCTTGCCTCCAGGAGGTTATGTCCCCCTCTGTCCAGTCCTGACAATAATCCAGTTGCCAAACTTAAATTAGGATTGTCTGTAGAGACTGTAGTCTATTCAAGTACTGGATCCAAAAGGGCTCCTTGCACATCTCCTGTATCAAACATGAGCTGGAGGAACAAATGGTAGAAATTGTCTGATGTGTTTGTGAAGCTGCTTAAAGGGAAGCAAACTGATTTATATGGCTTTAATTTTCAAAGTCCTCCTCTTTAAGTGGTATTACACTGTTGGAGGACTTTGCTTTTCCAAAAAAAGACATGAAAAGTAGTTAGAGACACTTTATATTCCAATGATGCTGTCAAAGACATCCCAAACATTGTTGCAAGGTCTCTGCCCACTTTTCTTGAATGTATTCAAGGGAGGGTATGCTGTATTTCTTTCTCTCTGTCTCTCTCTTTCTGCCTTTTCTTTGCAATGGACATGAGCCAGAGAAATGTCTTTCCTGGTCAATGCAGTCTCTTGTTTGAGGAAATGAAGTAGCGTGCATCCCATTAAATTATTTCTTTCATTCTAATTTCAGTGACTTTGCTTTTGGAAAGGATATACACTTTGCCAGCCATGTAATAAGAAAAAAGAGTCTGTATGAAATAGAAATCAAGCTTTAGGGATGGGAAAGTAGCACAACATTAAGAAAGCTTCAGTAGTGATGAAATTTGGTTCAAAATCCTGATTTTGGTACACTAAATATATACTTTCCCTTTTTAAGCCAGAGAGGAACTTGTTCTATAAATTTTTAGCACTTGTTAAATCAGTTTGATGTCACATTTTGCTTGTCACGTGATTGGATAATGTAAAATACACAAGGAATAGACAACAGAACACATCCAGAAAATTAAGTAGCTTTTCTTGTATTCTTACAGTTTAGCATTGCAAATGTTTCTGGTACTTGTGTATTCCAGTCTAGTGATACTCTCCTCAAAAGGGTCTGAATCCAAGGAGCCAGACTTACTGAGCAAAGAGGCTTCTCAGGACTGTATCCAGTGCAGCTCCCAGACTACAGAAAATTAGTGTTTTGCATGGCATAGGCTATTGTTTAAATTACAGTGTCTGTGAGATGAGAGGAATAAACTTTGTAAGGTAAGACAAGTTGAACCATCTATGATCAATTCAAAAAATAAAACAATATTCTCCCATATTGATATAATCTGATATCTTACCCATTCCTAGCCCTCGGGTGCACTAGGAAGAAGCTATACCTCTCCCTCTGATTAGATGGAGAAAAATTCTAGGAAATCTCTCTTTCACTACAGAAGTGTTCTGAGAGGGAGAGTCATTTTGGTGGCACAAAAAATGTTACCTAGTAGAGTGTGCCTAACAACTGTCTGGTCAAATTTTGCTGATTCTGGGATGATGTGTTTGCCTCAGTAACCTTGATAAGGTTAGTTTCAGACAGGGCAATGCCCAGTAACTCTGTGCACCAGTACACGCTGGGAGCCGCCCGGCTGACAAGTAGCTTTGCCAAAAAAGGCTCTGAGGGGTCCTAGTGGACACCAAGTTGAGCATGAGACAGAAATGTGCCCTTGTGGCAACGAAGGTAACCAGTGTCCTTGGCTGCCTGAGGATGAGTGTTGCCAGCAGGTCAAAGCAGGTGATCTTTCTCCTCTTCTCAGCACCAGTAAGGCCACACCTCAAGCACTGGGTCCAGTTCTGGGCTTCTTAGTTCAAGACAGATACAGACATATTGGAGGGGTTCCAGCAAAGAGCCACTGAGATGATGAAGGGAACATCTCTCCTTTGAGGAAAGGCTGAGACTGTTCAGCCTGGGGTAAAGAAGGCATGGGGAAGGAAGTCATCAATATGTACAAACACCAGCACAGGGGGTGCAAAGAAGAGGGAGTCAGATTCTTTTCAGTGGTGCCCAGGGACAGGACCAGAGCCAGTGGACACAAACTGAAACACGGAAGGTGCTGTATGAACACCAGGAGACACACCGTTACTGGGAGAGTGACTGAACAGTGGAACAGGTGGCCCAGAGAGGTTGTAGATTCTTCTTCCTTAGAGATATTCAAAAGCTACCTGGGCATGGTCTGGACAGCTTGCCTCAGGGTGGCCCTCTGCGAATTGGACAAGGTGACCTCCAGAGGCCCCTGCCTACCTCCACACTTCTGTGATCCTTTAAAGGTGTCTGCCACGCATGCTTAGGGCATATGCCTAGTGCTGATGCATTACATCCTGGCTTATGAGCAGGCTGGGGATTGGAAAGAGACAGAGTAATCTTGCATCTTAGTTATTTTGTGTAAGCAGAGATTGCAATTCCAGATTCTCATTATTTCAGACTGGTGAAGATCATTCAGAAGTGCCACATCACATCTCATTTCTGTCTTTGAGATGTTTGGCTGTACAAATCATATGGCTTTGACAAGTAATCCCAACATGTACAGTTCTGAGATGCTGAAAAATCCAGCTAAAACTTTGGTACCACAGGTTGGGTATTTCTGATTTGTGAAGTAAAAACAAAGTTCCCCTTGTGCTGCTTCAGTTCACAGCAAGTACATATCTGTACTTCCCCTCAGCCGTGGAATGGCCAGAAATCCATCTGCTGTACAGTCAGTGTGCTCCTTGAGGGCAGAAGAGCCAAATGCTTTCTGGCCATCCCAGATCTGCTCCCACATACCAGCAAAACTGGGCACTCCATCCACCACATCACATGGGCTTGAACCTCATCAACTCTTACCAGGCACAAAGGGGGATTTTCAGGCTGCACGGTGCTGCCAGGCCCTCGGTCCCTCCCAGGCTGTGCAATCAGCTTCACTCTTGTCCCTGGTTTCTCAGAAATGCCTTGTCCAGAGAGGTGAGAGGGAGCTTTGCTAGAGGGGTGATTCTCATTCCCTCCCTCCCAGACCAGTTTGGGATGGCTTTCCAGTTGCTGTCATGGAAATGGTGCCCAGAGTCACAGAAGAGGGAATATGTGTGGCATTCAGCTGCTGCCAGGTGTGGGGAGGAGAGAGGCCTCATTTTACCCAGTCCAAGTTCCCACTGGGGGAAAAGATGTCAGATTTAAGATGGGAAGGCAGGGTAAAGAACAGTATGGCTCTAAACTGCAGCCTAGAAACCATGTCTGGAAATAAATTTGAATTCCCTCTCTGCCATTAAATTCACTTAAAACACTGTGTTTAAAATTCTGCATGCATGGCTTGTTTCCATTTACTTTGCCTTTCCTTTTCAATACTGTGACATCATGAACCTTTTTTTTTTTTCCTGAAAAGAAGAGAGAGCTGCAACTCCTCCCTGCTTGTTTTGCATTTGGAATCAGGGGCTTTAGTAATATGCATTGTTTGAGACAGGTCTTGGACCTGTTGTCAACGCTGCTAGAAGGTTCCTAGCAGGAACCCAGTTCCAGAGGGATAGATGCAGTTTTGATGATGTGTTTTGCTGTAATAAAGGCTTGAATTTCAGGTGACTTTCATAATACTATCAATGAAATATTCTGATTGAAGTCATACAACAAATTTATTCATTCATTATTTCTACTCACTCTCTTTTCCCTCTTTTTTCTTTCCCCTGAATCAATGAAAGTAACAATGATTCCTGTGACTATCTTATTTTGTAATTGTATCATAGCAGTAATTTTGATATTCCTTCTGTAAGGAGCATCCCTGTTGAGATGCTTATCTCTGTTTTAGTCTACAGACAGTTTTCTCGACATCATTTTGGTAGCAGCTGAGTAGTCTTTGAACTGAAATCTGTGCTGCAATTGTGGAAGCAGCACAATTGTCTTAGTGAGGCATAGTAATTCTGGAGTGCAGCAAGTGTTGCTTGTGTGTTTGATATCCCCGAGGCATACCAGAAATCCAGTCCAGTATATTTAACTATTCTGTTCTATTCATTGCTTTAATTACAATGAGTAGCACAAATCTGGAATCTTTCTGTTTGATTGTTTGAGAACTCAGTAGCAAAATCTATTTTGTGTTTTATTGAAATAATAGCCTGGATTCCTGATCTGGATGTTTTAAGGATGAAAATCTATTTTTCTGTAGAAAAACCTGATACATTATGTTTTATGGTATCTGTTTGGTGGCAATAAATGTATGTTTCACTAGTAAGAACAGCCATTGTTGGTTGGATGAACTGCCTTCACTGATGGCCTCAAGTATATGCTAACTCAAGAGTAAGAACAGGGCCATAATATGTGATACTGTCTTCTAATACTCAAAAGGCACCTGTTTTCAGGTTTCCATGACCTAGTGAAGTTATGATGTACTTAGTGACCATCAAAAACATGCCTGTTACATAAAGAATCATCTTCTTTAGTCTGTTTTCAAGTCAGTAGAGTGCTTCCGGGTCAAAATCAGAGCTAGTGAGAGAAATCTCATGGCATCTGCTATGAGCCTAGGTGAGGAAGAAGAGGTGGATCAAGCCTTCACTTCCAAGAGGCCTCAGGCTCTGGATCTCAAGAGGGAATTCAACTATTCTGGTATTGGAAAAACAACACAGTGGTGCATAACAATCTGGGACATTTCCAGGATGCTGTTGGGAGCAGCTTCTTCATGTGGTTGTGGGTGGACCAACTAGGAACAATGCTCTCCTGGACTGAATGTTTACCAATAACAACCTGTTGGAAGATAAAAATGTCAACAGCAGAGACTGTAAGAGCAGGGAGGCCAAGGACTTGAGGAGGAAAAGTGCTCAAATAAAGGCCTGAACTTCAAAAAAGCAGATTTCAACTCAGTCAGGGAACTTCTAGGAAGCATCCAATGGGAACCTGTCTTGGATGGCAAAGAAGCTCAGGAATGTTGGGAGATTTCCCAGTGCAGCTGCTTCTTGAAGTACAAAAGAGCAGTCTATCCCCCTAAGCAGGAAAAGGAGCAGACATAAAAAGAAATCAGTTGGAAAGGCACCAAACTACCAAAAGAGCTCAAATGAGAAAAGGAGCACTGGAGCAGTGCAAAAGGGGACAAGCTTCCAAAGACGAATATAGAGGTGCTGCTTCAGTGTACAGAGATGCAATTAGGAAGGCAAAAGCTCAGCTGGAACTCAGAGTAGCAAGAGATAATAAGAATAACGTAAGAGTTTCTGCAAGTATGTTAGCAAGTAGAAGTACAAGAAACATATAGCTCTGCTGCTGCTAAGGGCCAGCGAGTTCATCAAAAATGGCACAGAAAAGGCTGAGGCACTCAGCCTCTCTTCTTGGGTAATGTCAGGTCCCAGAACTCTGTGTCACAAAGAAACAACAAAGCAAATGGCAGGCCACTGATAATAAAGAAGGGTCAAGTGTTGTTGCCCTTCAGCCCTACCGTCCTCTGTACTTTTTATTGTTGCCTAAATTTGTTGACCTGTTGCTCATTCCTTCTTTCAAGTCATTCTATATGGATTAAGCTGTGGAACATGGCACCAAAACTTCACTGGTGGACACCTTCAGCTGGGAGAATTTTCCATTTATTTCCTGACTTGACCTCCTATTTAAGAAAGAACTTATCCATGCAGAAACCTTCTAAATAACTTGTTCATATTTATGTTAGAGGCCACGAATTCTGTTCAGTGTTACAGACTGATAATTTTCCCAGTAAGATTATCTGGCTTGCCGGTCTATAGTCTTCTAGATCTCCCTGAAAATGGCATAGCATTCAATGTCTTACAGCTTTAAGCTGTGTACTTCTTAGTTTCTTAGAACTTATTTCTTAGTTTCTTAGAATTTCTTATTTATTAGTTTCTTAGAACTATTGAGCAAATACCATCTTATCTTCAATTTGCTACAGGTTGTTTTGTGAGTTTGTTTCATGACCTAGTCACTTCAATTTCAGGCAGATCCTCTCATAAGACTCCCTCAGTGATTTTTTAGCATGAGAATTTCCCATAAAATAGTAAAAATTTCCATGAGGGATTCATTTGATTTCTCTTCAGTGATCCCTTTTATATCCTCACCAGTGGTTTTATAGATTCTCTTGGCAGATTCTTGCTCCTGATGCATTTGGAGAAATATTTGTTGCTTTGATGCTTTTGGCTATTTGTCCTTTAAAATATTGTGCTGTCTTGTCTTCTTATGTTTAACCTGTCAACATGTACGCTATTGTATTTTCTTCACTTAACGATGATTTCAACTTTCAGAAAAGGGTTTTTTTTTAGTAACAGCTTCCTTTGCCCTTACCAACTTTCTGTGTCTTGACCTTTTCTTGATACACTGCCTTGATTCTGTATATTTATCATACACTTCCAACAATTAGTTTCCCTACTGTCTATAAATACTTTAGTTTTAGCTTTAAGCAAACTTTGTGATATTTTTTCTTACAAGTTTCTCTTTTTATGTGGCTCCTAACTGGCAGATGCTCTGCTTTCTGTGGGGATGTTGGATTCAAGGACAGAATGATGACTAAGGGTGGCTTCTCACATGCAAGATGTGAAACTATCTTGCTTGACCACGTCAAGAATTTAATTTTTTCCTGTGGGCATCCCAGGCATCTATGTATGATATTATCCAAAATTCAGCTTATGTGCCACGTTGTCATGTTACTTTATTTCTTTTTTTGTACCAAGTGTTGGGGTAATTGAAGACTCCCAGAGCTATTGCATTTTGTGCCCATCTTTCAAACTGCATCTCTGCCAACTCAATACTGCATCAACCCATATGTCGACTCATAAAAAGAATTTTTATTCAGTGAGATTGTTTGTTTTACTGATTCTAAGCTCTTTCCTTACCTATCCTTGCCCATACTACAAATGTTACCCTGAAGTACATGTTCCTTACCTATTTGTTTTCAAACAGGTGATTTTTAGACTATAATTTCATTATGAAAACCTTTTTACTTTGCTCAAAAGATGAGCTATTCATACCAGAAATTAGGAGAATAAGATCATAATGATACATCTTAAAACTAACATTTTCATTACTAATTGCTTTTTTCTTTCATAAGGAACAATATGAATCTGTTGGGAATTTCCTGAAACTGTGGTATTTCCGTAGGGTAGTCAGAAAAGGAATGAATTGCCTAATTATTTTACTAGTTCTCTTCTTTGTAATAAAAGATATAATAAAAGAGGAAATATTCAAAAGCTATTAAAGTTAACTGCTACTGCCATAGAATCATCTGTGAGAGAAAATGTGCAAATCTCAAGGGTTTGCAGTCCTTGAATTCAAATTTTTTTTTAGGCCATGCTGGGATTTTTTTCTTTAGTACTTAGTAGCAGAAATAAATGAATTATTTGACTAATCAGTGTACTGTCAGCTAGAATACTAGAATTTTTTTAATGAACATCCCTGTATTTGAGCTGAATTTACAGTTTTGATGTAATCCTTTATTTATTTGAAAGTCCATCCACATTCAGTTAGTGGAGCAAACTGCGCGTCTCAAGCGTGCAGAAAATCAAGCGTGTGAGTTGTTAGTCACAAGAGAAGAAAAAAAAAATCCTATAGGTATTCATTTGCATGTGCTAGGTTGTCTTAAAAAAAAAATACCCATCTTGATTTGTTACATAACTTTTGAATCTCTTAGTGCCTTGATAATGACCAACTTTTTAGTAGCTACTCATGGCAATATTCAGATCTAGTATCCTAATTAATTCAGAAATTCAGGGATTATTGCAATTTTTGGAGTCTGTTTTTGGATATGCTGTACTACAGTCTGTGTCTGAGTTGGGAAATAAGTCTTTCTTTTAAGATGAGGAAAATCAAAAGAAAAAATTATTCACCAGAATAATTTTCTCAATTCAAGTAGGAGAGGAGAAAGGGATGAGTTGGCTGCTCTTTTAGACCATTTTGAACAAGTGTAAAGCTAATGATTTATCGTGCTGGTTCTCCATCTGTTCCCAGTGCCTAGGATGATGTGTATTCTCACAACTCTGCGAGGGAGAACTAGTTCAGAGGCATATAGATAGGGAACTGGAGAAACTCCATGACTAAAATGCTGGAGAAGACTTCAGATCTCTAAGCATGTAGACAGACTGGTCAGGAAGTTGTGTGTATCACTGCTGTGCACATATGTTGGTGTGTGCTCTGACAGCTCTGCAGCTGTTGCTGGCACATTGTCCAACAGAGCACAGATCTAATCAGATAGGAAAGGGAAACTAGAACCTGACAATGTTGTCAGAACCAAAAAGGCTTTCTTAGTTCTTCAACGTCTAGGACATTTTTAGAAGTTTCACATTTTGTGACCATGTTGTTCAACTTCCTTTGCTTTTCACATGTCTTTAAACTATATAAATATATGTATAATTAAGCATTTTCCATCTTCAACTAAATTACTCTGCAGATATGTACTGGAAAATCAAGGTGAAAAACAGTCCACAGTTTTGTCTGGTATATTAGATTTGCTGAAAATGTAAAGTCAGGCTTCAAAAGCTGCTACTATAACTGGAATTACACTTTTCCACTTAGACACATGCTTGGACAGCTGAGAAGTAAATGAGAATTACAGCTTGGGCCAGTGTAAGACTGAAGAGTCAGGGTCTGTTACTAAACTCCAGCTCTACTTCTCTTGCTCTCCTTGGAGAAGGCCTACCACTTTGACGATTTGTTTTGCTCTCACATTGAGCTTTACGAATAATAGCAGTAAGCCCTAAAGCAGGTCAAAGTTAGTAAGGTAGCAAGTCAATTTTATCTTACATCCTCCTTAAATTGCTGCTGCAGAAGGTGGAGTAGCACAGCACTTACACTAGAAAACTCATAGTAGTCCTGATCCTTTCCTAACACTCTAAAGTTTTTACTTACAGTTTATTGCTTTATGGGCAGAAGGAGTTTGCATGGGAGGAAGTGGAATAGCACAGCAATCATGGTGGGTGATGAACCATTGGGAGTGATGGCAAGGGATGTAAAAACTAATGAGAAAAAGAAAAGAGCTTAAAGACTGAAGCTGACCATAGAACAGAGAAAAGAAAAAATGGGATAAAAAAGTACCATTTAAAATTTTAAAAACTTTGGTGATTATGTTGGAAAAGAAATAATGCAATTTCCCTAGGAACAGAAGTCCAGGCAGTTGGGCAATGTGCCTTCATAGAGCAAGGCCTGCCCGCAATTCACAGAGGAACAGGGCAGTATGCCTAGAGAGCTAAAACAATGCTGTGGAATGCAATTGTCACCAGATTTGTATCAGGATCCTAAACATAGAAAATAAAATAGGGCCTTATTTCTATAAAAGTTGTTAAAAGCATAAAAGGGACTTTTTTGAAGTAATCTTACATGAAAATGAAGGAATAGTTTATTTTTAAACACTGTAATCAGCAAAACTAGTTCTTTATCCCATAAATAATCCATATGCATAATAGCCTAGATGCCATGCTAATCTCTTGTAAAGAAGCATGGGATTGCTAAAACAGTCAAATCAGGTGAAGGAATAAGCTAGAGAAATTCAGGCTGATAAAATACAAGCATTTACATCAAGTGAAATATGTCTTTATGTAATCATCATGATCAGAGAGTTTGGTAGCCTCTGATCTAATCAATAACCTTGGTATAAAGACTTGAAAAAATATTCAGAGCTTATCAGTTCTAGGATCATAGAGAAAATAGGTTAAAAGAGACTCTGGAAGTCTGCTCCAAGCCTGTCTAGCTTCTAATCTAGTGTTAGATTAGATTTGAAGATGACTTTTGAAATCTCCAATAATGGAGATTCTACGCATACAACTTGTTCCAGTGTTTCGTTACCCTTGATGTGTTGTTTGGTTTTGGATTCTTTTTTAAATTACTGATTTTGTTTGTGTCTATTCTTTTACCTTTTGTTCAGTTAGAATTTACTTCATTGCAGCTTGTCACTGTTGCTTGTGCTGCTTGCTGCATATGTCTGGCAAGAGCCTGGTGATGTGTTCACTATAATAGCCTTAAAGAAGTGAAAGTCTGCAAGAAGCAAGCTACAGGCTGGGGGCAGAGTGTCTGGAAAGCTGCCCAGCAGAAAAGGACCTGGGGGTGTTTATTGACAGCAGCTGAACATGAGCCAGCTTGTGCCCAGGTGGCCAGGAAGGTCAATGGCATCCTGGCCTGTATCAGCAATAGTGTGGCCAGCAGGACCAGGGCAGGGATTGTCCCCCTGTACTCGCCACTGGTGAGGGCACATCTCAAATCCTGTGTTCAGTTCGGGGCTGCTCCCTGCAAGAATGACATTGAGGGGCTGTACCATGTCCAGAGGAGAGCAGCAGAACAGGTGAAGGGTCTGGAGGGTCAGTTATATGAGGAGTGGCTGAGGGAGCTGGGGTTGTTTAGCCTGGAGAAAAGGAGACTCAGGGGTGACCTTGTTGCTCTCTACAACTGCCTGACATGAGGGTATTGCAAGGTGAGGATCAGTCTCTTCTCCCAGGCAGATAGTGAGAGGACAAGGGCACAACAGTCTCAAAATATCCCAGGGCAGGTTTAGGTTGGGCATCAGAAAGAATTTTTTCACTGGCAGGGTTGTTAAGCATTGGAACAGAGTCATCCCTGGAAGTGTCAAGAAACCACTGAATGTGTCATTTAGTTCTGTGGTCTAGCTGACATGGCAGTATTTGGTCAAAGGTTGGACTTGTAATTTTGGAGGTCTTTTCCAGCCTTAGAGAGTCTATAAAATACATCCTCCCTAGATGGTCTCTTCTCCATGCTAAACAAACCAAATTCCTCCACCTTCTGCTTGTATAATGTGTGTTCTAATCTTCTGATCATTTTTGTGGCCCTCTGGTGATCTTTCTTCAAAATGTCGTCATGTCTTGTCCTGGTGGCCCAAAGCCAACCACTGTACTCGAGATGCAGCTTAAGGAGTAGCAAATAAAAGGGAATAGTTAGTTCAATTGTTTCCTTGTTCTGCTAGTGGTTCTCTTGTTAGTGCAGTGAAATGAGTGGTTGGCCATTGTCACCACAGGAATGCACTGCTAAGTCCTAACTTTGTGTCCACTACACCCCCAGGTTCTTCCTGGGGAGGTGCTGTACTGCTACATGGCATTCCATCCTCTGTGCAGGACTGTTTGTTTTTCTTTTATGAGCTTCATGATACTCTTGCTGGCCTATTCTTCCAGCTTGTCAGAGTTCCTCTGAATGGTAGTCCTGCCCTCCAGTGTATGAATTGCTGTCTTCAAGTTGGTTACCTGGAAACTTGGACTTGCTTACAGGTGCAGTCATCTCTCTGTTAAGAATTCTTGCAAGAATGTACATACCCACCACTGAGTTTCTGAATCTGCCACCTCTCTGCTTATCTAATTTCCTTTCTGTGAGCTTTTTCCCTCACACCTATGTTATTCAGTATAATGGAAGCATGAAACAGTCCAATGAAAAAGGATAAGAACAGAACAAATGAAAATGCAGTCCCACAATGGAGAGTGTAGAGAATGTGAAAGGTATTGATTGGTACATTCTAAAGCCCGGTTTTGAAGCTTTTGAACAACATTTGGTGTCAGATGTTTAGGGGCATTGCTAATGGTGTTTTTTTCCTGTTTTGAAAGCATGAAGACACTCTGTTTTCCTTCTATTTACAGGATGGGTTGTCAGGTCTGGTTTATGTCTGATGATATCTGTCCCTATATTTCTGCCAAGTTAGACTTTCCTAGGTTTTGCTGTTTTCCTTAGGAAGTACGTGCTCCAGTTTTTGCTACTCATGTGTGTTTGGTACTGTAGGTTAAAAGTAGTTTGTTGCCAACATCACTCTGAGTAGTGGCGTTCAGTGGAGTGCACAGATATGGGATATATGGAATTGTGCATGATGCTATAGGATGTGCCTAGGAATGTACACATACTTGGGATGTTAATTGAGGTAAGTTTTTTTTTCTTGTTTAACAGGTTACAAAAAGGTAGAGCCAATGCTGTACACTTTTACAGCCTGTGTATTTTTTGAAGTTTTGTGGTTTCTAATATTCTTCTGAAAGACTTCAATCCCAGAGACAATTTGTTTGTGTGGCTGTAATCAGGTTTCCTGTATTCATCTCACCAGGGATTCCCAACCTGGATTATCAGTGCTGTTATTTGTCTGTATTTGAAGATTCAAATGATCACCAGTGCCCCAATTAGGTTTTGTATAGCGTATTTGCAATCAAAAGCTAGACACTTCTCCTTTTTTAATGTCATGACCTAAAGATTCTTAGGAACCCAATAAATTTGCAAGCCTCTGTGCCTAAATTTAGATATTTTTTAGGTTTTTTTTCCTTATTTTTAGTTGCTTTTTACTGTTACTACTGATTTTGCTATGTCTTTTGCTTAGCATCGATACACATCTCTTTGTGAAAGGATTGAAGGATTACTTTAAGATTGTAAAGGACAAAGTAAAATGAGATCAACTTGAAATACCAGCCAAATTTCTTTTGCCCTATTTTACCCTTCCCAACATTCAAATGGGTCAATACAGTAGATGGCCCATGAGATGTAAAGCATAAAAAATAACAAAATACCCTCTGGTTTGGTGTGCCCTGAGCTCAGGAGTTCCTAACTTGTCCAAAGGCTGTGAAGATTTTCATCTTGCTTGTTCAGTGGCTGGAACACTGTGAAATGTTATGACCTGACTCATATTGTCTTACAAGTCTTATATTGTGCTTGAAGCTTTGGTGGCTGCAGAGGATAGAAAAAATACAAAACTCATGATAATCAAAGTACATTGAATTGCCATGCATGGAATAATGAATTATTTTTACAAAATAAACCCCACCACGACTGTGGACAAATACCATTTTTTAAACGTAAGTTACTTCAGGCCCTAGCAGATTAATACTTTGTATCACTTCAAAACAATTTGATAAAGTTGTCATGAAGTTCTTCCCTTTCCAAGTTGCTCTCTTCAGTGATTTCTCTGGATTACTCTCATCATTATCTCTGATCTCTGGTGGCTTCCCACTCCCACATCCCCTCCTGGTGCCAAGTGCTAAGGACTGCCATGCTGGTCTCTGCACTTTGTAGTGCCTTAGCGTGGGCACTTGATTTGGCATTATTGCCCTTTGCAGCACAGTCCTTGAGGCTGCTCTTGACATGTTATTATGTAAATTAATTTTGATGTTGCATTGTAGTTTCTGCTGTTCTTCATTCTGCAATTGTCTTGACAACAGATTTGCATAATCAGTGAGTAGGAATTTGTTTTTAATTTTGATGTTCTGATTAGCTTGATTCAAATAAATAATAGAAAGTTGTGAAGATAACACAACGTGGCATGAACTGGTGAGAATGATTGTAAACACAACAAATAATACAAATGATGGAGTCAGGTTCAGTGATTATTTTTATAAAATGTAAGCAAACGCTATTTCTGGTTTCTGTCTTGCACTATGACAGCTGCTTGAAATCTAAACATATGGATTTATTCAAATATTAGTCACTCTCACTGCTTCCCAAACAAAGAGAAGGAAGCTTATTAATTTGTTTTCTGCCAGGATTTCTTGGTATGGAGGGAAAACAGATTCACAAATCTTACTTGAATTCTTCTTTCCTTTTTTCAGTCCAAAGGCAACCCTGTTTATGTGCACCTTTTTCATGGGCATGAGGGAATCCCACAGAAAACTGCTTATTAAATTCAATGTAGAGGACAATTCTTGAAGTTATAATTGTTCAGCTCTGCACATATCCCACCTCCCCACTTTTTGTTTCTTTCATTTCTAACTTCTGGTGACACTTGACAGAAGATAAGTAAGAAATAATAGCAATTAAAAAGCTATTAAAAAGCTATAAAAGTGAAGTTCCTGTTCATATTTTCTAGCCATTTTTGTGTATTAGAAACCCAAGGTTATTTCTTTTTTAAGTGATCAAATACATCTCTGCTTCCTGCTTGAGGACTAACGTAGATACAACTGCCCTTTTCTAATCATCTCTGCAGGGCAGGACTTAAATTATGTGGGCATTATGTGAAACCAGTAAACATCAATTTGTACATCTTAAGAACAGACGAGTTTCCTTAATAAGGAACCAGGGAGGGAGAGAGAACGAGAGAAACTCCTTAAACCAATCAGTTTAGGGCATTTGCTGGAGTAGCACTTTGTGTAATAGGACTGAAAAAGATTTAGTGGAGGATGAGTCATGAAATGCACTAGGAAATGAAAGAAAGATGGAAGGCAGAAGAGAACAGAAAGCAGTAAGTAGGAAAGAAAAATAAATGACGGAGTGAAGAGTAGAAAAGTATATTCTAGAGACTAGAATAATGAGAAAAGAAAACATTCTGGGGACAAAGTAATCACAGCAAAAGGGTATTTGTTGAGGAAATGCAGAAGTTTCTGGAAAAGTTGTCAACCAGACTGATTAACTGAAGGAATAGAAAGCATAGAAAAGATATGAGAAGACATACAATCCAGATAGCTGAAGAAAAAAAAAAAAAGCAAAATAATATTTACTTTTGAAGTATTTCAGTAAAATAGGATTGGGGCATTTCTGTATTTATTTGGCTTGGAACAGCATGGACAAAAGGGAGAAACTAAAGAACCATTGTTTGCACTCCTACTAGACCTAAAGAACTCAAGAAGCTGCACTTCTTTGTGTAGGAAAAGGCAAGTGGACAACATAGAGAGTGAGGAGCATTTGTTCCCAAGTTCTTGGTGTTTAACATTCTCTTAGCAGCATTGTGGGGACAGCTGCACCTTCTCACTGGGCAGGTAAGGCAAGTGCCTGTGCTGAGCCATGGCAAAGAGCACGCCTGGCCTGCCTCACCTGGGATGGTGGGAGCTGAACTGACTGGGTGAAAATCTGTGCTAAGCACCTGAAATTGCATCGTTGTGATAGAATCAAGTGACTTAAAAATGCAGTGGCACAGAATAGCTGTTAAAGTTCTGCTTGTATTTTGAAAGTAAACATAATGCTCAGTTAGATTTTCTTGGGTATTTTATGCTATCAAAATTTCTCCAGGCTTACACACTTTGATTTAAGCATGCTGGCATGGCAAATACTGTACTACTTTGATTTTTTATTCTTCGACAATTTAGTAATATTTCTATTACAATCCTTTCTGCATTAAGGGTTTTATTTTATGCAAACAAGACTCGGATTTGAATAATAACTCTTGGAAAGCCGATAAACTGTCTCTTCAGCTTTTCAGGCAATTGATTCTTCTAGGTGAGAGAAATGCTCTCTGTGAAGGAGGCATTTATGAAATAGATGGTTATTGTCAGGTGATTTTTGTTAATCGTATCTTCAGACAACAGTGAAAAAGATGTTTCTGCACACTACAAAAATGTGCAGAGAATATTACTAACTATTGATTACTACAGCAGTGTTGACATTTAATGAGCAGTGATGTTTTGGTCTTTACACCAATCCAACTCTCAGTGGTATTCTTGTACTCTGTATAGATTTGTTTGGAATAATAAATTCACGGTTAAGCATAATAAATCCACAGTTAAGCACTTTGTCAGATAGTCGGTGGCCATTTAAGTATTCACTGGCTATTTCATGCTGAATATAACCTCTGTGGATGTCCCCCCTTTACTCATAGTGCCGGGCAGAAGTTATTCCATTACTGTAGCAAGAGAAACAAAAAGAAGTAATCCAGCTGGATTAAGCAGAATGATGACCAGCCAGTTCCTTCTTACTTTTCAGTTATCATTTGCCTCATTTCAGAGATTTGAAATATTTAATGCCTTTATTTATTTACCCTTGATTACTTGGTCAGAGGTTTTACATAGGACTTAGAATAAACACTTACAAATCCTACTCTACTTCTACCATTTCTTCCTTTCTCTCAAATACTTAGTCCTTCATTGTCACTTGGTGGGCATAAGTCATGACTCCAGTGATTTCCAGGGCTGTTCTGCCCAGCAGGACCTCGCTGGAGAATTCTTCAAGGGAGTCCCTCCCATACCTCTGCATTACAGGGAGGTCATTTTGGAAAAAAACAGAGGGAGAAAGAGATAATGGGTTCATTTGTGTGGATAAGGGAATTATTTAAGAAATTGATTCTCAAGGTATTTCTCCTTGAGCCTTCAACAGACCTAAATAAAAAGGGCAGGAGAGACATTTTTGTTTACCTGTGAAAATGATGCAATGTTACTGATCAAAATGAAAGGGCAGCAATACTCAACAAATTTACAATAACCATAACTCCCTAAAGGTATTTAATTTTTTTTTATTTGATAAAACTAGTGCTACAATATGTGAGGAATCTAGCCCTTTGACAAATGGTGGGGATTTCAATTATATTGGTTTTCCTTTTTTTTTTAAATAAAAAGAGAATCTTTTGTGTATAAAAAACCCACTTTCGAAGTACCTTTATAAGCTCTGTGTATAAATCTTATCTGGTAGGACTGGTTTGGTTCCCTTGATAGAATAGAATAAAATAAATTAAATTAGTGGTAGGAATTTAAGCACAGCTTTTGTCCAAAACTACTTGAGTTTCCCTTCTGCACATCATTAACTGCAGAAATTAAGCTGTGCACAGGCCATATCAACACACTTTCCATTTAGTTTATTTCACTGGTGTATACTGTGATGGCTATCTTTTTAAGTGCAGAAACTTAAATTAGATTATCCAGAGAACTTAGCATCTTTTTTTTTCAGTAACACAAATTGTACTTATTTGTGATCACACTTAGGTCAGTTTGTTAAGATCTCTGTTACTGAGAGATCTGCATGAACTCTGTAGACTAAATTATTTAATATATTTAGAATTTACTTTTGTGATAAACAGTCTTATTCTATGACATACATCATTAGAAAAAATGAAGGAACATGTAGGTGTCACCACAAAAATGTGAACTTTGAATGTGTTAAAAAAGAAAAAAAAGAAAACTTTGTTATAAGGTATTAAACTAATAATTCTTGCACAAATTTCATTTTTATGTGCTGAAATTCTTTCTTAATCTCAAGAGAAGTCAAAGCAAATGGTTTAACTTACTTTTTTCAGGAACTGCAGTTTGAGAGACTGACTCGAGAACTTGAGGCTGAACGTCAGATTGTTGCAAGCCAGCTGGAGAGATGTAAGCTTGGATCAGAAACTGGAAGCATGAGCAGCATTAGGTAATGTACAAATTGTTGGTATCTTTATAATTTTGTTGCTGTTATGAATTATCACCAAGAAAAAAAAAAGGGGTTTTTTTGTAAAAATAATATACACTAGGAAGTGTGAGATTTTAGTAGAGTTTGAAAATTTGCACCATTACCTGCTTTTTAAAAAGAAAAATTCTTCTTCGTTCAGTAATAAAATAGTAGTCACATTTGGAATTCATTAATTTGCTGGAGTTTGAATGGATTATCAGCAATTTGTTTCCACCACCAATACAGCTGTAATTTTCAGCTGAAGATTCTTAGCTTCCTAATTGCAGAGATGTATTGATAAGTTTTGTGAACCTGTCTAACCATAATTTTATCATTCAAGATATTAAAAGGTTTAGAATGAATTATGTAGAGCTGCTGACCTGTCTTCAAAATGTCAGGTACATCTTATATATTCATGAGGAGATACAAGTTCCTCTCTTTGTGTAAACACTGGTTTACTTTAAGAAATTGTTCTGGTACATTGTTTGGAGGATGGCAAGTTTATTTAAGAAATTGTAACAAAAGGAAACTGATCTCTTGGTGAATTTAGTGGAAGTGAAGACTTTGCATTTTTTCCCCTTCTTGATAAGTGTGTTACTTTGTTTTCTCAGTAAACCTAATAAATGGAAGATAATGGTACTTGAGTTTCAAGAATTGAGAAAAAAATATGTTGTATAGGCATGTGTTCTTTTTTATCGGCAGAAATATGAATAGATAATATTAAGTATAACATGCCAAGCTTAGTGCAAAGGTTTATGTGATAATAGTAGCAAAAATACAAAAAAAAGCATTGATTACTTCCTCAGTTTATGCAATTCAAACTACCCTTCAATCAAGTGAATGATTTTTTTCATAAGTAAGAAATAATTATTCAGTAGAATGCCAAAGATGTAACAAAAATATGGGATGTAACAAAAATATGGAATGCAGGTTCAATTAAAAATGGCAGAAGTCAGAAAAATCTTTCACTAATTCAGCAGAAGCTGTATGTGAAGTTGACTTAAATTTAAGCATTCTTAATAAATCAAGTGAGAATTAACTCCTTAAGATAAACTCTTCTTTTATATAATGTCACCATCTAGACTTGTTAATATTAGAGAAAGTTACTTAAAATTATTGAAGCACGGCCTATATTGGCATGTCAAGTCTACTTCTCTAGCACTTTAAATTTTGCATATAGTATGACTGCATTTCAAGAAAGTTATCTGAAATATGTTTGAGTAGTGCTGAGGTATGTTTAAATAATGCTGTTATTTTAGGATTATTCCAGTCAGTGGTATGAAGGTTGGGAAATTTCCTGTTGTGCAGGAGATGTTTCCTTGTGAAACATCTAATTTGAACTTTTTTCTAATTTGTACTATTGAATACAATACTTATTATTTGATAAATTTGTACTATTGAGTTATCAATGATATCAAGGTCAGATGACTTGGAATGAGTTCTGAGACTCCAGTTATTCAAGAAGTTTAATAATTAGACAGCTAGTCTGTCTGTGAATAACAGAAGAATAACAGAATAAATAATGGAAGAGATTTTATGCAAATTTTTGACATCTGTCATTTGCCCTTGAAATGTTTTACATGTGCAGTTTCTAGTATTTAAACTAAAAATGTATTAAGAAATACCTGAAATACTGTTTTGCAGAAGATAACATCGAAAGTTTACAGTTAGATAGCCGTCCTTAGACTTGGCAAGTGATGTAAAGAGGAAATAAATAATAATCTAATATTGTTTTTGTTGGGTTGTTGTTTATCCCATAAGTATTAAATGAGTAATCTTCTGTCCAAAAAATTCTAAATCCTCATTATAGGGGCTTAGAATTAACACAAATACAAAATGAAGTCAGGTGTCTTTCTGACTGCTGTGCTGACTTTCCAGTGGTCATCCAGATGTGAGAAAGTTTCTTTAGCATTGTACTCTTTGACATATACTTGATCTGTAGTAATTTTTTTAGGGGATTGGGGACTGTATTCAATAGTAGTTTTGCTAAAAAGGACTTGGGTGCATTCTTTTCAGGAACAGGTGCTTGGCTGTGAACCAAAGGCAGAATCAGGCACTTCTGATAAAACTGAATAAAATACTTAGACCATGAGTTAGGACAAAAGTTGTGAACTCTTCCCTTCCCCAGTGACCCTGTTGGCAGTCTCTGAACAGTTCATTACTCAGCCTGCTGAGTATTAAAATTTCATGATACATTCCATAAGGAGACGAGTCATGTTCTGTGCTGCTCCATTCCTCTGGCTGAAGTGCTTATTCCTTCTGGGCCAGATCTATCAGTCTGTCACTCCCTTTGGTATGGGGTGGGGTGGGGGGGGGGCACAANNNGGGGGGGGCACAATTAGGTTCCAGCATATCTTTAGAGTTCTTTAGTCTCTGGTAATTTTAAGCACATACTAAAGAAATGTACTGTTAGCAAATCCTTAAAACTTTCTGTTTCATAGGCTTTATCACTGTTTTGAGCAGTTTCCTTGGTTTTTTGTTTTTGAGGGGTTTTTTTTTTGAAAAAGCCTTAGTGTTCAAACTGAGGAGCATAACTCAAGCCTAGCCTACTTTTCTTCTTTGAACACAGCATTTGCAAATTGGTCAGGCAATAGACTTTTTCTCAACTGAATTTCTACTTGCTACTGAAATTGGTAGAAGTGATGTGCCATTTGTTTTTGAAAGTCTCTTGAATAGACTGGCATTTGTGCCTGAGTGCCTGAAGCAATATGCTGAAGTTTCTGTATCTTGCAAGTAGCAAAAATACAGTCTAATAAACTGAATAGCGTGGAAAACATACCTGCTTTGTATATGCTTTTTTTCAGTAAAGTTCTCTCCCTTAGAAATGCTTATGTTAATCACATTTTATTACCAGGAAAATTATATTTTTCTTAGTTAGATACAATTTTTGCAAATTCACTGAAAATAAGAGTACAACAAGTCTAATTGATAAACCTGTAAGATCCTTCATTTCAAGAACATTGACGAAATAGCTGGGATGCATTGTGACATAGGTAGACAGCTGCTGCTGTGTTGGTCAAGTAATAAAATTGCAATTACAGTTTTCCTGTACAGCTGTTGGTGTTAGATCTAATTTAAGCTACTTATTGTGAACGGATATATAGTAGTCTTTATGGATATTTAATTTTAAGGATTGACAAATCCAGTAGCCTCATGAGAGATGAGGCTGCTGGAACTTAAACCTGCACAGACTGGAGAGATGGGCTGAATGTAACCTTATCAAGTTGAAATTCATTAAAGATTTGCAAATGCATGTGGGATGGAGTATCCCCTTGTTACAAGACAGGCAGGGATAGAAAACAGCCTTGCAGAAAAAGGACATCCACATCCTGAGGGTCTTTTCCAACCTAAGTGGGTCTCTGAATTACTGTGATAATTACTCAGTGATTCTCTGAGTCAGCAGTGTGTCCTTGCAGCAAAGGCCAGCTGCACCTTGGCTGCAGCAGCAAAGATGTAGCCAACAGATCAGGGCAAGTGATTCATCCCTTCTGTTGAAAGCTCTTGGGGATACACCTTGAGTGCCCTATCCAGTTTTGGGAATCCCACTACAAGGAAGACATCAGCATTCTGGAGCAGGTTCTGTGCAGGGCTGCCAGGAAGGCAGGAGGCTGGAGAGCACCTGGGGTGTGAAAAGAGGCTGAGGAAACAAGGGGTTTTAACTCCAACAAGAGAAAGGTCAGGAGGGGCCAGCCTTCTGATTGCAACCAAATAAAGGAAGGATGTACAGAAGACAGGGCAAGAGTGTTCTCAGAGGTCCATTGGGGTAGAATGATAGGTGACAGATGGAAATTGGAATACAGAACATTCTAATTAGGTGTAAGGTGTTTTTCAGAATGAATTTGGTTAAACATTGTCACAGGTTGCACTGATAGATTCTAGAGTTTCCGTCTGTACAAATAATAAGGACTTTCTTTTCCCACCTAAATTTTCCTGTGTTTTTTATTAGTATTTCTTCATAAATCCTGGGAATAGAGTTGTATTAGTATTCTAGTATTCTTTTTTTTTTTTTTTTTTTCCCCCATCAAATTGCAGAGTCCCCATAGTGGTCATAGCATCAAGGCTGCCCAAATGCAAGAAGCATTTAGATAAGTCAGGCACATGGTTGGATTCCTGGGGCTGTCCTGTGCAGGGCCAGGAGTTGATGATCTTTGTGGATCTGTTTTGACTCAGGATATTCTATGATTCTATTCCAGTACTTCAGAAAAAAACCCTCTCTTACCTGAACTGGTGAATGTGTTTGCTTTTGCCTGTGAATGTGGGTATTAAAATAAGAATGTAGATATTAAAACAAAGTTGAAAAATACACGGTTAGTATGGATTCTCGAGCAAAATATGATCCAAAAGGCAAAGATATGTTTGTCATATTGTGAGGACAGGACAGGGTTTTTTAATGCAAAGAGTTTGATCAACAGTCCTGTGTAAAAAACACTGCAACTTTCAAGTAAAATTTATACACCGTCATACATATAGAACATACATTTCAATACATATTTGAAAATAGTTTAGCCTGCATTGTGGTCCTTTGTCAACTCAAGATTTATCAGTTAAATGTGTTAAATTTTTTCACATTGGTTTGCATCTGGTAATATTTCCAAATGCTACTGGGAAGCTTCTAACTTGAAAACAAAAATTAAAAAATCCTTTTAATTAAATGTAAATTTGAAAGCTAACTTTTAAAAGAAGAAAAAAGTCAATAATTATTGCAAAGCAGAGTTTAAAAGGATCAGTATTTTATCATTACCTATGATAATGCCAATTGTAATGTTTGTACTTAGTTTTTTAAAAACAAGCCAATAGCATGGCTATTTTTAACAGGATTTTAAAAATTGATATTCTTTTTCATGAATGGGCATTTCTCCAGTAGGTGAAATGGGTGAAATGAGATGGGCATTTCACCAGTAGGAAGAGAAGATTTCACTAAACTTTTGTCAGCAAATGCTGTAGCTCAATCTCATTCTGCAATGTGTGTTTGCTTAGTAGTTCAGAAGCTGAATAAGCTTTAAGTCTTTTCAGACACTGTTGTTCATCATTGTGGATTGTGCAAAGCTTAACAATTCATACTTGGATGAACTTTTGTCAACTGAATTAATAAAAAAAAATTATCTGAAACAGCATTAAAATGGTAATAAAAGCATGCAGGTTTTTAGAAATGTAAGATTCTGAAAATATTAGTCACAAATTCTACAAGTCAGAATTAATTAGCTGTGATAAGATAACATTTTGTAGGGGTTTTTTTTGTTGTGTCTTTTCCCCCCCCCTTTTATCTCACAATGATTTTATGTTGCTATAAGTGACCAGGTCAGGTAGAACCTTTCAGAAAGATGCAGATTGCTCTACTCCTGAAGAGAGCTTTGTCAATGTTAAGCAGGGTACTATCAGATAATTTCTAGATCTTGTGCAAAGCTTGTAATGTGTGGGCTTGTGATAAAGCAGAACATCCTAGTATGTTGTTGGTTTCAAGGTAGAAGAGATTAAAACCATCCTACCCTTCTTTGCTAGGAAACCTAGTTTTGGTTATTATGCTGTTAAGCCAGAATGAAAATGAAATTAGCTGGAAGGAAGCATTCAGTTAGAACAAAACAATGGGAAAATGTGCAAGAATTTGTTACACCAGAAGGTTTTCATTGAAGTGTTTGCATTATTTGATTTCTTTGCTATCTCTGGAAGGCATGAATCCAAAAAATACCTCTAAAAAACATTGCCACTGCCAAAAAATAAAACAAAACACAGAGTTTGCTTAGAAAAAAATTGAAAAGATGGTATTTTTCTTACATTCAGAATCCTTAAGGAGTTCATTTGTATTATCTCAGAAAAAAAGAAACTGAAGCAGCCTTTGTCAGACCATAATTAAGAATGAACAATGTGGGTTTAATGTTTGCCACTTTTTAAAAGGTTGGTTTGATTTGTTTTGTTGTTTTGATATTTGTTTGGTTTTTTTCCCACGTCAGTTTTCAGCCTATGGCTTAACTAAGTCATTGAGGGATTCTTCCCCACACCATTCGTCTTTTCCAATAATCAACTGAGCTACCACAAAAAATGTTTGTGACTTTGTTGGGTTGCTAGGATTGCTAGCTGATGGTTGATAGTCACTGTGCTAATGTGTGCCCAGTTAGGTAATAGCTGGAATCCTTCTGAAAATAGCTGGAAGCACTTCTGAAAATTGGGCTACTGATTTCCATGCCCAATGACAGCATTTAGGCATTTCTCATGATGGGAAGGTGGAGGGGCAGGTGCTGATCTCTTCACTCTTGTGAGCAGTGATAGGACTCAACATGAAACTGAGCCAGGAGAGGTTTAAGTTGGAGATCAGGAAAAGGTTTTTCACCCAGAGGGTGGCTGGGCACTGGAACAGGCTCCCCAGGGACTTGGTCACAGCACCAGCCTGAGAGTTCAAGAAGCATTTGGACAACGCTCTCGGGCACGTGGTGTGACTCTTGGCATGTCCTGCTCTGGGCCAGGAAATAGGAGACTCGATGATCCTTGTGAGTCGCTTCCAACTCAGCATATTCTATGTTCCTCTGATTCTGAAATCTTCAGAAATCAGAATTTTGTGGAATGTAATAAGTTGTCCAGAAGTAGAATGGGCAGATTCTGCTTGTTTTCATAACTGTTACAGTGTACCAGTCCTAATTTCCTGCACAGTTTGACATCAGTAGTTGATGTTCCTGGTGTTGTGTGTACCACCACGTGTAAGAGTGTTCGAGTCAGAGAAAAGGTATTAGAACCCAGGGAAATACTGAGGATAATATTTTCAATACTTCAGTATCACCTTGTACTTGATATCTTTTGATCTTTTGATTGTGAGACCTAGAGACTTGAAATGTGATGAACTTTGTATACTATTAGACTTCGTCAATAAATGAGTTTGAATCCACCAATAGAAGAAGATTTGAAGAAAATGTCACTCTAGGAAATAAATTATGGCTGGAACAGTTGGCACAATTAATATTAGTAATGCGCCTACTTAATTATACTCTGAAGAATGACTGGATTAAAGTATCAGACTTGTGATCTGATCATTCCAAACAATCTGATCTCAGATTAAGTTTGAGCTTGTTTGTACTCAGTTTATTGTATGTCCAGCGTTGAAGGAAATTGTTTAAAAAATACTGAGATAAGAAATTGGTATAAGAGCAAAAAAAATGAGATGAAGTCAAAGGTTGTACCATTTTTTTTTTTTGTATTTCCATTACTAGAATATTTGTAGCTTCTTTGTGCTGCTTCTCCACAAAGAGACATATCAAGAGAACATTTATTAAAATTAGTTCTGTTATCCTCTGCCAAAAACTAACTGGTTTCATAGTTTTGGAGCAGATAAGCTTCTGTTGCTGAAAGACAAGTTTCCAGAATATGTCCAAACAATCAGGTTTGGTGTAATTTTGTTTTTTACAGTTCATCCATATCTTTTACAGTAATAGTATGGATCAGTATAATTCCCAGATAAATGTCTCTGAAGGCACAAACTCCAACAGGACTTTCACAGCACTCCTTCTGCAGATACTTTCCCTCTTGTTCTGCTTGCTGAATACCCTCCAGGGATACCATCTCCATGAGAGGAGTAACACAGTAATATTCAGCATTGCCAAACTCATTACACTGGCATGTTAATGAAGTCAAGTATCAGATTTTCATTTAATCTCAATAAAGAGAAGCTATGTCAGTAAGGATATGGACATTCTTCTGTCCTAAGAAAAGGTCTTAAAGTCTGAAATGGGGCTTGCAATTGTCACTTATATTCTCTCTCAAGTTTTTCTTTGTCTTCTGTTTTATTAGTACAGAACATGTAGGAATAATACAGGAAGAAGAACATAAGCAAAACCACAGAAAAGCAGAATGACAACAGAAAAAGCCGATATTTCACATATCAACTTTTACTGATATGTGAGCCAATGAAGACTGTACTTAATAGTAATTCTCTACTTTTGGCATACTACTAAGTTACTTAAACTGTTTCCAAATTTTGCATTCACAATTTAAATGTGTTTTTGAAAGCCTGACACTTGGGTATGGCTAATTTGAAATATGTATGGAATTGCTGATCTTGGGAAATATATTGTTAATGTAAAACTTGGTTATGCCTTAAAAAGTATGGTTCTGTGTTCAGCCCACTGTTCACAAGCTTTTTGTTGAAAAATCAGGACACTTCAGTTTATCATAAATGGTTGATAAGCACTGTAGTAGTTTGCCCAGGGACACAATAATAAAAACTATCATTTGAAACTTAAGGGTATGTAGAATATCTATCAAGAATGGGGCACGAGTGACAAGTCTATTTCTCTACAGCCCTTCTAGCTCTCCTTGCTGGGCGTAACTGCTTTTATAATTTGACATTCTTTTTGTCCCCATCCTTCCTTATTGTATGTCAGACTGTTTCTGGATAGGTTAGGAGGAAGACAAAATTGAGGATATACTGAGGGAAAGTGCCTTATTATTAAAAAGTTCATGAATTTAGAGTGTTTGCAGGCAAGTTTGATAAAACTTTTCCAGGAAAGATCATTTTTAGTGCTTACTGTTTGTGAGTCTAAGGTACTAGATAGCGATTTTGTGATATCTTAGATGTAGAATACAGCTGAAAATGAATCCTGTAACATGGTGCCAGTAAAAAATGGCCATGGGCAATCGACAACAAACATTGAAACAGAAGTAAGGTATCCAAGGTGCTTCAAGGAGTCAGTTCTGAGAATCTGGACAGAGACCAAAGTGCTGCCTGCTGCTTTGTATAAAACCAGGATTTCAGTTGTTCTTTATTTTGATCATCTGTACCTTCCAGTTTGCATATTTCTTTTTCAAAATACACATACTGATGTTTTGAAGGGAATTTCAGCTAAGTTACTTTCTTGCTGTTTTTATAAATTTGCACCAAAAGACATTGCTGTTATCAGAGGAATTAAACATACCTTTGCACAGAATTATGGAGATAATTCCCTATTTTCATACAGTGCTTTTTGCCTTCTACCTAATGTGGTGTATGATGGGGCAGAATACTGGAGCTTGGAGGAAAGTATCTTCAGTGTTATTCCATCCTTCCTTCCTTGTTGTCAGGGTAAGGTGGTGTCCTTTGAGTTCAGTGGCAAGAGGTTAAGAAACAGATTTCCAGCTGCATTTAACATCCCAGTTAATGCTTGTATGGGGGAAAGTTAGAGGGGAAGAACCTTTGTTCAAAATGTGGATGAGGCATCTGGTAGAATGTAGATTCAGTCTATAAAGTGTAGATTGGTCAAAATTGGAGACTTGGGAAGTCAAGAGTGGGCTGAAGAAGGATGAGGAAAAAACAGGGGCAGAGTCTAGAGAAGAGCAGAAGAGGTGGATATAGCAGAGGAGTCGGGGAGCTGTGTTCTTTCCTTACAGCTGGAGGATCAAAGACTAAAGTTGAAAATACCCATTTATCCTGGCTACTCAGTCTGAGAAATCTCCGAGTAATTACTGAAGAGATCTTACTGGCTTCATTTGCTGCTATAAGCAGTCATCACATCCGTGTATCAGTTCCTGATCTGCTTTATAGGATCCCTGCATGTCTGGAAGGCTGTACAGAGAAATAAGAAGCAAAGAATACCTGACAGGGATTCAAATTAATCTTTACAGTAGCAGCATTAGGTAGCAGAACAGTTCCACAGGTACAATTCCACCGGATTGCCTTCAGCTATTACAAGCAGATAGATAGTTCTTTTCCTAATGCACATTTTGCAAGTTATGAAATCTATTTGTCCTGTAAACAAGTGTCCCTTCACACAAGCATGACTTATCCCTCGAGCAGTTTAGAAATAAAGTGGTCATGAAACAGAAGTTGTGTAACAATGCATTTGTACAAGGACTAAGTCAAAATGCAGCCAGCTGAAGGTGTCGTAGAATTCCAGATATACCTTTTTGTCATGTGCATGTTTCACCAGTGTAAACAAAGCCTATCTTATTGCTTTCTTGAGGGGAAAAAAAAACCAACAAAAGTCTGATGTTGAGTTTCAAAGAAATATTTCAAAGAACTTTTGCAGTCAGGCATGGTAATTTCTCTCCCTTTACCACCCCTTCTCACCATCTGACCTTGTGTAGACAACCTTGAATTACATCTTGAGCATCTACTCTTCTGATACCTTTCTTCTTCTCCACTGCCTACATTTAAGTTCCACCTAAATCACTAGACACTGTAATTTGACAAAATGAAGCTCTTACCTCATGCTCTCAGTACTTCCTTGCTTTGGCAAGTCCTGCTCACCTTTTAGTGCAGATATGGGAACAGTTACTAAAGCTCCCAGCCAAACTCTCACTCCGGCTACTTTATCTGTCCTTAGCAAATGATGAAGTTATTTTTCTGTTTTATCTGTCCCTAGCAAATGAGGAAGTTATTTTTCTGTTAAGGTGGTTTTGTTTGGGTTCTTCATTTTAATAAAAGCATAGTTGTTTTCCAATGCAATCTTAAGAAACTGATTTTCAATAGAAATGTAATGGTGGAAGTTACAGACTTCCCAGTAGCCATAACTTTCAAAGATATCCTCCTCTTGACAGTAGTAATTTCTGCAGTCAGAGCAAAAGTGGATCCTGTATCTTGCAATGATTTGTCTTGATAAAAAAAAAGATGAATTTTGTTGTATTTAGCTGTAGTGTTTGCTACAGCAAATTTAAAACTTACCAATTCACTTAGAAAACAATTTGGGGGTAGGTTTTTTTTCTGTTCTTTTATCCTTATTTTAGAAATTGACTGTTCTATTGCTCTTAATTATTAGGTATTCTCTCCTTGCTCTTATGTGATAATTGGTCCAGATTATCCTTTGTGTTGTCTGTATACTTTTCTCTTGGATTGATGTGAACTTCTTAATGATGCTGCTACAACTGTGATTGTTCTGTGGTGGGAACTGAGCTATGCATTCTTTGATACTCAAGTATTTCGACTACCAGAAGTGCTCAGGAAGTATTACTAGTATATTTAGCTGAATTCCATGAAAGTCATGAATGGACACAGTTCTATTCCACTGGCATCTCAGAACTGGATAGCAGCGTACTTTGAATGGCTAATTTTAGATGTTTTCTAGGCATGTTGCCACTTCAGCAGTTAAGGAATATTTTATAGACTTTAATATGTTAAACTTAGAGGGGCTTTTAAATGCCCTCGTGCTTTCAACTCATAGATGTACTCTCAGCTATTGCTAATTGTGAATAAATACTGTGCCTCTTGCTGGCTTTCCTTTACCCTTTCTATTTTTACATTGTTCTCTACCCTGCTTGTTTGTACAAACAAATGATGAAAAAACCCAAAGACCAAAACCAACCAACCAACCAACCAACCAAAAAAGCCAAAAACAAACCTAACCAAAACCCAAAGACTTTTGCACGCATCAACTCACTGCTTCTTCACTCTCTATAGAACAATGTACCCCAACTCCCCAGACACAGAGAAGGAAAATTTAGTACAAATGTTGCATTTATGTCTGTTCTGTTACCTCAGCTAGATCAATATTATATAGTTGTATTTTCTTTTCATTTAAATATACTTTCTGAATTTTTTCTTGAAAGTCTTCAACATACATTTTATCAAAAAGATGGCTGTGAGTTGAGCTGCAATAGAATTCATATCAAACTCAGCGCAGTGTGAAGTTTGCCTAATTTCAAATATCCTATGAAAGTTACCTTAAATGTTCCCAATGGAGCTACTTACTTTTTTTACTGTATTCATGAATGGCTAGCAGGAGCCAGTGGCTAACCTGAAAGGAATGTCTTTAGCTTAGATAAGAATGCTTTCTTCAAAGCTCATTAGAAAAAGCATTCAAAAAATTATAGGGCACCAGAAGCTGATAGAAAAGTTTTAGTTTCAGGGGGACTTCAACAAGCTTCACAGCAATGGCATTCCTCCCCCCACCAGTGAATCCACAGTTTCAAGAAGATTAACTTGGTAGTAGGTTCTATGGATTCTGGCCAGTATTTCCAGGCTCCCTTCTGGGTTTGAGCAGTGCTCTCCAAACCTTTTTGTTCATGAGCCCCTATCAGTTAAACGTTTTTGAGCATGCACCCACACTATATGGTTATTTATTTATCGATTACATTTGTGTACTACTGTATTAATATATTATGAACCATAAAACCCCCAGAAATTAAAAAAAGTGTGAGATAAAAATGAAGTGAACACAATTTTTTTTAAAAAAATCTTGTTTCTTTTATGTATTAATGGTACAAAAAGAATTTTTTCTTGCACTCCAATGACTTGTCTCATGGAATGCCTGGAGTATCTGCACCCCACTTCGGAGAGTGCTGGGATGGAGGACTAATCTCACAGTAGTAATAACTTTTCTGCTGAGGAGTCTGACTGAAGCCTTTTAGAAGCACTCCTGCTTTGGGTCAGGTTCTGCAAGAAAGGGGTACAAGACAGTAGTGTTGGCAAGATAAGCAAGGGAGCTGTCGATGGGCAGGTGGGAGTTTCCCCCTCACCTAAACCATCTGAGAGCTGCAGTCCTCCTTTCACAGTATCAGGCACCGTGTAGGGAATGCAGCAGCAGCAGCAGCCACATCAAAGTGGTAGTTTTCTTCTTCTCCCCTTCTTTCACTGCCTTTTTCCCCCATTCTCACACTGTGAAAGAGATGTCATTAATATTTTAATTTTTGGCCTAGGTTTATGGTTTTACTGAATAATATGTAGTAATGTTTACAGTAGTTTCATGCCACACTTTGAGTGTAGGTCCCAGTACTTAAGGGATCTTGTCCTTAAAGGCATGTATTGCCTGTATTGGGATTAGCTCCCTTCTGTAAGCTGAGGCATGTATAGTTGGGGTGCTATTATGCCATTCTTTTTCACTTTATATCACTCATGAAGAAATTTGTTTATTCTAAAAACCAGTTGTAAGTAGTATTTAAATCTAAACCCATTTCAGCCACTTCAAGCTAACACAGTAACAGCATTTCAGCAACATCGATCTGGCCGTGTCAGTCTATATGGAGCCACTTTAGTCAGAACACCAGACTAGTAGATAGACAACATTACAAGAATTTTCTTTATTACACTCATAGGACCCATTCAGTTATAATCAGTGCTTTGTAGTTCAGGTATCCACTTTTCCCCTTCTTGTTGATTCACTGATAGCTCTGGCAGATCTTTGGAAGCTCATGGCCAAATAATTTGTCAATGAAATGTATTGTATGTAAGTTGGTAAATGTAGCTGTTAGGAGGATATAATCATTACAAATTCCTGATGAGAACAGAAGACCCTATTAATAATTTGAAGTAATCATCATCTTCACTTTCTTTCTTAGTCTGCTAAATATATTGCATCACAATATATTACATGTTGCTTCGTAGTGATATGTAGACATAAGGGCATAAGGAACTCTGTATATTTATGAAAGGCTTTTGCCAAAAGCTTTCTGATTTCCTCCATCCAGTCCATGTTAATTGTGTTGAAGAAATGAGCCAGAGATGTAGCTTGTTCATACATAATGGTTGTTATAAATCTGCTCTTGAAAAGGGGAGTGTACTTTATGTAGTAGATTCAAAAGTCAATCTGAAACATCTTATGTAGCAGCATTTATGTTTCCCAGCTTTTGTTTAGTATTTAAAAAATACCTCCATTTAGATGTTGGAAGACTGGTACTTTTATTATTGGGTATTTTCTCTTCCATCTCTTCTCCTTTCCTTTCCTCTCGACTTAGATCCTCATAGTGTTCTCATTTAGTGCCACAATTAAGAAGGCACTGCATTTATATTTGAAGAGAAAGACTTTAAGACTTTCACCTTCTTTGAGTCTTTATTTTTGGTACTAATCTGAAGAGGACATTGTGCACTACCCTCCTTACCACTATAAGAATCTAATTGTACTACAAGTCACTTTTGTTCTGATTTTGAACTGTTTTTTAAAGCCATGTAAATCTTGCTATTGCCAACTCTACTAATAAAACCTAAAAATGGATTTATTTTAGCGGCTTTGGAATAAACAACTGTTTCAATATTAATCTCTGTTTCTGCAGTGAGACACTGGTACTATGTTGCATTACTCCTTTGCAGTGAATTTAGATGACAGTTTATATTCAGCTTAGAAAAAAGACCCCAACAGCAAAAAAGAGATATTGATATAATTACAGTAAATGCCTTTTTTCATGCTATTAAAATAATCTGTGACAGGAACTGCCTAATATCAAGGATATTTCAATAAGCATTATTTTTATCCCTTGATGAATAAAAGTTAAAGAAGGCCCTGTTACCATGCATAATATAACACTTGTCAGGTTTTGATTATTTAAAGCATTTTTGATTATTTAAAGCATTTACTCAAAATGTAGGTTATGAGTTATTTTTATTTTGTTCAAAATAATGCAGGATACACATAGTGAAGAGATACAATTCTGGCTAGTCATTCAGAAAGATATTATGGTTAATGTACAGCTTTGTCCATTAATTTTGACTTTAGTGAAAGACAGTACTGCATTTACTGAATGTTTTGATAGTAGCACATCATTAGTTAAGAGTGCAGCCAGTCTGGGGGACAATTTTTGGATCTTAATTTTTTTTATAATCTATCCTGTTATGATTTAAAGCTATATTAAGTGATGCTAAGCAGTATTTATGCTATATATTCTTAATCTAATCCAATTATTAAGATAGGATTTTAAAGGCTTATTTTGATTTTTTTGTTCAAATTATGCACAGGAGTAAGTTGTTTTGATATTACTATTGCTGTTCAGAGTTCAAGTGGCTTGAATTAGCTTGTGAGGTACAGCAGATCTCATGAAGGAAACTACAAGAATATTCTTAATGTCATTTTTGTGCTTTTTGAAATCTCATATTTTCAATTGCTTCTGTATTTTTCTTAACATTTCAGTTCTGCTTTAGCTTTTTGTCATATTTATAGCAGTTTCTTCTCTCTCTCCTTTTTTATTGATATTATAAAGGTGTAGGTCTTTTATGAGCAGGGATCTGTTCTGTATGATTCAATGGTATTGCCACCCTGGAATGTCTGATGAGTTAAATAATTTATTTTACTGGAGTGATGTCATATTCATGAGTTTCAAGACCCAAGGGCCCTGAAGTCTTAATGACTGCAAATCCTTACCAATTAACCCACTCTGAAACACAGACTGTGTCTAAAAAGACAGATTTGTTTTTTTCACTGTTGATCATTTCTGGTTCTCAACTAATCTAGGAGGAGATACAGGAGTTTCCAATCTACTTTCTTTAGAATCTCCATGACACTTTCTCTTTTGGCTTTGGAGGTATCTCATAATTTTCTTCTGCAAAGAACAATCCATTGCTTTGTCCCTTTAAGCTTTTCCATCACTTAATGACAATGACAGGCTCCTCTATGTTCTGCTAACGTATTCTGTTCAGTCGTGGTTCCTGGGTCAGAATCAGGGGACACAAGACAAGAGGTAGTGTAGTTTGGAAAAAATGGTAATGCTTTCATTGATACTGGCAGTCTGACTGAAAAAAAGTTCTTTCCATGAAGGTCTATCAGAAATGTTACATGCTACATTTCTTGGTAGTCTCTATAAATAGAATATTATATGCAAACACATGCACTTATTGCAGCTAAAATTTTATGACTTTCAGTGAAATGTGCTTGCTTTCCTGCCTTGGGTTCCTTTGAACTGCTCAGTCTGAAAGTCTTCCACTAATGTTGCTGAATTTTGCAAGTAATCTATTAAAAAATTAATCCATTAAATCCATTTTGACTGATGTTTAATTTTACTGCAGACAAATCTCAAAGAGGGATACCATGCAATGTGACTTGTAAGCAGGCAGCAAGCTTTTTAGTGGAAGATACAAATCTTGCAGCCAGTCTTCAATTCTTTGACCACTCATTAATTTCAATGGTATTGCTTGGGTAAAGAAGTTAGAAAAGGACTTTTGATTTTGCCTGTTTAAAGGTTGCATCATTCTTGTGTAAAAGAACTGTGGAAGTAGAACAAAAGGTAGTAAATGCATAATTGAAAGTGCATCTGTAGATTTGCTTCTGTATTTACTTTAACTTACTATGTCATGGTTAAGGGTCAATCTCAAAGAAAAACAAAACAGAAAAAAACCAAAAAAAACCCCCCACCTTACAGCATGGGGTTGACATTGGTCCTTCTCGTAAGATGGAATTGCAAGAGACTGCAGAGGCTTCAAAACAACCTATACAGTCACAGTTAAATTTAAACAATATGTATTAAATTACAAGTTCTCTTTTGTGGAACTTGAGACCCCTGAATATCTGTAGGAATAAGATTATAAAGAGCATCAGGGCAGAAATTCAAGGTTATTTTCTAATGGACCATTTTTATGGTGCAAGGTGAAATCTTAATTGCTTTTTATAACACAGTTTGAGCAGAGATAAATATTGAAATTTTACTTCTCTGCTGAATTGTCAGGTTTCTTTTTAAAAGGAAGGGACCTAGGTGCTGTACCCTGTGGAGACAAGTTGATTTCCTTCTTTCAGTTCTTTTGTTCCCATGTGCAGGGGAATGGGAAAAAAGAAAAAGGAAAAGAAAAAAGAAGAAATTAAAAAAAAGGGGGGAAAGAGCTTTATTTGCATAGAGGAAGGGCAGGGATTGAATGAAGCATTCATTTCTGCCAAGGCAGCCATTCTCTTCTCTGGCATCAGTACTCTGCCAAGATTGTCACACTGATACCTCCTTTATTTTGAAGTTGAAGACTTTCTAAAACTAGGATCTTTTAGGTCTGTGGTTTTGCAGTGTGATAGCATGTAGTCTGATGGGAAGGATTCACCACCAACTACTGCCTGGAAAAGCTTGGCCAGTTCTCTTTGAGCAGAAAGCTTGCAGTGAAAGAAATGGCAACAGAGGGGAGAAGTAATGAATGTGGTATAAAGTTACTTTACTGTTTTGATAGGACTCTAAGCACAGTTAGTGTGACTTTTCTTATCTTTTCCACTGTCATCCTGATGGCCTTTAGGTAGCGTCAGGGGGCAAAGCTATTAACGTTAAGAAAAAAAGATTCAAATACATGAGGACACAGAGCCTCTTATGGGAAATAGAGCATCTAAAATGGCATTGCTTACTTTCTGAATGCAATTCAAAATGCCTTCAAATGCCAGTTTTGACTGCATTGGGTATTCCAAATAGTGTGCTTATTTTCCCAAAATATATATTTTTAAATAAGTTTAAACAAGCTTACTACATTATTAGAAGTTATGGCAACCATAGGGATTTCCAACTATTCCTATAGAAAAGAAATGCCTTACTGCTCAGATGAATTTTTTTCAATGTTGCAGCATATGATTATTTTCATATTTCATCTAAATTAATGAGCTATAGAATAATTACTACAGGAAATATATTTTATGTAAATAGCTCAGGTTTTTTTTCTCAGAATCAAAATTATGTTTTCAATTAATGAAAATAATATTAGGTAATTCTTTGAAAGTCTATTGTGAGTCCTTCACTAGTTTCCATATTTTCTCTGAGATTTTAAACATGTTGTAAGTAAAAACCTAAAAGCTCAAGCACTTCAAGTAGTTTATAACTATTAAAGATAGTGCTCAATTAATTCAAAATTGGGATATTTTGGATAGTATGAATTGTTCCACTGGTATTTGGGGAATAAAGGCAACTTTAAGGTTTCTGTAGTGACTGGCTCTATGTGCCTTACAATCCCATTGCACTTGGCCACCAGTTGTCCAGACATGGAGTTCTGGTTGTCTAGTTCTAGCTCCATCACTGTCTGTTTAGCCAAGTTCTTTTCAAGTGGAAGCCAGCTGTGCCTTTTGGTTCTTACTTCACTTATGAATTTTTCATTGTTTTAATCTGTTTTACACTTGAAACTTTAAATTTATGCTTGCTCTTGTGTCATGATAATGACATACCAGGGACAGTTGATGTACTGTAGCAAGGCACCTGTCATTGCTCCCTCGTATACAAGATAACTGTGTAATAAAATGTAAGTGGTGTTTAAGAACCCATTTCAGTGAAAGCTATAAAATAAATATATACATAAGGCTTTCACAGACGTTTTTTGTGAGTATCTGTAAAGGAAAAAAGCTATATCAAATGAAAAGGCCAGAAATTACTTAATGGGGTCTATTTAAGCATTCTCTGAACTAATTATACCTGAAAATCCTTTCTGAATGTATTCCAGTGCTTCACCTGCAGAAATGTATACTGCTTCTCTGATAGATAGTGTTGTCAGTTTTACCTAGTGTTGCAGCCAAGTGGCAATATATTTAATCTCTCTGAGATATGTGCAAGATGACTGCTCTTGCAGACTGGCTGTGAGAGTGACAGTGACACAGAACTTGCTTTTCAGTTTGCTTATGTTACTCCGTAAACGTATAGGCAGGTCATGCTTGAAATGAATGTGTCACCATTACTTTGCTATACACTGGTATCTTTAATGTCATTTCCATTTCATTACCCTACCCAGAACAGTTTAAGTTATCTGTGATAGCATTCTTTGTCTGCTGTCAACATAGTATTGGTAAGGCATTCAGGGGCCAATGGAAATAAATGAAGAGTGTGGGTATCCTT
>VZRH01000342.1:3544316-3623451 GCA_013397555.1 Urocynchramus pylzowi | reverse complement strand
TCCTTCCCCCCCCCCCCCCCTGCAAGATAAATTTGCAGCATGGTGCACTAATAATGCTCAAGTTTCTAGAAAACTTTCCATGTCTGTCCCGTGGACTAGCTTTCAGCCAGAAAATGTATGACACTGAGACCAAATGTCACTGTCCTAAGGGCACAGAACCATGTTGTATGTGTTCCTTTTCCAGTCCCGTTTCCTTGATGAGCACTGAATGTCCATTGTAGGTAGCCATGTCTTTAGCCTTGTGCATTGCTGTGTCACCTGGTGGGACCTTGAATATATATTATGGGTAACTTCTCTCCTGGATGGGCCTCTTGGACGTGCAGTACAGCTTGTATTCAGGTCTATTCCCAGCCTATTCTCCAAATGCTCCTGATGTGACTTAAGCCCCTGGATGGATACTAGACCCAATCCTTTACTTCACGGTTTCGGGAACTGTAGGTAGACTGATACCACCACCCTGTCTGCTCAGTTCCTTGCCAGGAGTGACTGGGGCACTGAGCAGACCAAAGATGTGTCCCTGGATGTTTCTTCACAAGGGTCTTCTGTCCTTGGGGGCTCGAAGACTTCTATCCTGAAGGATTCTCTCATGTGATGATCCTGATTCTGTCGGTGGGGGTATCCAAATGGGTGCAAAGCTCTAGTGCTGTGTTTCCATGTGAAAGTGATATGGAGATCTCTGTAACAGAGACATGTCTGTTTTGCTACCCCCAAAGTCTGGTTGTAGTTTAGGGTCTTCCAAGACTAAGGTTTTCATCGTCATGAAGACAATGCAGCACCTGGTCAGCTCGCACATTGCAGTGTGGTATAAGCATCAGAGAGTAGCTCCGAGCCCCTGAGCCTTTCAAAAGCCTTTTGGATGGCATATGAATATTTAGTGAGTATTTGGTGTACCTCTGGAACAATGTTTTCAGCTAAGTTTCCTCCTAAAAGGATCCAGTTAGCATGCACTGTACCAATTCATCAAACTGAACTGGCATTCCAAAGAGTCTTTACTTCATGCATTTGCTTCAAAATGATACAACTGCTTAAGACTGAAAAAAATACCATAGGTGCAGCCTTAGGACATGGGTTCATCTTAAGATGACTGACTGCCACTGAAAGGAGCAATAGTTGTCTTGTGCTCACATCACTTTTTGTGTGCTCCTTCTGCTTCCTCTTCTGAGTTCTACTTGGCACACTAAACGTTCCCTGCTTGGAGGGGAAGCTAACTCATGGAAACCTCCGAGATTCCCCTCAGATCAGCAAGCTGCAGAGAGCCACTAGAGAGCTGCACAATTACTAAATTTAACTCAAGGGAAGAGTCAGAAAAGCAGGGAGAAAGAGGGTCTATGCCCTCTGGCCTCCGCCTGCTGTTAGATTGAATTAAGTCTAATATTAAAATACACCCTGAAGGAGAAGCATGTGAGTTTTTTTAGAGAAGATTATCACTGTTGCTGCTGGTTGAGAATTCACACAGCTGAAGAGTCACTGTTTAAAAAATGTGGTAGAATTCCCCAAATCCCTGAGATTCTTTTTTTTTTTCCAGCAGATAGTAAACATTGTCAGATGTCTTGTGAAGGTCTTTCTTGACAAACGGATAAACGCTAGATATGTGTTTAGTTTTCTTTTTTTATTCTGACTTCTCAGAAGAATGAAAAAAATTCAGAAAGTAACAGCAAACTGTTATAATCAGTATGATATTCACAGGCAGATACAGTAGCTAATGCACCACTAAGATCATGCTTCTTTTATTCATATTTCCAAAATCTGTTTTAGTATGGGGTCAATATTTTTCCAAATTTTAATATGGTTTTGTGTATCTGTACTTGGATGATGATAAAGATAAAAATGCTATATTGTATTTTTCTACCTATAATTTGCAAAACTCATATTATCTGCTTTCTTTCCAATCTATTTATCTTTTTCTAAGAAAAAAACACCGCCAACAACCCTCCTTAAAATGCCATATTAAAACACCACTCAATCTAGGATTGAATTTTGAGCCTCCTGCTGGAAGTACTCTCAGCTCACTTTGAACTAAACTGAACGGAAACAGCGGGAGAGTATTCTATTCCCTAAATATACATTTTGCTAGAAATAAGGTTATCTAATTAGAGCATGTTAGTTGTGGAAATTGGGAAGTTTCAGTGCTGATGTATAGGCAGATTAAGGTGCAATTTCTAAAATAAAAACTGACTTTTGTATTCTTGTACTGTAAGTTGTTTCTTGCTGCTTTTGTACACTAGCAGCTTTCAGAGATTTTTCCGGTTTGAGTAGGTACCATACATTTTCTCCTTGGCTCTTAAGGGTCTGGGCTTTTTTCCCCAGAGATCCCTCTGCAGTATGGCTGAGGTCTGCTTTCTGCTCTGAGCAAAGCCTCTCCCTTCTGGGCATTTCTGCCTTTCAGCCTCATCCTGGAAGCCCTTCCTCTTCCCTCTGGATAATTGTTCTGAGTGCAGCAGCCAGGAAAGATAGCTGACCACACACACTTTTAGCAATAATAGCTGATAATGTTTATGCATCACATTCAACAGCACAATTTGCCCAACACACTGTTAAATTATGAAGGAAGATCCTTTGGCCTTAGTTAAATCCTGCAGTTGTTGTGAGCCTGTAGCTAGGACAGTCCAGATTTAGCACTAGGTGTGTGTCAAATGACTACAACTGAATGGTTGAACAATTTAAGGTATCCGATGTTTATTATATCCATTACATTAAGCTTGCTTTGGGAAAGTGAAGTGTGTGTGTAAAGAATTAGCTTTGGAGACCTTGGCTGATCTGACAATTCCATGGTTACTATTCATGAAACCAAAATGATTTTTCTGCTGCAAAAAATACACATGTGAGTATGTCCAGCAAGGTTGTGACAGGATATATTGAAGTATGTAAGTTTGTGTATTGGAGATTTAGAGAGAAATTACCAAGGCATTGCTTCTGAAGAGTGCTTAAGAATTGTGCTAGAACACACTTTAGAGTCATAATTTACAGAGAATTTGCATACATGGCATTTTGTCACAAATTTTGCTGACGTCAAGGATGACCCACATCTATTTGTCACAGGTACTCCCTGCTCCTGAGCCCTGGTACCTTCATCATTCTGCCTAGGATTCCCAAGGAACATGTCTGTCCCCATAATGTTGGGCAAAACTATTGTGTCTCTTCTGGTTGCCCTTCTGAGATGTGCACTTCTGCACTTTCATCCAACTGAAAAAGCAACATAAGGAAGTCAAGAATAGTCCAAGACAAAAACTAATCCAAAGCACAACCATATAAAAATTTATTAAGGGCAAGTGCTGGACTCTTCACCTGGGATGGGACAGCCCTGGATGTTCAGACAGACTGGGGAATGAGATGCTGGAAAGCAGTGCTATGGAAAGGGACCTGGGGGTTGTGGTTTATGGCAAGTTGAATCTCAGTCAACTCTGCCCTGGCAGCCAGGAGGGCCAAGCCTGTCCTGGGGGCATCAGGCACAGCATTGCCAGCTGGGCTGGGGAGGGGATTGTCCTGCTCTGCTCTGAGCTGGGGCGGCCTCACCTCCAGTGCTGGGGGCAGTTTTGGGTGCCACAATATAAAACAGACATTGAGCTCTTAGCATCCAATGGAGCACCACGGGGAGGTGAAAGGCCTTGAGGGGAAGCTGCATGAGGAGTGTATGAGGTGACTTGGACTGTTCAGCCTGGAGGAGACTGAGGGGATTCCTCACTGCAGTTATAACTTTCTCATGAAGTGAAGAGGAAGAACAAACACTGATCCCTTCTCTGTGGTGACCAGGACCCAAGGGAATGGCCTGAAGTTGTGTCATAGGAGGTTTACGTTGGATATTATAATAAGGTTTTTCACCCACAGGATGGTTGGGCACTGGAACAGGCTCCCCAGGGAAGTGGCCACGGCACCAAAAGCACAAGAGTTCAGGAGGTATTTTGGATAATGCTCTTGGGCACATAGTGTGATTCTGGGGAGTTATTGTGCAGGGCTAAGAATTGGACTCCATGATCCTTGTGAGTCCCTTCCAACTCAGAAGTCAGTCTCTGTTTTCCCTCAGCTCTCGAACCTCTACATGAATAGCTATGGCTTCTTGAAAGAAACTGGAAAATGTGCCTTCTCTTTGAATGTCCTTGATAAATGTGAGGAGGGTGGATACAGCCCCTAACTCTTCTGGCCTTCAGAAGGGTCTGCTCTGTGCAGAGCATAAGCCTCCAGACCTCTCCCTTTTGTCTTCATAAGGTTCTTCTTGTGTTTTGCTACTATTTTATGAGAAAAGGGGAAGGCAGGAACAGACAGAGCAAAACCTCAAAAAAATGAGGAAATGGCAGAGAAATTTAAATGGATGTTTAATGGTGAGAGGTTTAGGAATTTAGTAGCAAGGTAAGGAGAGTAAGTTAAGAGCAGGAGAGGGTGAGTGGTAAGCTGGACTGGATGAGCAAACACAGGAAGGCAATGGTGTACCATAACTTGAGAAAAGAGTAACATGAGATTATAAAAGGAACTAGGCTAGGTCGATGTGAGCCAAAGGAAGTGAGTAGTCAGTTTAAAGATAAGGAAAACCTGTTTCAGCACAAAATGATGATTGTTAGACTCAAAACCTTTTTATCAACAAAAGGGTACACACCATATAGATATGTAAAGAAGAATTCTCCAATGCAAATAAATACTTAAATTGTCTAAAAGTTTAAATAATTTTTTAAAAAGGAAAACCTCATTGGAAATAGCTTTTAAATTTTAAATACAAGAGACACTTTCTAAATGCCCCTTCACCCTGCTGCTGTGTATTCTTTCAGTGTTCCTCTGGATTCTGGAGCTGAAAGTGTCAGTGTTTCTGAAGAGGAAAGAGGGCAATTAGAATGAGTTTTCAGCAGTGTAAAGGCTTTGCTGAGCAAGATTCATGGCGGCAGTCCCTTTCTCCTCAGTCTTGGCTCTCTTTTGGGATATTTTTATGTAATATCTTACCACAGCCTGTCTTCCCCCTGCTTTCCAAGTTGGGGAGCTGCACACTGCCTCCTCAAGTCCCATTACACTAGAGGGGCTGTTTGTCACACAGTGATTACGTAGGAGTGCCAGCCCAATGCTCTAGGTGCCCCCAAACTGAAGCCATTGCAGGGAAGCACAGGCATGTGGCTATCAGACAACTGCTGCCACAGCTAAAAGCAGCTTCCACCAAGGCAGAGCTGGACACTTTCACAGATCCCATGCTGCTGACTGAACAACAAGCCCTCTGACCTTGTGCTAGTGATAGCCAAAACCATATTTGCATAGCTGGGGGAGAGAGGCTGATGGAAAAGACAAAGATGCTGGAGTTACAATCAAAGTGGAAAAAGTGAACCTACATGTTGCTGTATAGGGAGATGGAGTCTGACTCCCTCCAACCCAAGAAAGGGATGCCAGACTTATATTTATGGAGTACTTGTGGATACAGGACTTGGCAAAATAGCTTGGCACTATAAAGCAGAGAGGTCAAGCTTGGAGAAAAGGTAGCCTTAGGGAGTAGGAACTAATGTCCTCCAGGAAAGTGGGTGTGAGTTCAGAATTGATCCTGCATGTTCCCATTCTTTGCTATCAGCAAGTCTATTGGGAAACATGTCCAGTCTTGTTACAGGCAAAGTGTGCCAGCCTTCAAATCTGCCAACTACTCTTTTAATATAGAATGCAAAATCAATTCAGAAAGTCTCATCAAACTATTGATCTGCATGGATCTCAGCATGATGCCATATTTATGGAGAAAACTGTGCAATAGGTTGTATCTGTGTTGAAGATTTTCAAGGTTAATAGTATTTTATACATTTTTAGTTACAATGCTTAAGAGGGTGATCAGGGGTATTTTTCTACAATCATTTGTGTCATTCTGCAAACAGGATGGATCAGCTCTCAGAATAGTTTATCATTATTATGCAGTTTGAGGTATTAAAAAATTAAAGATAAAAATATTTAAATGGGTTGTATTATGCTCTGTATTCTCAAAAATAAGTTTCTAATCTATATATATATATATTTATATATATTTGTACACACACATAATATATATCTCTGAAAGCATGCAGACTTCTCCACTCCTGTTCACTTGCAGTAATAGTTTTGGTGTATCATGTCAAGGTGCCAGTTACAGTCTAATGGAAAAACATATTTAATCTGTGCTTTTATTATATTTTGGATATAATTAAGAGAAAACAGTTGAATTGGATATTCAGTTTATGACAATAGCCTGCCTTTTCCTTTCTAGGAACAGAAGAATTTATCAACAAAAATAGTAGATGAGGATGAAGCCAAAACATGTATTTATAATGAGACAATCAAGTTGTGTATTGAAGCTGTAGTCTAGGGAATAGTGTAGGGAATTTTGTTCCACTGTATTAAATAGCAAGCAAAAGCAATAACAATTTTGTTTGATATCGGTACAGTAAAGTAAGTGCTCAGCTTAGATGTATTTTAATTATCTTTCAGAAAAGATTAATTTTTCAACCCAGTCATCAATCTAATGTATTGGTAAACTGAGCTCAAAATGTACGACTCAGTACCCACATATATTTTAGGTTCTCTTGAACATACTAAGAAATGTAAGTGTCACTGATGGGGAGGCTTTGTTAATTTCTGATTTTTATTTTTTGGAAAAAGGTCAGTGCTGTGCCTTTTGGGAAGAAAGCCTGGTGCATACACAGCTTTCTTTCGATGGTTTGATTAATCTCAAGGATTCTCATTGTGGCAGAGCAAGTGATTCAGGGATCACTGCTCAAACTCAATACTTAATTCCAAAGAGGGAATGTACATTGCACATACTGGCTCATCCCCTGTCTAGATATTTTTGCTCTGGGCATGGAAAGTACAGACAGACTAATTCAGATCTGGAATTGCAGAAAAAAAGTTCCTATTGAGCTGCAATTGAAATGCCAAGATTGGGGGAAGGAGAAAGTTTAAATTATAACTCAAAATCTATTGTGGCAGTGTTTGCAGACATTCCTTTTTGCTGACCTGCTGCCCAAGAGCTTGAACCGCTTGTGTTTTGGGGGCCAAGGGGCCACCTTAGCCAGGGGACTACCGTGCCTTTGGTGTGAGCTAGCTGGGCTTTCTCATGTCTTTCCTGACTATAGAAACACTCAGGGAGGTTGGATTTCTCTGTGCTGTGTTTTGCTGTACTTGCAGTTGTGTGCAGCGCTAGAGGAGAAGACACAGACTGTTCTGGGAGGGCAGTGCTAGAAGCAGGTTACAAAATCAGTTCAGCAACAACTGTCTGCAGAGCTCTGCACCTGTGACTCTGACACATTTCATGTAGCCAGAGTGGTTTAAATGATGTATTTAATGAGCTTAAATGTGTTGCAGTGGAAAAGTATGAAGGACAATTAGTTGGCCTCAATCTTCCTCAATTTTACCCTTCTTTAGTCAGGCCACGGTTCTTAGAACTTGGTGCGTCACTTGTGGGAAATGCAAGTTTTGATGGCTGGGTCAAGTATCAGGATTTGATGGATGATATTATTTTAAGTTGTGAACTAACAGAAGGAAGAAAAGAATGTATTCTACTATCTTGTATGGGACAACTTTAAAATTGGCAACTCAGGATCAGACAATGCAAATTTATAAAGTTGCTCACTTGTCAAATATCAGTGTCAAGATAGAGGTTATAATCTACAATAAATGTTAGATACAGCACTGAGTGTTCTCAGTTGATGGTCAGGATCACGCTGCTTCTAGATGAATCTATCTGAAAAGACTGTTAAGAACTTACAGTGCTCTGAATATGTTGATTGAATGGAACATTTGAGCATTTTGGAGATTGTCTTCATCTCTGCATATGTATTACAGTGTACCACTTGTTTCCTTGTCAAAATTAGTGTATTTCCTCATTTATGTTAAACTTCAGTCACAGTGCCAGAAATCTTGTACAGTTTTCTTGTGTATGTGACTTTGCTTTTATTATCACTCGAGGGTGATACTGTAATTTACTGGTTTTTTTCAATTGCTGTTTAACTGGCCCAGCACTAAAATTTGATGGCCAGAAGACTTCCTTTGTGATCAGACTAGTCAGCACATTGGCAGTCTGTTCCTGTCGTGTGGGATCATCCCACACCACAAACTGTTGCAGGGAGCTGAGGTTCTCTTTTGCCCAATGTCGGCTGAAGGAGTATAAATTCTGCTTTTGAAATGACTGTTAGAGAGCTTTTACTTTGCTTCTGTGCCAGCATCCCTCACAAAGGCTACAGTGTTCAAGTACAAAATAGTATTTCTTACCACTTAACAGGATGCTCTTGGATTCTTTTTCCAACTCAGCAGGGCTCTAACACAGTGCCAGACCTTTATTTTGTGGGCATCCGGTGTGTACTCCCAGCTCCAGCGTGACCATCAGCCCCAGCAAGGCATGGCTGGCCATCAGCGCCGGGGAGTCAGGGCAGAGCATGCTAACAAGCCTGCCAGCATGGGGGGCTCACCAGCCAGGACCCCGTCCCTTAGGATCCCAGGGTGGGTCTGGAGACAGGAACAAGGTTCAGAGAAGAAAGGAGTTCATCCCAGGTTCAGTGAAGTGGTCAGACAAGTTCCTGGTGATGAGGCAGGGCTGAGGTGAAGCCCAGAACACCAGTCAGTGACTCCTGCTTAAGGCAGGCCCAGAGGCAGTAGCTGGGGCAGCCAGAGTGCAGAGGTCACGAGGCAGGATCCCAGGGACGAGGCAGTTCCTGTGTCAGACTGGGAAGTCAGTCTGGGTCTGGGTCACTGGGGTAGGTGGCCGGGCACAGGCACCTGCAGTGTGGTGGCAGCATAGCTCACGTGGTCTGTGGTCAAGTGTGGCAGCCTCAGCTCTGCAGCTATTCCGACACAAAGGGTAGAGCAGCCACCAAACTTTCTTCCAGCTTCCTCCTGAAAAGCTCTTTCAGGCTTGCCAGGGTGTCTCAGCACTGGCTTTTGCCACACAAAGCTGGGCTGGAGTGTGTTGCAGTCTAGACAATCACTGGGAAATCTCACCTCTGTCTCCCATATAACAGTGATATGAAAATACTCTCTTTTGATCAATGTTTAACAAAGTAAGAACATTTCTGATACACATCCAAGGACAACCTACTGGGATATCTTCCATAACACATGGAGTGGTCAAGAATTATCAAAAATTTTTAAAAAACAATGTAGGACTCTTGTTCATACTGCTTATCCACAGACCTATGACATTTAATCTCTGCTCTGTATGATATTGGAGGCAGACCGTACATGTCAACTAGTGACGAGGCAGACATGAAAGTCTGCTTTCAGAGACTGACACTTTCTTTCAAGCACCTGTAGGCAGAGTAGCTTACCCCTGCCACAGAGCAAATCTAAGGGAAATACTTTTAAGACTTCAGCCCCCTGGATGTGCTTTTATCAGCAAAAGAGTATCTAATTTTCTTACAGAAAGTCGCATCCATAGACTGTTCCTTCCTTTTCTGCCATGAAAAAGGTAGTGGGTAGGGAATGATAGGAGGCAAGCTAGGTGAGGGCCTCTGTTCATCACTTCCATGACTCATGGAGGTCATGTCAACCCAGGAAAGCTCACCTTAAGGAGGGACACCTCTCCTTATTTACATTCCACATACTTCCAACAAAAAAGTTTCTGTAAATTATTAACAGGAGTTCAAATACTGAATTTACTTTACCTGGCACAGATGCTAACCTTATGATCAGCATAAGTGACAGCATAATTCACGTGGTCTTAAACAGTATAATAAAAGGATAAATGAATGCTCCCTCCATTTTCTTTCTTTTAGGACTAGCCCCTCACGTCCAACATTGTAGTATCAAATTTTGTGAAGCAGCAAAAGCTGCAGGAAGTATTTTTTAGCAAGTGTCTCGTGGCTATTTAGAGCAAGGCAAGGTAACTGTGATGCCTTGCAGTTTTGTGAGCAAGCTGTGCCTTCTGTACGATTTCTTCTGCTCACTACCATTGGGAAGGGCTTCCTCTTTCCATAACCATGAAGGATGGGGTATTTTTTCCCTGCTGGAGTGGGCTCACCTGTCCCTATGAACTTATGCTCTTAGCTCTCCTGGCTGAAGATTTATGGGGTCCTGGGCACAATTTAGTGAGTGGACTTTAGGAAGTGGAAAGCTGTCTCTTCTGGCACTTGCTGACAACTTGACCTGACTGCAGAATATACCAGAACAGATATTTAGTGTTATGTTTTTGTGGACCTCATTACTCGAATCAAGGCAGTGTTTTATGTAAAGCCTAAGCAAATCTTTCTGTGCATAATGGGGACATTCGGCAGGGAGTCTGCAGGGAACTGCTGAGGGGTTTTTGTGCTTCAAAGTTTCTTTGGCATTCACCCCAGCTAAAGGCACCAGTTGCTATAAAGGCTTGTTGTTTTTTCTTACCTTCTCTGTTTTTGTTTCTCTGCAGTTAAATAATTAACTTAATGAGAGATTTCTGGTTATTCTGACAATGTTCTGGGACATTGTTGAACTTCTGTGATCAACAGGAACTCTGACAGGTGTCAGGATCTATTTGCTGTCATGTAGAAAGGTAGTGAGAATCAGCCAAAAGCAGCATAGAGCAATGACACAGCACAAAGCGATTCAGGAAAAACACAAAGTCCTTTAAATCAAAACTGTCTGTATGTTTAGGGAAGACTACATTTGGTGGCTCAGTAATTTTTTGTTTACTCATTTTTATTTGTTTATTTTTCTGACTAGATTAATGATGCACTGGAAAGGAATAGGAAAATTGGAGGTTTTGTAGTAAAGAAAATAGTTTCAAGATATTTATAAAGTAAAATTTACTTTGGTACTTAAGTTAATACATACTTGTCAGGAATAAAATTTGGAAGACCTTTTTTTTTTCCCCAGAGGCAAAGAAAAGCATGAGGAAAACTTAATTGTGGCTGTAAACTTGTTTTGTAGGTTCTTGCTCTGAATGGTACATGGTTTGTATGCAAAATTAAAATATTTTTGCTATGTGTGGTTTTTTAACTGTTCAACTTAAGTACACTTGGAAAGTTTTATTTTGAAGTGGCAAGTGCATTCAAGCAATGCTGCCAAATTCCTGGATTAGTACAGTTAGTAAAGAACATTGTGTTGAATTTAATTTGTGAAAAGGGATATGCAGCCTCAATTATCTTTGGAAAAAATGCTACAAAATCAGAAAGTGTTAGAACACCCAAATGATTTATAGACATAGTAGCTTATTGTCAAGGATAATTGATCTGAAATACATATAGAGTATATAGTCTTTAAGTCTTTCTGACAGTGAGATGATACCACTCCAGTATTCCAATTTCTGTTTCAGAAGAACCCATCACCCTATCTTTGTATATGTGGCTTCTTAAAGGAAAAGGCACTAAGGCAAAAATTAAAAAATAACTGTGGTAGCTGGTTTGAAAAACATTCCTCAGACCAGAACCTTACTGAAGTTACCTTGCTGCTAGATGTGGGAAGTTGTGACAAGATCTCAAGTGGGATGAGCAAGTCTAGTCTTCCTCCTAAAAATAAGCTCTCCAAATAAGATGAAAAGGGTTCTTAGTGCAGAAGGGGCAGAGGGAAAAAAAAAAGAAGAAGCTAGAAAACTTATCTTTTAAACACATAAAAATTCCAAATGACTAAGAAAACAGCATAGAGATGAAAGTGGCTCCTGCTGTGTCATGGTACAGTGATTTAGTCCTTCTGGGCTTGTTTTATGCCAGCTAGTGACCTTGAGTTGTAAACTGTGAACATTTTCCCCCCCTCCTCCTTCCCCTGCCATCGTATGCTGCATTTCTGCTCTGTTTACCCCTGCTCACCAGCTGCTCCAGGGTTCCTCTGGCTTCTCTTCTTCCCCCCACACCTCACATCCTACCGTGGCCACCTGTCCCAGCAGGCAATCTGCTTTTTAGTGGCATCCCTGGGCATCCCAGCGGGGAAGCACAACCTCCAGCCTGGTCCCTTCAGGGAGCAGAGCGCACCTCTGAGAGCCCAGGCCTCGACGAGGTGGGTGATGAGAGCTTTCCCCAACAGACACTGAATTACTCAGCATGCAGCTGCTTGTTGCTTTCCAGCAATTGCTAAATCACAGTTCAGGCAGAGGCAAAACAAAGCTGCCCTTGACTTAAGGAATAACAGGCTGCAGCCTTAATTATTCTGGAATTTAAAGGCTTACTGTTAGCACTAGACAATCAAAGGGAAGAGTGCTTTAATACTGCTAGAGATACGGGTTTGCTGGTAACCCAGCAAACTTAATAAAGCTGATATTTCTTCATTTGAGCAACCTTCCCTAGTTTCGGTGTAATTTTGTAGTGCTTCTCTGGAGACGATATACGAGTGAGGAAAATTTCTAATTCCAAGCACAGGATTAAAGGAAGTTTTCCTCAGCATCTCAAAGTAATTCTGGCATCTTTTCTCAGTGGTAGTCCTCTTTGTGCTAATAAGGGTCTGCGTGATACGAAAATGAGCAAGTGCAGGGAAACTGCAAAGAAAAGGTGCCCTTTACTAAATGGTTGCTCAAGTGGCTTTTCCAGGTGTCACACCAGAGCAGGCAGAAACATTGAATGGCTGTTGGGACTGCAGCTTGATGGGTTTTTTACTAAAAAGCTGACACTGGCATTATGTTTTGAATCTTTTGTACTTCTTCACAAGCTGAGTAAGATGAATTTGTCAAATATCTATCCAGTAAATAATGTGTAGAAATCCTCCAAGTGGCATGTCTTTTTAGCTTGTCTGGCTTTTTACCCTTCTATTGGTTTACAGTTGCCTGTGAACAAAGAGACTGTTACTACCCCCATTTTGTCTGCACATTTTCAAATTGTTAGTTTGACAATGTTCTTTTAACTTTAGAAATCTTATTACCTATTGATAAAAACCTTCCTATTTGAATATGCTTTTAAAAAATAAAATAGAAGCCTGAGTTTTTAGCACTGTCCTGTTCTTTGCCAATGACACCCCCAAAGTGTTTGGAAAACAGAACATTAAAACAAGGGCTGAAAAGATCCTTTTGAATTCTGACACATGACACTGTTAAATGGTATTGTATATCCAAAGAATTTAGCACTGGTAAACAGTTGAAGTAAAAATTTAGTTATTTACCGCAGTATAATTTTAGGTATCTGTTTCTAAAGATGCACTGTACACCTGAGCTCCCTGCTTGTTTTCTTCAATCTGTTCTCACTTACAGACTGTGTGTGCAATACTGATGGTAACTGAGCCATATGATTGGTTTAGTATATATTCTGAACAAGAAATTAGTTATTCAAACTAGTATGTGATTCAGTGTCCTATTTTAGATTGATTTTTCCTTACTCTTGGCAAAATATTTTGGGATTCCCATCACCAAGGTTTAAAGTATAAAATTATAAAAAGAAGCTTCATCTAAACTCTCTAAGTGCAGAAGAATGGGCAAAGAAAGGGGAACAAAGCTAAGTAGAAAACCATAAGAAAAATATGCCAATTTTGGTTTTGTTTAAATTTCTGTAACTTTTTTCTTTCATCTGCTAAAATACAATTTTTGCATGCATAAAATCTTGAGCAGAAGAGAGTACTACAAAAGCAGATTAAAACAAATGGCCTCTTTTTACATTTAGTTTACAATGCCTTGCTGAAGATAAGGTAATTCCAGCTTATTTAAAAACAAGGTACAAGAGAAAGGGTTTCTTGAGTCCAATAGAAATTATTTATAGCTACATAATTGGAACAAGCGATAGATTAAAATGTTTTTCTGTTGTTTGGGTTTTTTAGCAGCTATTTAATATTGGTTTTAATTAGAAATTTAAAGTATCCAGGTATTTGTAAGTGGCCAAATGGAAACTAAGACACCTACTCTTTGAAGGCAACAGTTGTACTTTAAAAAAACTAGAGCTCAGATTTTCTGAGGTAATTTCTGAAACTAGACCAGGAAAAAATGGCATACAAAATATACAGAAGAAATTAACCTTTCCCCACTGTACAGATCAGCTTTGAGCCCTTGGGCTTTGTACTTAATAGCATGGATTACTAGGCCACTTCTGCCCAGGTTTTTTTTTCCCTTGTCCTGCTTTATTACCAAAGCAGTCTTTGCTTTTTCAAAAACTTTGTCTTCTGAGGTGACAGCATCCTCTGGAAGAGATGAAATCCATTGACAAATAATTGTTGATTGGAGTGTTCGCACTTTAGTCACCATTTGGAAAGGTGCAGCAAACTTATTTGGTGCCACTTTTATTTAAACAAATGGTTATCCATGGTACAATAACAATTAAATAACTAATAATTAAATATTCACTGTAACTCTGTAGTAGGTACAGGACTGGCTTAAGATTCAAAGATATTAAAATCCAATATGTAAATTAAAGCAAAGATGAAGGCATACTGCAATTCAGAGAGCAGAAGAAGTTTTACCAAGTATTTCAGTGATAGGTTTGAAGCATTTAAATTTGCTACTTTTTGCAGCTTTTTGATCTTCATTATTTTTGCATGCTCTCTTTAACTTAATGAATAAAGAGAGTTCTGCATTTATTTGGAAAAGATAATACTGTTTCTTACAGAATGCACATTTCATGGTTTTTTGTGCTTCAGTGACTGAGCCTATGTTTAGTTAGCATTATTGTCTGTTCATCAAGAGGAGGTCACACATGGTATCTATCCCCAATACATGAAGTCCAGTCTACACTCTGAACTTGTGTAATGGGGCCCAGTCTTTTCAAAAGAACCCTGAACAGGTTAAGCTCTTTGGATTTTTAAGCAAACAGCTACTGTAAACATCCAGGAAATCAGATTCATCATCTTAAACTGGGATTCTGAACCATTTTTCAGAGCAAAAACATCAGTGATTACAGACATGTAGGAAAAAAAGAATCCTGTTAGAAGTAACTAATATGGGTCACCCCATGACAGTAGTTCAGAAGGTTTGACTTGCCATTTTAATTCCAGTGCTAATGTTTTCTTCCATGCCTGTAGAGGTTCCGAGAGGCTCTCATGCATATAATCTGCAGCATTTCACCTTTATGAAGAATGGTGATTTTTTTTCTTAAACAGGTTGGCTTCTGTTTGACAATACCTGCCGAGATGACCACTTCATCTGGTCACGTATGTCAATAAACCTCATTATTTAACAGGATCAGAACTTACATATGCAGAAAAAAAACCCAATCAAGACCAAAACTAAAGTAAAAAAGGAAAACTATGTAACTGAAGAGGTACAAAAGCAAAATTGAAAGGAAAATTTCATAAAAGATGGCCAGAATTTTAAAGAATTCTTATTTTGGAAATATTACTAATTTTGATAATTTTAATTTTTTTTTTTTCTTTTAAATCTCTGCAAAGATCCAGGTATGTAATTTTGACAATAGTACTTGTCATCAATTTGGACATCTAGTCCATCTCAGTGTCACATAATTGAAACTAGAAGATTTTTAAAGGTGCCTTCTAACCCAAACGATTCTATGACATGAAGAAGATATCTTTGGCTGAAAACCATCTTGACAAGTGACAAGGGTTGCAATTACCTACCTTGTAGATTATACTTGTTCTTTTTAGTCTTTTTTTCTGACTTGAAAGAAAAAAAAACATTCATTAAAAATGTCTAGTTCAAAAGAACAAATATTGGGATAGTAGTGCACATCTGTATTTCATGTTCAAACAAATAGCCCCAGTATTTATAGATGACTACTCCAGTTATATGTTAGGAGGAGAAAAAACAGAAAATGGCTACAGTATAACATCAGATAAAACCCCGAAGTTATGCTTCCTAGCTGTATGTTTTTACAATGTGTGACATTGATACTATAAAATAGCTTTGAATAACTTAATGAATCACACAACTTGAGGTGCTTCCACAAAGAAGGAAGAGAAGGAGAAATGAGTATTTATGGAGAATGCCTTTAGATTTTTATAAACTTTGCTTTCTTTAAAGATTAACTGTTGCTTGTTTTTCTTTTGTAACTAGTAACTGACAAGAAACATTTCAGGACTGTAAATGCAGCAAAAGGACTTGAATTTAATCCTTTCTGTAATTGAGGAGTAGAACAGTAAGGCCTCAATTCAAGATAAGAGCTAATAACATTTGTTTCAAGTTAAGCGTATTTTTCATTGCTATTTCTGCACTGGAGCTTTCCTGGTTTAACCCTGCAATTACAATCAAACAAAAGTTGAAACTCTTTCAATAACAACTCCTGAGGCTGCAGATGACAAGTCAAAATTGTGGTCTTCAGCTCATGTGCCTTGAGTGGAATGGACAATTTATTTGCTAGCAGTGACTTCCAGAACTGCCAAGCATTTAAGAATAAGGATATAAGGATTTTTAGATCTCCTGGTTCTTTTTTTTTCACTTTTTTTTTTTTAATCCATAAACTAATTAAAGACATTTTCTAACTGGCTTCTCAAGAGAGGACAAGTGTAAGGTGTGAGCATGGACTGTAGTGGAACCAATGCTGAGAAGAGAAAAACCTTCAATTTCTGAGAAATCAGCTATAGTAAAATTTCACACATGACTGTTTGACTTCAATTTGTCACTGTTCTCTGTACACAGAGGTTCCACCACCATGAGCAATATTTAGTCTTTGTGATGTTATTTACTGTGTAATCCCGCTTTGTGATTTTGCTGGCCCATAAATGTCATTAATGATGGACATTGCAAAACTCAGTCATGTTTCAACAGTCACTTCCTCTTTTTAGGTAACAAATTAACCACTGAAAACTGAATGGAAGTCTGAGGATTTCATTTGACAACAGTGAATTTGGGAGCCTGTTCAAAAGCATTGAAATATTTACATTAAATGTGTTGACGGTCATTGAGTCTATAACCTTCAAGTAAATTCATCAGACAGGGAGAGTTATTTTGACCTGCTTAGGAGCCCTTTTCTGGATCAGTTAATCAAAACTTCAGCACTGATGTGTATGTGCTCAGCATGAATTCCCAGACTGCCTGGATTTTTATTTGAAAATCGTAGCTTTGGAGGTAACAAACGTATTCCTTTTGAGAATCTGAAGGATTGACATAGAAAACTGGTAATTCACTGTGGACTCTTAAGTTGTCTCAAATTTCTAAAGAGCACATGGAGAAAGTGAGACTGTTTATTATCCTGTTACTTCATTATTTTCTCGTTTCCATTGCTTTGTCATATCTGCATGTCTTTTAAGATTTTGCTCTTCTTCTAGATGGTGTACATGAGTAAAACAGAAGTTAACTGTACATATCTATTTTACATCTCAGTTGAAATTCTGAAATACTGTATCAGAGAGCATGGGAAGACATGACAAGAACAATTATGAAATTTTTTCAAGGACTTCTAAATTCTTGGAAACTTAATCTGATATTAATGATTCCTGTTTATCTGAGAGAATGTTATTCTCTGTTATGTCATGCATCTGCTATTGTGTGTGCCACATTGAAACTGTCTCAATCAGATTACTGCTAAGAACTATGAGGGACACTTCATTTCTACCCCATTTTTAATGGCTTGAGTATGTGTATATTCCCTTTCTCCATAAGTGATTTTCATATCCCTAACTGTTTGTCTTTACTGAAAATTGGTCCTTGTTTCCTAGTAAAACTGTAGTTTGTACACAGATGCTGTGCTGCAGGGCATGCAAAGATCAGAGTATGCACTGGTTGATTGATTCCTTCTAATAAAATGAGAATTTTATACCACTCTAAAAATTTGATTTAGTAGCATTTCCTACATTCCAAAATGTCAAATTTGATCCCGTTCCATCAATGTATTTAGTTAGTGCTTGTGTACAATACTTGTATTTGAATGCAGAAAGATGAGCTACTGCAGTCTTAAGGTTGCCTATCTAAAATTGCTTAAAAAAGAAAAGAGGTCAATGAGCAATACTAATATGTTGTCTTACCACCTGCAGACTTACTAATGCTCCGTCATAGAGGTCAAAGGGAGGAAATTGAATTAATTCAAAGAGCTCCTGGAGTGTAGGGACTGATCCTATTTAAACCTATGAGTTAATGAAGTGGTAGGTGTGGAGTCTTCAGCAGAAGAAGGCAACCTTTTTCTCATAAAGGGGTGCTGGAACACCAGGGCTATGTGTAATTTTGTTGCCTGTCAGGTCAGATAAACAGCAAGGATGACTACATCTGTATTCTGCTGAAAGCCCGGGGTTTTGACAGCATACATGGAGGCTTCTTTGATTGAATTTTTGAAATATTTCAAAAGTTGCATGGAAATATTTTCACCAAAATAAGGAGCTATTATTGCTGCATTGATTCAGATTTATTTTACACGGTCTGTAGTGTGTTGTGAGTAGTTTACCTTACAGATAAAATTTTCTGTAACTTGTACATACAGTAACATGTACTATACTGTGGATATTGCCTGTCATCTTTATTTAACATCAGGCTAAAGGGATGCAAAAATTACCAATAGGAAAAATCTCTGACTTCACTAAATTGGTTAAATTAAGTGCATTGGTGATAAAAACCAACCAAGAATATATGAACTAGCAGGATAGATGTGCTATGAGGAAAGGGTGAGAGGACTGAGTGTGAGACTGAAGAAAATGCCTGGGATTGCTTCACTGGTTTCACAAGATGAAATTGACTTTGCAATTGGACTTCAGTTTTGCAATGCCAAGTCTGTAACTCACTATGGGCTGGGTTAGTGCTTCTCTTTGTTTTGTTCTTTCTTTTCTTTGCAGGGTGTCTGTGGATGAAACATTTTTCATTACAGCAGTAAGTTTTCTGTCCAATCATTGCTTGCAAGAGATAGAAGGGTAGAGACTTAGATTGTGATTTCATTTTGTATGGAGCCGAGAGCACTGAGCCAAAGAATGCTTCTCTCAGTTATCCTAAAAGGCATGAGCATATTCTGTGCCTCACACAGGCACACACATGTGCTGCATACACAAGTGGTAGCTACACTTGCCCTTATGTCTTGGGCCTAAGTGAAATACGAACATAGCAAATATATGAAAGCACAAAGAGAAAATGATGTAAAATGGAAACAAGGTTGTAAAAATATGGAACAAAAAGATTATGGCTAATGTGAACAAGATCTTAAAATTATATATACAAGGCACATTAGGTAAATGAAGGAAAAAAATTATAAATTAGTAAGGTGATCTTCTGATTAAGATTTTCAAAAAAGCCTTGATAAAGTTATCAATTCCTGTTGGTTTTAAGGAAGAGTTGCAGGCCTAATTACTTTAAACCTCTTTCAAAGCTGAAGAATTTGATTTATCATTTTAGATGCAAATGATTCTCTCATGTGAAAAAAAATCAAAATACTTGTACAAATATTAAGTTCTTAATGTAAAATAAGAATGTCTGAGAGTGCAAATGAAATTATAAAATAAATACATTGTAGGATGAAAGGGTGTAAAATAGAAGTCAAATATTTCACTTCCGAGGAAAAATCTAGTAATTAAGAGCTAGAAGTCTGAGAAAACAAGTATGTTGTTTGCTAACAAAATTGTTAGCAAATACTAGATATACAATCCAACAAATGCATACTTGTTTTTATGCTGTCTTGATGGACACATATTAATTAGCCTGTGTGTTGCCAAGTTTTACATTTGGCTATGGGTTTGTGAAGTAGCACTGTTGCTGCTTGAAGTATTGTTTAGTAGCAGAGTAGGTAATACTGAGAAAAAGTTTCATACTGTAATTAAATTGTGCTGTGTGCCTGTATTTTCAGACACATCTTGAGAAAATTTCTTAAATTTCACGAGTCACATCCAGCTGTTAGTTTTCATTGTTATGGAATTATAGAATAGTTTGTGTTGGAATGGACCTTTAAAGATCATCTAGTCCAAACTCCATGCAAAGAGCAGGGACGTCTTCATCTAGGTTAGCTTGCTCAGAGGCCCACTCAACCTGACTATGAATATTTCCAGGGATGGGGCATCTACCAGCTCTGTGTGCAAATCACTTTAATGTTTCACCAGCCTCATAATTAAAAATGTCATCCTTACATCTAAATCTACTCTCTTTCACTTTGAAACCTTTACTCCCTGTCCTATCACAACAGGCTCCACTAAAGTCTGTCCTCATCTTTCTTAGAAGCACCCTGTAAGTACTGAAAGGACACAACAAGGTCTCCTTGGACCCTTTCCTCTCTCCAGACAAGTCTAACTCTCTCAACCTGTCCTGTAATCATCTTTGTGACTTTCTTGTGAAGCCATTTCATGTTCCTGTGCTGAAGATCCCAGAGCTGGATGGAGTACTCCAAGCAGGGTCTCACCAGCACGGAGCAGAGGGGCACAACCTGCTGCCCGTGCTTCTTTGGGTGCAGCCCAGGACACAGTTGGATTTCTGGGCTGCAAGTACACATTGTTGGCTCATGTCCAGCTTTTCATTCACCGGCAGCCCCAAATCCTTCTTGTCAGGGCTGTTTTGAAGTCCCTTCATCTCCCAGCCTCTCTTGATACCAGGGGTTAGCCTGACTCAGGCACACAGCCTTGTACTTGGCATTATTGAACCTCATGAAATTCCCATGCACCCACTTCTCAGGTTTGTGCAGGTCCCTCTGGATGGCATCCTGTTCCTCAGGCATGTCAACTGCACCATGCAACTTGGTGTCACCTGCAGGCTTGCTGGGCCTGCTCTCAGTTCCTCTGTCTGTGTTGTTGATGGAGACATTAAACAGTTCTGGCCCCAGTACGAACCCCTGAGGGACAGACACCACTCATCTCTGATCTCTGTTCAGATACTGAGCCATTGACCATTACTCTCTGGATATGACCATCTGAGCAATTCCTTATCCACTGGACAGTCCATCCATCACTGTTACAGTAAAACATATTTGGGTCTCCTACAGTGTATTCACTGTCAGCAGTGATTTACTTCCACTTTTTCTATCCTTTGTATATAACCAAAGCATTAGTGTGAGAGAAAATTGCATATAACTGTCACTACAGTGGAACATACTGTATAATGTTCCAGTGTATGATGGAATTGTAAATAAGTGAACCCTATGGAAGAAGCACTCTGCAACCTCCCTCATCTGTTGCTGTCCTGTGGAATCTCCTCTAGGAAGTTGCTGTTGCATGTTTTAAATAGCTGCTCTAAAATGCATGTGATGATGATACAAGATGCTTCAGCTGATTTAAGTACAAATCCTTCAGTGAAGTTGCACATCATGTGTGTCAGCATGGAATTTATCTAAATGTCTTTATCTACCGTGCCCTACCAAATCCCTCAAAAGATGAGCTGCTGCCTTGTTAATCAGTTGAGATTTGAGCAAATCTCATGGTTAATGTTCCATAGTCATATGGTATAAGGAGTTAGCATCTTGAAAGTGAATGATTAGTGTTTGATTCAGAGTATACAGAATTATGGGTACAGACTTAAGAAATCATATAAACTCAGTGTACATTCCTAGAAATGTATCAGAACTAAACAATTAAATGACTTGCAACATGGTTTATGTTATGTTTGCTAATTCTTTATCTCAGCTTATCTTCTCAGGAGATCTACACCACTTTTTTAAAACCTTTGTAGTAAGAAGGTCGTATTCTGATCTTAAAGTCAAATTGATGGTGCATAGCTCATTAACGGTATCTTAGATTTTCTCTTTGTGAATGTTTTACTATCAGGATATCATACATTCATTTTATTATACTTTTTTTAGGAAGGACGTTGGTGAAACAAAGGGTATCTGTTAAAACTAAGCAAAGGGGATAACTCTATCAAAGTCTCCCCAGTACCTATCATTAATAACTAGGTAATTTAGCAAATGAATGTGACTGACTGATTTGTTTCAGTCTTCCATGCATATTCTCCTGATGAGGGCAGAACAGGGATGGAAATGTAGGATGGAAAAAATTTCTGTGTTGTGTGTATCAATTGGCAACCCTTTTTAGTGATTTCTCTTACTGAAAGGGTGGACTTGGAATGCAAATAAGGTTTGCAGTCCTCTGATCCAGGAGGTTGTAGGTTGTATTAAAATAGTCCATCAAAGAATTAATATAGCTTTAAATACTGCATAATTACTCACCTGTGTCAGTTGGTGCCATACAAGTACTTGATCTTTATTGAAGAAATACATCCCCAAAATATATGTAGTAAGCCTAGAGGAAGTGAATTTTGCAGCTATAATTTATATTTGTCAGTGTAGCATCTGCAAAGAAGTCAAGACATTGAACCATCATTAAAAATGCAAATGAATTCTTATCTTTTCCAAGCACTTGATAGTGGATGAGCTGTGATAAGGCTGGCTCTTTGCTACGCAGTGCATAAATCTGCAAGCTGTGTCAATGTGAGATGGTTGCTGTAGGATCATTTAGGCTGATGCAAGTGGTAATGCAATTCCCAAAGCCTGGACCTCTATTAAACTGTATACTCTCTCATCAGAACTCTCTAGGTCTTTCACATATAGCTAAATATAATTTCATTCACTGAATTTTTTTCTGAGGTGGATGTTATGCCAAGGTCAATTGATGTCTAATAAACAGTAGAAGCATCTCACATGATCCAGGATGATGGTTAAGTAGTAAAGCATGAAAGAAAAATGGTTTATTAGAAATTGAAATTGAAGTGGTTTTTAAGGAAAGGTGGTTCATTATAGATTCACTATAGATAATTATAAACATGCCCTTTAGAATTTTAGAAATAAAATGAAGACTTCTGTGATTACTATACATATTAAAGACATGCAAGATATAATAGCTCCTGGCACAGTAGAGGATGACACAAATGAGGATCTCTTAGGCACTAACCTACACAAAGGTGTTGGTTAGTGCCTAATAATGCTACAAACACAACATAAGCTGCATGTAGGAAAGTCTACCAGTCCAGATGTTCTTTTAACCTCTTCTTGTTAACAGTTATGTCATGATTTTATTTCTCTGCTGATTATGTGGCCATTCTGGTGGCAGATATCACTTGTCAAACAAAATGTGTAAACATAATATTTGCTGTGTCGTGGGTAACATATCAGTTTAGGTTTCATTTTTCACCTAATATTGCTTTGACTGAACAATCTTTTTTAAGGAAATGATAGGCCAAGACTCCTCAAGTAGCTCTTTAGCTTCTGCATGGACAGCTGCTTGCTATGGGTTTCTTGTATCTGAAGTGTACCTGAAGTGACCAGCTCACATTCCAGTTCCTCAGTGAAGAACAAATGTTCCTGATTCTACCTTGACTCCCAATTTACATTTAAGGATGTGAGTCTGCACTGGACTTGGGGAGACTTGAAGTCTTAGATAAACACAGGTTTTAAGCAGTACTGTGATTTTCTCAAAATCAAACTTAATGTGATTGTGCTATGTTCTTTTATTGACCAATTTTTTTTTGATTAATGAAGAAGTCCCCACCATGTGATGCTTTGAAGTTCTCCCTGGATAGTCAGAGAGTTCTCTCAGCAATACCTTTGGCAGTCTTTTCATCTGAGAAATATTGTTTTCTGTACAGGGTGTAAGCAGTAAGGGACAAACCATTGGTTGAACATGATAATATATCTCTGTTAATTAATCTTAATCACATTCTGCTCTTCAGGAAAGGTGGGGTAGGGGAAGGGAAAATAGCCTTGATTAATTTTCACCCTAAGTGACAAACATTTCTCCTTGATTCCAGAGTGTCTGATCAGCTGGATATATTTGTTGCATTGAGCATGTGCTCACTGACAGGCTGTTTGTTGAAAAACAGCCAGGATGGAGATCACTTAGTCCAGTGGCTCAGATCAGTCCAGGGTGTCACTTGTGTTCACCAGAGCATGGCAGGTCTTGGTCTACCCAGGGAACTGATGGCTGCCATCCTGGATGTGCACACAGATAACTCCCTGATACCCAGCCATGACTGATTTATAATTTTGCCTTTGATTCACAGTTACAATTTAAGCTTCACAGATCTGGACACATATACCTTCCTGAAAATGCACATTCTGCATTAGCATTGTAGAGAAGTAGGATAGGACAGATGTAGAAGAAAAACATTGAAAATGCATTGATATGTTGAAATCACTGCCACATCCAAGGCAAACACTCCTCTCTATCCTGGAGGATGAAGGAGGGACATGTTGCCATAAAATGGGCCTCATTCACCCTCCTGAAAATGTTTTCAGTTCCCTCCTTGTAGGTTTTCTTCTTTGGCTTCCAGGTAACAACCTTGTCTGAGACAGGCTCAGATCTTTTTTCAAATAAGGCCCTAGGAGAAAATCTGCCATTGGGCCACTATCAAAGACTGGTACCTGGCTGTTAGACAGTTTGCTTTTATCCTTATCGCGGCTGAGGATAACATGAGCTCTTAAGCTTATGGCTCATCCCTAACGGTGGTGAGCCTGTGGAAACTTGTCTGTAAAAGGTTTCTAACTGTGGAATGTGCTTCACAGATATTCTAGGAGAGTATTGACCTCACATAGTACATTTCAATGGGTTAACATTGGAAACTGAAGAAAGTTTCATAACAAACTCCTTGATCTTGGAATTTCTAGGAGCACCTCTTTTATTTTTTTCTTCATTATAGCTAGGGAGCTCTCTTGTGAGAAGTTCATAGAAAGGGATAGAGATAAATAGTACAGAATGTACCACTGTCTATTACCTTTATACTAACAATATGAAAGGAGACAAATTTGGGATGAATTTTTCCTTTCTATAGCTGTCTCCACACCAACTGATTTCTTTTTAAGGCAAGTCTTCTGGTTAACAGACAGTTAGGGAGATCTGATAGTACCTGGATTCCTGTGGGACATGACACTGGAGGATGCAGAGGTTTCAGAGGCTGCATGTGGATGTACAGTTTACAGAATAGCCAAGAACTGTGTTGAATGCTAGAAGTCATGCTGGTTTTCTGAAATAGAACATTTTGCGAATTTAAGGTGAGAAATGGGCTGCACTAAGGAATTTTTTCGTGAAGATAACATTCTGTCTCTTTTCTCATATGAGTTAATCATTTCAATAACTAAGCCACTATTATTGGCCGCTTCGTGAATGATGAAAGTGCTGCTGCCTTTAAGCCTTTAAAATCATTGCCATTGACATATTTATTTAGGAAGAGCAAAATCCTTTCTGAGCTTACATGAGACAAAACCATCATTAATTAAACTTTATATGTTGTGCAAGGCAGTTCAAGTTCAAGCAGATAAGAAAACCATACATGTGTATTAGCAAAGAGCACTGAGGTAGTACCTGTTGTGAACAAAACAGCAGTAAAAGAGTTTCATTTCATTCTCAACAGTTATGCCCCCAGCCTGTATTATTGTTTGTCTTAGATAAATAAATCTGCTTATTTAGTTTCTGAAAATGTCCCTTGAGTTAGGGTCTGTCCTCATTTTTCTTATTTTTCTAATTTAAGTAGGAAATAGTAAGATTCCTAAGAAAATACCTAGCAAGAAACATGATTCAGTGAAAATAGTAATTAATACTTACCAACAAACATTCCTATATTGCAGCTTGGAAAATTCATAGGTATGGTACTGAAAAAAAAGTTACAGGTGTTTATGGCATTAGCCTCTGTTCCACTGTCCCATCCATAAAATTCCGTATAATGTCCATCAGTCACAATAATGACAGTACATTGCTGCACTGATGAGAGTAGAGATGTCTCATGAAAATGTAGATAACTTGGTTCCAGATTATTGTTGGATTCATCAGATAAACTACCAGGGTTAGATACTGTAACTAAAGAAGTGATAAATAAAAGCCTTGTCAGAGACTGATACTGTTATAAAAATTCATAGTTATGTTGATTATATACTTGTGGAAGGTCAATAGTACATAAAACACTATAGTAATTACCATTCTTGTTAATATAGTGTGTCTGCAGAAAAGTGGTTAATTTATGACCCAAATGCTACTGAAAGTAATAAACATAATGCCCTGGAAAACTACATGAGCCATTGTCATACAGAAATGATGCTTTAGACCTTGGAGAATGTCTTCAAATATTTTGATAGCTATATATGGTTAGCTCCTACAGGATGATTGCTTTTGGTACTGTGACACCGATGCCATATTATGTGCCAGTTACTCTCATGCCTACTTGGTCTCATGGAAGAGTTGGTGTTGGAAGGCACCTCTCAAGCAGAACCACCTGGATCTACTTGTCCATAACCATGTCCAGGCAGCTCTTGAATGTCTCCAGGGATGGGGATGCTACAGCCTCCGTGGGCAAGCTGTGTCACTACTTGGCTAGTACAAAAGCGTCTCCCGATGTTCATGCAGTACTTTCTGTGTTTCACCTTCTGTCCATTGGCTCTTGTTCTGTCCCTGGTCACCACTTGCAAATAGTCTGGCTCCATCTTCTTTGCACCTCCTTTCAGGCATTTATAGCCATTAGTAAGATCCCCCCTGAATGTTCTCTTCCCCAGGCTGAGCAGTCTCAGCTCCTACATCTGACGACTTCCATATTACAAGGTGCCCTTTGGATGCCCCTAGTTAATTTGTAACACTGTTTGCAAGGCAAATGATGCTTCAATTATATGGTAAAGTACTGCAACAGGCATATGATATCTTAAAGAGCATTATTTGTGATTTCATTAGAAATTATTTTAAACAATTCTAACCGGCATTATTTGAGTACAAAAGGTGATTCTGTATTCTTGATGTCACTGAGAGGTAAAATTTGTTTGTAGCATAACATAATATTGCATCTCCCACAGCTTGTCTGTTTCTCATCATGTTTGTGGCTAGTCAATATAATCTGATGAAGGACCATTTATCATTTTTATTGTTGAAAATTTGGTTCAGTAATATAAGGAAAGAAGGTTCAGAAAGGTATATCTTAGTGATACTTGACTTTTATTGCAACTTCTCCAATTTTAAAGAATCAAGCACACTTTGGACTTAAGGATTCTTTTATGTTTTGGACACATCAGGTCAAAACCACAGCTAAGTAGGTGGGGATATCCATTCAGCCTTAAGTATAAGTTTCTTCATGTAAGGGTTATTTTTGCTTATATCCCCTTGGACAAAAATGCTGGGATATTGAAAGAAAAAATATAAGTGTCTGAGCGAACCATTTAAATTGCTTGACTGTATCAATATTGATATATAATACAGGATTTCCTGATAATGAGATCATTTTAATCAGTTAAGTTTTTACAGTGTACTGAAGGTTTTTGTTTTGTTTCCATGCAGCTTAGTACCAGAGTATTTCTCTTCTTCTCTTGTGTTACCTGACATATTAATTACTAGCATACTTTTGCAGCTCTAGGCAGAATGTCTTAGTTTGATCTATGGCAGATTTTAAATTCTATTTATCATGGTTAGGTTTTTTCCATTTCTGTGTTTTGGCTTCTCATTTTTCTTCCTTTCTTCTCATACTGCTTACAGAGGGGCCCCAATACCACCGAGTGCTTACCTGCATCCAAATCTAAAGGCAGCTGAGTTGTCATGAGTTATCCATGCAGAAGCAAAGCAGCAGGAAGCTGTGTGTGACTGAGTTGTATTATAAATTGCAATCCGCTACTTGGCTGTCCTGCTACATCAGATAATTGATAATCTGATGCCTTTCCTATCCTGCACCTGTACCCTGGTGACAAAGAAATTAGCTGCCAAATAGCTGCTGTAAAACAAAACAAAACAAAACAAAACCAAAACAAACACAAAACAAGCAAAATATTCCAAATTAACACTTACCCTGGAGGTGGGTACTCATTGAAAAGAATATTTTTCAGTATTATCTTTCCATCCTCTACTTCATTTAATCACTCATGACAATTGTCTCATATCTTCCAGTTCTTTCCATTTTACGCACAATTTAAGTTCTGCATCTGAAATGGAATAACCCCATCCAAAAGCAGGGCTGGGGCTGCCTGGGTGGAAAGCAGCTCAGGGGCCCTGGTGTACAGTAGACATGAACCAGCATTGACAGAATGAAAGGCAACAGTCACAAACTGCAGCACAGCCTATTCTGATTAAATATTGTGGATTCTTTTATTTTCACCACGAGAGCAGTCAGGTTTGGGAGCAGGTGTGCACTTCGATTGTGGAATTTCATCCTCATGTATATTGAATCCTCACACAAATACAACTTGAGAACCTAATCTACTTGGAACTGCTCTGGGCAGAGAGCTGGTCTTCACAGGTCCTTTGTGACCTAAATTTCTCCATAGTTTCATGAGAAGCCAGGGTGAGCCCTGCAAGGGTAACAGAAAGTACCTAATGAAGCAACTTCATTTTTGAATTTGGAATAATAAATGATGTTTTTTTTTTTCTTTCATGTATATAATTTTCAATCAAAATGAAGGAATCAAACTTAAATGAGATACATTTTTCAGAAAGTACTTTTGAATTTTGTGACTTTCACTATGTCTAATGGATTTACTCTGGACAACATTTTAACCTGGTTTTTAGGATAGCTAGTGACTGACTCAAATTTTAGATTTTCAGCTGAGGACATATAAAAGGCTGGAGTTGGAGGGAGGAAATATTCCAAACCAGTATTATATATACACAAGTTCTGTTTCATTGGAATGTCTTAAAAAGTAGGTTAGACAGGACTATTTTCAGGGTCTCAAAAATTGATATCCAAGCAAAACTTAATGGAATAGGGCCACAGCAATAAGCGTCTGTTTTAAGAATATTAGGAGTGTTAACGCATAAGAGAGACAGGATATAGATTTCTCTTGTGCCAAGATTTATTGTATTTTTTCTTATGGAAGGAAATATAATACAATCCTTGTTTACAAATAAAGGGAGTTGAAATGTAGAAAGAAAGAGAAAACGGGATATGACTCTGGTGTTTCATTGGCAATTTTTGCCTTTTGGGTTCTGCCAGAAGGGCAAGACCAAACATCTGTGCAGTATTGATAAATGGATTTTTATTCCTCCAAGGTAACAGGGCCACTGTATTGCTTATACATTCTTGTATATATGCAAAAGCTTATATGCATACATATAAAAAAATAGAAATGTAGAACACTTATTCTCTTGAGTAAAAAAATGAAACCCAGCAGAAATCTTCCCTGCAGGACTTGTACACTTATAGGCTTAGGATTTAACAGATAACGTCCTAAATATTCCCTGAGATATTTTGTTTCTGTCTAACCCAAATATGATCTTTCCTCAGGAGCTAAAATTACCCCAAAGGCAAAAACAGAAAGGGGAAAAACATCCACCACTGTATATATGTTTCCTGTGTGGCAAATAGGGAGGCACAAACTTAATCTGTAGGGGTAGCCCCATTTACTGAAATAAAATTGAATGGAGTATTATAATGGAGTATTTGGAGTATAATAATTAATATGGAGTATTTGAATGTCATCCTTTCTTGTCCTGTCATTCGGACATTGTTTAACAGTGTTGCCTTGTGGCATTCATTTCTGCAGTTTCATTGTTTGTTTTTGTTCTTATGTGGCAAATACAGGATTTACTACAGCCAAAAGCAACCAAGAGATGGCAGCACTGCTTTTAATATTCTGTGTGCACCATCTGCTCTAAGTGGTACATCTGTCAGTAATACTTTTGAACTTTTCCCTTCGTACCTAGCATGTGCTTTCACCAATCAGTGGGCAGTTCTCTCTTTACAGAAGATCTGTTAAAGTTAGTGGCCTTACTGCTAATGGAAATTGTCTTTTCTCTCTGCAAATTTGCATAATGCTGTCTCATCTCTTTGGCAGGAAAAGCCTAACAGACACAGGAACTCCAGGGAATATTTAAGTGCCACAGGGCTTTGGTCAGTGTGACTGAGCAATCTTGCTTCATCATTTTCTTTTTTTGCCTTGCAATGATTTCTTTTTCATTTTTTTATTCCACAAAAAAAAAAAAATTGTTTTCATCAAGGTGTTTTGGAGTATAGGATACTGACCTAACTGCCCATGTTTAGTAGTTTCTTCTTGCCAGTCTGCTTAAATACCTTCTACCCTTCTGAAGTGAACATCAATCACTTCAGTTTAATCCAAAGAAAGCCCCAAGGGACATAGCCATCAAAGAATTATTAACATTGTCAGAAGATTATTAGCATTTCAGTAATTGTTCATAGGCTGTATAGAGTCACTTTGTTTCTTGCACTGTAATGGTCACGTTGTGTCACTATGTATATACAAAGACTCAAAAAATTTTAAAGACCTAATTTTCTTTTCATACTGTATTTTTAAAGATTTTTTTAGCGACTAGACATCTGCAAAAGATGACACAGTATAAATATGGTGATTAAAAATACAAATTAAATAATTGAATATTAAGTGAAATAGGTTGTGATACAGTGTGAGGTTTGATACACTGCATATAAATGTGAGCATTTTTCATTTTATATTTAAAGATGTCAATAATATGTATATGGCTGCAGCGTCAAAATGATTTGGTTGAAAAGCAGGAAAATTTAGCTTGACCCTCCTAGAATCAACATCTGTTTCTAGCAAACTGACTTTCAGATCATCTCTTACTGTGACTTGGTAATGTGCTGCTTGATTTTTGAGTTTTGTGGGTTGTGATTAGCCTTTTAAAACCTTCAGTCTTGCCAAGAAAGACTCCATAACATATAGAGTACATACATCTTCCAGCCCAAAACCATTAGATGATTCACAGTGATCTAGAGTTGCTTACCCATGTGTGCCTAAACATTCAGAAAAAAAGGCAAAAGCTGATGGGCCTGAACTTCGTGGTTTTTTGCAATATTTGACAAAATAGCTTGCTGTGTTTCTGCTAAGAAATCAGTGTTGTCATGAGAAAATGAGCCTATTTCTGACATTGCTGATCTTCCAGTACTCACCTGGATTGGTCTTACAGCAGTGCTGCTGAATGGAATTCAGCATCATTATTTTAAAATAAGCACTTTGGTTTTTTCTTATATGGAAAGTATATAACCCAAATGGTTATCCATAGTCAGAATTAGAGTTGTGTTATTTCAGCATTTCTCTTTGCAACTGCTCTGGAAGTGGCCATCACCAGGAGCCTTCAACCGTCAAATTTGCCAAACTGCATGTGGGTAATTTTAAATGATCCATTGTCAGCCATTTCTTTGGGTGCAGAAATGGTGATGCCAGGAGGTAAGAGAGCTAGGAGACACGGTGCCCATGTGATGACACAGGGACAGACAGGTGGTGGGAATCCAGCAGAACAGTCTGGAGATCTCACCCAAGTTGCACCGCCACTGCTGCAGGGGTGCATGCAGAGGCTGGTGCTCCCAGTCAGACAGCAGCTGGCCATGCTCTGTGTAAAATCTGTGTATGTCTGGGAGTATTATCCAAGGCAGAGCATATAAATTAGCAAGTTTTTGGTTGTTTATTTAAATAATTGTTTGCTAGTGTCTGTGCCCTGCTTCATTGTGGGTATTTCCATTGACACAAACTGCGAGGAGGGGCTCTGTGCCCGTGAGCCGTTTGTGGCATGCTTGGATTTGTGCTGATGGCAGCAAAAAAGGCAGTGGTCTAGGGCTGGTGTTGAACTTAGAAGTTGTCAGATCTAGCAGGGCAGCTGAGGGAGGCACAGGGGAAGCTCCAGCCCTGGCATTGGGCACCTCCCTGGGGAGGGGGTAAGGTCAGGCTGGGACTTGGGCCCATCCCTGGCTGGGCAGGGCAGTGGGGAGCTGGAGACCGGCCCTGCTGCAGCATCAGTGGGGTAGAGGCTGACAGCCCTGGGGGACTGACATGGGGTCCTGGGCTGTGGCTAGCTTTGGAGAGCACCAAGGAAGACTGGGCAGGAACTGCAAGGCCTCATGGGTTCCTGACATGTCTGAGCAGCTCATGAATTGACCGCTCATGATAACAGGAGTCTTTATTGGCAGCATCTTGTAGGGGGCAAAAAACCAAACAGATACCCCAAACAGCTGCAAGTACATATTTCAGGCGTTACAATAAAATGTTTGTACACCTTAGATGTATTTTCAAAAGCTACAGGAGAAAATGAAGCAAAAACTTTGTTATGCAATTAGTGTTGGTAAGTAACAACACTAAAGAAAGGTTACTGTGGCTTAGCATTTCTATGGGAATGTGTAGAGTCCAGTGGAGTAAAGCACAGGGTTGGCATTGGGGCAGCCAGCTGAAGTGAGCAACTCTGGTTTCCTTATTGACCTGTATTTTCTTTTGTCAAAATGGCTGTAATTTTCAAAAAAGAATTGTTTGCAGTTGGGCTGGAGAGATGCTGTCTTTTCCTTCACTTTGTTCTTGAAGTGTCCCTTTCCTCTTCTATGACTGGGAGGGTGCTGTCATTAATGAAGTAGAAGCCCTGGCAGAATTCAAACCTTTTGAAGGATTTCACAGTCCAGTAGACTTTGACAAATGAAGACAAGTGGGAGTGTACTGGAAGGTGTTTATCTGAATGATAAACATGTCAACATGTCTGTCTAAAGGCTGGGCCAGGGACAGAGATGTGTTCTGTCAGTGGCTCTGTTTGAAATGAATCCAGACCATACAGTAAAAGAGCTTTGTAATAGTAATACTGGATTTTAAATTCCTCATGAAGCCCAAAAGCTTTCAGAACTTCACTAAATTGAAAATGGCATCTCAGTTTCTTCATCACCTTCAGAGTTCAAAGGATACCACTATGAATAATATGAATGTTGATATAATCCCAATCAGAGAAAATTATAATAGTAGTTAAAACCTGAGTCATTGTTTGAATTCAATAAGTACTCGTAGTAGATTCATCCACCATTGCTAACTAAGCAGAAGATGCAGCCACTTTTAATGAACAAGGTATTTGAGCAACTTTATTGGCAAGTGACTTGAAAAAAACCTTGAAGGCATAAAATTGATCAAATCAAGATGGGTGAAAGGTGCAACAAAATAGTTTGTGTTCACTGGTGGGAAAATAACTAGTGAAACAAAATCCTGAGGAATATTTAATAGGAATTGAAGGATGTCCAGTAAACCAGTAAAGTTCTTCGTAACAGAGATATTCAGTCATGCAGTAAAAGAATTTAAATAGCATTGCAAAAAGTATTCCAAGTGTAATCGTAAAAGTTAACTCAAGAATTTAACTTGGATTTGGATTAACAAAAAAGCATTCTTTTAACAGAAAATCTGAAAACTTAGTTGAAGATGAAGAAAAAGAAATTCTAATAATGAAATTCACATTGTGTATTCTACTGTGTAAAGTTTTTGGTCTTTTAGGCTTCATAGCTACTAAGATTCAGCTCTAATATTTATACTTCTTCCCTCCAGAAAAGTATAAACCCCTACAAAATTATATTTGAGCAAAATATCTGCCTTTTTAATTTTCCTCTTTCTGATCCGAAGTGATGAAGGAATGTCAAATACAGCATATGAAAGCAGTTACTCAGACAGAGAAATTTAAAGTAAAAACTCTCCAGCCATGAAAATCAAGTGTTTTGTTTTTCCTAAGTATTCAGAGAATTAGTTTGCAAATAAAATACAAAAGATTAGTACAGTTTCGAAAGAAGCTCACTACCTTTCCACTTGTAAACAACAAGCTGAGCGTAGAAGAAAATACTGGATATAATGGCAGTCTGAGGGTCTTGAACAGTTGGAAACATGCTGTAGAGAACCTCTATATGGAGAATGTTTCAAGGAAAGAAGCAATAGGTTCAATGGGTTTTCCTAAAAAAATGTTTGAGAAAGCAAAATCTTTCATGAGTGTGCTTAAGAAAATTTCTTGTAAGAGAGAATGGGTCTTACTTTAGTTGCAGAATTACAACAGACTGGGTCACCAGCAATTGCTGCAACACTGATTGAAAAAGCCTTGTCTCTGTAATGCTATTAGTGCCTGAAGGTGTTTTATCTGACACCAGAGAATTTCTTGCTAAAGACACCCATGCAGGGGAGACAGAATGAGGGAGGGTTGAGAAGCCTCATCAATGTCCCGCTGTGTGACCTTCCCAAAAAGGATAAAATTGAATTTTGGATGCCAACTGCTCACAGTTCACTGGCAGGCTGCACAGTTACATCAAGCAGTAGACTTTAGGCCAGGTAAAATAACTTAAAGGATTAAGCATTGGCAGCTGTGTGTTTGATATGTATTTACTGATCTATATTTGAATTGGAATTTTTTTTATATAGGTGGTAATATTGTAAGGTAGGAGTTGAGAAAGGAATCTTAGAAGGGATTAAGAGCAACTAATACAGAAGTAGAGCTAAACAGTGCAGTGTTTAGTTGCCTTGCATTAAGAGAAAAGTCCAGGTCTTTGACTTGCCAATAGCCCTTCAACATTCTGGTTTTGGTGACATAGAAATCAAGTTAAGGTGCATTTCACAATCAATTGTAAGACCCAAGTGGAGACTCCAACAAGGTCTGCTTTTTTAAATGGAAAATGAAACCCTTTCTAAGAAGTATGCCTTCATCTGAGCAAGCATAATAAAACTTGAGTAAAATTGGTAATGCAAACCTTTCATGTGCAAGTAAAATAAATTGAATTCTAAATTAATGACTCTTTCTCAGTGGTTTGAAGCATAGCATGATGTTAATGCACAAGGAAAGCTGCTATATTCAAATACTAGACCACACAACAAATCCATGTTGTTTGGTTTCCATCATAGAAAGCATATTTACCCAGATTATGTGGGCTGCATGCAAAAAGTAGTTTTGCTGTGGGGAACAAAGATCCTCCTTCAGGCTTTTGTATGTCAGTAACTATAACCTCAGGGTTGTAGTTGTCTAAATGGCTACGTTAGTAATTTTTTATTTAGATTCTCTGGTTTTCTGTAGCTGGCTTAGCAGATGACCTCAGATTTAAATTCCCTGGAGTAGGGACCATACATTTATATGGGTATGAACAGTGAGGGTTTGATCTTGGCTGGAGCTGCAGGCTGTGACTGCGATGTAAATGTCAAGTCATAATAGAGTAAGCTCAGGCAATTTCTCTTAGAAATAAAACTTGCTGCTTTCAAATGTCACTAGGCTAAAGAAATTTCAGCATAAACTGATGCTGAAGTCAGTGGGAAATATATTTATCCACAATGTAGCTTCAATATAAGTTATTTAATTGTAAGATATATTAAAATTTTATTAATCCAGTTATTGTGTATTGTTCACTCTAGCAGAACTATGCCATTTGAGAGGAAAGAGCTGATTGGATGACTTTGGAATTGCCACACTTCCTTCTGTCTCCCAGGCACTCCTTGCAATTTTTGGCCAGTCTAAAAATAAATAATTATAATTAAAACAAAAATATAGTAACACCTCTAAACATAATCTTATGTGTTAAATCAGCCATAATGCAAATGCTTTTTAGGGAAGTCAAGTTCTCAAGTGTCTCTCTACCAACTGTGTGATTTCCAATTCATGTTTTCTCACTGCAAGTCCAGAAAATTGTATATCACCTTTATGAGGAACAGTGATAAGTTGGAATTATTTCCTCCATTTTTTTAGATTTTTATGGCTACTTACCCAGAATGTCTAATAGGATTTATCTGCAAAGCATAAATCTTAGTAGTGCAGTCTCAGTGAATGGAAAGAATTTTGTGTGTATGTACATATGATCTTGGACTTTTCTTACAAGCAGCCTTTTTATTCCTGGTGTATACCTTTTGTTTTCAAGCACTTAATTTGTTGTATTTGGAAGAAGTCACCATCCTCTTTCTTGCAGCTCTAGGGCTCCTTTGCAGAACTTAATTAAGAATTCAAATATGGATTATACCTGAACCGTGAAGAGAAAAATTTCTGTGATGTGAGGTACAGAAGTAAATATTTGAGTTGATACATGTGAATTTCTTTTATTTCTGAAATATGTATACAGTCACTCTCCTCAGTGGTGTCACAAAAATAGTTAATGTTTGAATTTCATGGTAGATAGCTAAATGAAAATTAAATACTGCTGATTTGGAGTCACAAAGTCCATTTATCTTAAGTTAAATAGCTGCCGTGATTGAAGGGAAATAATTGTGAGAAAAATATAGTAAGTTGCAAAATCTTATAGAATACAAAGATGTGCTGTGATTTCCTTATCTTAGGCAGACTGTTGCACATTTTGAAAAGCCTTGTTATTGACTCCAGTAAAAAAAATTTGAGGCATCTTGTATTGAGCTGATGCATGTCAGATTCAGGGAGTGATGTCTGCCATCATGAAAGATGTCTTTAGGGTCCTGGTCTTACACCTGTTTTTTTCATGATAACAAAGTAGCTAAAGTTGGTGGGGTGCACACTGTTTTGGATTGCCTAGTAGCAATCCTTCAGTAGGCCTTGCTGTTGTTCACTACAGCTGTAAGCTCTGACCTTTGCAGGGACAAGATGGACGCTAAGGCAGGACTCAGTGGGTGTGTCTGCCACCTCAGTTTGCTCCCTACACCTTTGTGAGGAATGGGAAAAGCAAACAGCAGGAAGCATGTCTCCACTAAATTAAGGCTTTTATGTAGATCTGTCTACTTCTTCCTGGCTTATAAAAGTCTTTGTTTAAGTAGCTTTGAATTAGATCTTTGTGATGTCTTACATCTACTGTAACTCAGCTGTGAAGCCTTAGCAAAGAGTGAAATTAATTGAATGTAAGTTCTTGGTGTTTTATGGAACAGTGTTTGCTTGGCATATTTCTCACTGTAGAATCAGGACAGGCCTTGAAAACACTCAGTTACATACTCACATGCACATGTATTGCTTAGATGGAGCAGTCAGCATCAAGTTATGTAGATACCAGTTGTATAACATGAAAGAGATGCTTATATCTATATATCTCTATATAAATTCATCTCCTTATTGCAAAAAAAAAATACATATACAGACAACAGTAAGAAATTCATCCATAACCAACTAATTCTAAAAAAAAATTACTGCATTAATTTTTAACCTGAAATTCCCAAGCTGTATTCTCCTCACTTGGCTTTCAAGTTGACATAGCAACTGCCATGGGTTCTCCTGCATTGCATTCATCTTCCAGTTTCAGTGAGAGATGCAGGAAATGGTGTCCTGCATAAGGTTGTGTTGATACAATAAGTTATCCTTGTGTTTTGGTGTAGCAGGAAGGTTCTGAGGGGAGAGCCTGGAATGGGGGTGCATGCCAAGGTAGAAATAAAGAGTCTTACAGGGGAAAGTGATAAGCTGTAGATTTGTTTGTAACAGGGTATGTCCACAAAGAGATGTAAGGCATGTGTTGGGCAGACAGAAGATGAATGCTGAAATGCTACCATCTATCCAGGGAAAGAGCTGGTCAAAGATTTGAGGCCTTAGGCTAATGTGAAGGCCTCTGCACATTTCCCTAAATCATTGAAGGTGGCAGCCTGTAACACTTTCCTCAGAGAGCTTCCTGGAACCCTCTGACCAAAGGAGGTGTCTTTCTGGTGCAGGTAGGAGTTTGTCCTGCAACACAATTTCCATTCTGTTGTTGCTCTGTAGCAGAAAAACAAACAGCCAACCAAACCTCACATAGGTTTAGTCTCTCAAAAGGAAATTTCTTGAATACTGTATTGCTTTAGGTGACAAATTGTCTGTTGGTGTAATTTCCACTTTTAATTTGGCCTAATTGAACTGGAGGAGTGGGACTCAGGGAAGCATTGCTGATCTGTTCACTGTGGAAATAAAATGGGCTAGTCCTGAAGGAGATTAGATTATCCATAATCCAATTTACCTTTCCTAATGAAAGTTCATCATTGACTGTCTAAAGGACAGTGTCCTTAACTAAGGACACTGGCTTTAAATCCTGTAACTGGCCACAGGTGTGGATGCTATCTGAAGGACTAGTCAATTCAAGGGCGATTAAGTTGTTAAAATAATGAAAAAAAAATCATTTGAAAACAAGGAATTTATGAAAAATGAAGGTAGAGGAAACACTAAATTTGCATAGAAATGCTTTAAAATCAGTGAAAAAACTGTAAGAAACAAGTAATTAAGTAGACTTCAGAAAATCAGTAACATTGTATCTGCAATAAAATTATCAAGATGTTCTACAAGTTTTAATATCCAGAAATTGTTACAGAATGAAAACATCTGTTCTCTTTCCTGTAATTTATATGCAAACACTGAAAGTAACATTTAAAAGTAATTATTTTAATGGGCTGGGAGATCCTACTGACTGTAATAGTTGCTGGTAAAACTGATACAACAGGTCAATGTGAGTGAAGTAATTATTAACCTTAATCAATTTAGTAGTAGTAAAGTTGCTTACTACATGATCTGATATTTTTATGACTATTCATCACTTCCTCAGAGTATTGCATTCCAGTGTCTCAGATTTATTAGTAAACTGAGCAACAAATCCTCCTTCTCTTTTTATTCAGCCATAGATGAAAACATCATACATGGACATTCTATTCAAATATTTCTTTGTCTTTTAGCAAATATGTTACCATTTATAATAGTTGCAGTCATGAGCAATCACAGATGATCAGTAGTTATAATCACGGTTAGTGATGTACTCAGTTCTCAACCTGAAGTGTACTGTGTTAAAAATTAGAGAAGTATTCTTGTTTCAATAAGCAACTGGAGTGCATTTACCCCTCACCAGCTTCCCTCAAGATTACTGCATTTCATCCTTACACTATTGAAAAATTGTTCTGAAATTTGAACATTGATCAACAGTAAGCAAGTTATTAGGTTTTTCATTGGTTTTTATATATCAAAGTGGGATTTTATATAGCAAAGTCTTGATTTGCTGATTAACATTAGTATGTCTTCAAAGTCAATTGGCATGGGAATTCAAGCATTCCCAATCTTTATGTACTTAAAAACAATTTTCTGTCTGGTCTAAAAAAGCTGATGGAAGCCTTGGGACTTTCCCAGAATTATTTTTCCATAGAATTTTACTGTTTAAATCCAATTTTAAGGGCTGAAATGTCAAATAATGTGAAGACCATATAAGATCTCCTGTATACTTCTTTTCTGATCTGAAAGTTCTGTCAGTGAAATAATCCAGTCCACAAAGTTCTGTTGGAAATTTTAAAACTTAGTAACTGGTAATACTACTAGGAACATGAAAGGTTCTTTGAAGAAAAAAAAAATGCTTGTGGTAGTGTAGGATTTGAAGAAGGGGCTTGTGTGCCACCTGCAATGGCTGTCCTGATAAATTCCCTCTCCTCTCAAAGCATGCCTTGCTGCAATGCAGAAAACCAGGCATTTTAGGATCTGAAGGGTTTAGAGGATGAAATTTAGGTCAAAAATTGACACAAACGCTGATGTTCTTGTGTCTTCCATGGGAGTCTTCTCATCTCTTGCCCTAAAAGATGATTGCATAGTCACTCACTTTGAATATGATTTCTGAAGCTTCCTGAACTATTCCATTCATGCTTTCCATTCATACTGAGTAGAATTTACTTATGCAGGTACATCACTTGGTACATAATGGTGAGATATCCCATGAATCATTTTCTTCTTCAAGCTTAGCCATACAGTTAGCAGGGTTGTTAAGTCACAGAATACTGTATTTGTAAGTAATGACTTAAAAAAGCTGTAGAACCTCAATACTGCGTTTTCTCTCTCTCTGCAGTTGTGAACATGCATTTCAAATTGATGCCACCTTGTTTGGGGCTTAAACATGATCTGAATTTCACTAATTGTCTGACCCTTGTGACCTCATATTTCATACCTGTACTTGCAACAGTTATTCTCCAGGCCCCACTTCTTGTGGCTTTTTTGCATTGTCAGCTTTTATTCTTTTTGTTACGTTTTTTCCCTGGGCTGATTACATGTTCGTACTGTGATGGCAGTGTCAGGCTGATTACATGTGAAACCAAGAAATAGTTATAAAAAGGGGAGGGGAAAACAGTTGCACTACAACAAAAATTTATTGCTGTAAGGTTTGCCAGCTCTACTTTGCTGCAGTGTATGTCCCTTCTTCACTTTCTGAGGCAAGCACTAACGTGTGTTAGGAAAATACATGAAGGAAAGAAGTTATGGTTTCTAGTTTTCCCTTCTACAGACAGTAGTTTGTTTACAACTGGGATAGAATCTATTTCTATATATTTCTATATTTAAGAAATATATTTCTTAAAGTATAACAATGGTTGAGATTGAGCACTGCATATTCATGGCCATGCCTGTAGATGTCCCTTGCATTAATAGAAGAGACCACAGCACAGCAAGCAGTACAAAATCTGTGCTGCCAAATGCTTTTTGGTTGGAAATTACTTTGCTTCTCTAATGAAAAATGTTGCACTGGGTTTAAGGTACAGTTATTACCTATTCTTATTCTTTGAATAAGCCAAGAAATGAGAAACTGTGTTCTGCTGTGTCTGAATGCTGTTCCTTTAGAGCCAAAGGAGGTGTGCTCTCAGATCTGATTTTCTATTTCTTAAGTCCAAGGAACAGCAGTTGATGAATGAGTAAATATTTAAAGTATTTTGGGAAGAATAGTGACTTTCCAGGAGAAGATATAAGAATGTTGGGCCACTGTGCTATTAGAAGGGACAGAAGCAAAAACCTTGCTGGTACATATCAATCAAGCTTTCTATCTGTGGTCTTCTTTTTCTAATATTTGAGAAATATTAGCTATAAACACTTTTTTAAACCTTTCTCTTTTGCAGTGTGGCAAGATGGTAACTAATTTAGGGAGGTGGGTCGAGTTGGCATTATTTGACTGTTACTGGAAGTCAATTTCAACAATCCTACTCCATGGTCCTATAAATACAGCTATCTAAGACACAAAAAAACTACTGCATGAAAAAAAAAACCCGTTTAATTCTATGTTCTATATAGTAGCTTATTTTTAAATTTAAATATTTTCTTATTAATTTATTAGATAGAAAGGTGCATTTTTCACATTTTGAAAGTCCTATATTCAATATACTTTACCATATTGAATGATTCTCTTACATTACACTGTATTGTAAATTGGTGAGAAGCAGGAAGGTACAATTATATTCTATTGCAATTGAAATCATTACATATAAACAAAACTAGTAAAATGGCTACGTTGATGTTTTTGTCTTAATCTTCAAAAGCTTTGGTACAACAGTTCTAAATTAATCATAAATGTAAGGATAAGATGGGGTCTAAAACATGCAGGATGGAGAAGGATGCAAGAAAGTTTGTTGGAAATGAACTCTCAAACTCAGCTAAAGTATAGAGGGCAATATGTTTATGGGTATATTTTGCTCTTTATATGAAAGGTCCAGTCTAGTGTTTTTCCTTTAGAACTTACATGCAAAGAGACAAAAAAATGCATTCCTTGAGGTGAGGTTGTTGTTTGCATTTAGCTAAAGTACACATGAGTGACTTTTCTCATGACCAAAGCAAACAAAAAAAACAAAAAACAAACAAACAAACAAAAAAACCCACAAAAAACAAAAACAAAAAAAAAAACCAAAAAAAACCAAACCAAAACAAAAAAACCCAAAAAAAACCACCAAAAAAAAATCCTCTGCCAAATCCCTTGGAAGTTATCATTTCAAATCCATTTTTTTCTTCTCTCTTTGAAAAAAAAAATCATCTTTAACCAGAGCAAAGTCTTAGTTATAAGTTTATTTTAATACTTACTAGGTAACCACTAGTTCCTAATATTAACTTTCCTACATGTTTACCTAAGATAACAGATATTTAACAACGTTTAATTTTTATAGCAAACACAGAAGTGACAGCAGCATTAGTAATTGCTTTAAGGTTTCTGTTGCTTCAGTTTGGGGGTAATATTGTGAAGCATAATTTTGGCAGAAATAAAATAACTGAGCATCAGGTGAATGCCTAGTATGAAGTATTAAATAAGAATCAAATATTCATTATCTACATTCAACCATCTGTAATCAACAGGAGATTTGAAATTCAGAGCACTTTTTAACACCATTTCAAGTGCATGACCTTTGGATATTTGTGTGCTGAAGACTAAAATCACAGTGTGTCATATTCAGGCGTTTATGTTTCAGAAAGAAAAAAGTTCTTTAGTCTAGACTGCCAAAGCTGCTACAGATTTAAATCTAAATAGCATTGCTACCACACTAGAAAATCAAGTGAAAGTGGTAGAGGGTCCACCTGTAGAGGAATTTTAGATAGAAAAGGAATGTGTTATCCAAAATATATGTAATAATACCAAAATACTGGTTTGGAATAATGAAATCAAATGCACTGACTCTTCACAGAGTTTCCTTTAGCATAAATTGAATGACGATCTTCTGGTGTCTAAATACTTCTTTGACACAGAAAGTTACAAAAAATAAGCAGCAGATGTAAGAATTGTCACAAAAACAGATCACACAAGTTTGAGACAAAATGTATGGTTTCTGATTTTAGAGTGCTCATAAAGTTAAGTGTAATGTTTAATAACTTGTAGGATAAAGCAAAATAAAAGTTTTGTTCTTTCTTTTTTCCATTTTGATCCTTGAAATACTTTTAAGGGATGATCTGTTTATTTGGTCCTGCCTAGCCATCATGGACATCCCTGTCTTCTTTTCCTGTGTTGGAAATTTGTTTACATATCTCTTCTGACATCTGTTATCTCATGGTCAAATCCTACAGCTTTGATAAAATCTTTAGGGATGACTGGAGTTTTAGCTCAGTAGAAATGGAGTTTTGGCTTGAAGATTTATCATTGAATGCTTGAAGGATATGAAAACAGATTCCTTGTGAGTCTTAGTGTCCAGAAAAATCGTGTAATTCAAAATAAGGATGAGTTGTTATCATGAGGCCTGTAGCCAAATATTTTGAAGGTTAACATAGTAATAATAATAACCTATCTTTTGGATAATCCTGGAAAGATACATAGGTTTTTGTGTGGTTACATTTGATTGTCGCTCATGTTTACATTGTTACCTTCAATTTCATGTGTGTAAGGCTCTGTGAGCTCATCTCTGGCATTTGTGGTTTGGACAGGTAGAGCAGTGAAGTTATTGCTCTCCCAGACATTTGCTGAGTGTCCTTTGGTATGCCTGGAGTTTTTCTCAAGTGCACTGTGCACCAAAGAGTTTAAATACTGGCTACAGTGTCTTTAATTTACTGTTACTGTGAGCTAAACCGCGTGAGGTTAAGAGCTTGTCAGTGTGATGTGGAACAGCCAACGTACTGCATGGGCACCACCTGAATCAACAGCATGTTAGAACACAGCTGTACACGTCTAGTCACATTTTCAGTCCATCACTGCAAGCTTCAGGAGGTCAGCTCTGTCCAGCTAAGGCATGCTGGCCTAAATCTTTTCTGGTATATAAAAAAAATGTACTAGGTATCTTACACTCATGTCCAAAAGGCCACCGGAAAAGGTGTTCAATGCTCTAGGTATAAAATGTATGAAAACTAAGTTCAATTAATGTCCACATCCAACAGGGAGAGTTTTCTAATGACAAGAAATAGAAATTATTTTGACTGAGATTTATTTTTATACTTCCTATGATGGCTGTTCTACTATGCTCAGAACTGAAGATTCATTAGAGTGGAAAGAGGTCAAGGAACATTATTCTGACAGCTGGGGAGGTACCTGCATTTCCATCTGTGCTTCCAGGACTGTTTCTGTACTGTGGTTTCATGGGCTGAAATATCAGCCTTTAAAATGTAAAGCTTTTATTTTTATTTTTCCCTTTATCACCACCACATGCCACATTTGCTAAGAGTGATTTTTTTATTTTTTTTTTAGAGATAAACAAATGCAGTAGCATAAATGGAAAGATGTCTTGTCATTTCTCTGCTTGTTGGTGTTAAAAAAAGCAGTGGGTCTTTTGTTATGAGAAGGTGAGAGTACAGTTTGTGTAACTGAAATTGTTGAAGGTTGTTCAATAAGAATGGCACAGGGAGGTGAAAATATCTATCAAATTTGGTAGGCTTTTTTTAAAGTTACAGGCTTTCTGTTCAAAAGGTTTGTGTTTGTTTTTTTTTTTAATCAGCATCCATGGAGCTGTGGATATTGTCTTTCTTACACATCACTGCTACTGTGCTGTTGGCAACACACACAAATATCATACTTGAGTACTTCTCTTTTGAGAATATCCCAGTGGTGTTGTGAACCTTAGGGAGGTAAAAAATTTTAAAAAGCGAGAAGTGTAACTTAGAAAATCACATCTTCTATTGAAATCCAGGACAAGAGCTGTTCCCTGCAAGTATACCTAGCTCTACGTGGTTTGTAAATATAAATTAACTAAGAAATTATTTTAGTTGTTTAAAAGAACAGAAGGCTGATGAGAAGGAATGGTAATTTCCTTCTCCCACCAGTTTTTTCTACATTGAGAAGAAGTATAACCACAAAGTTAGTAGTGGCTCTCACAGAAAGAACATCAAAGTTCAATTAATTGCTCATGTGACAGCACACAAATCTCTAGCGTGAACAAAGAGAAACAAAGCTTGTGAAATATTAAGCCTTAGCATTTGAGCCAGATGTCATAAGATTAATTATCCTTATGAATCCTGTTTCTAAGGTTTTACAAGCTAAGTGTACACTTTTTTGTGCAGTTAACAGTTCTAGTTCAGTGCATACAGTCCAGTGGTTACATAGGGTTAGCCTGATTCTGCTGAAGACAATCACACATTCCAAATAAAAGATCAAATACCTTGAAGTAGATCACTTGGAGATAAACAGTATTAAAATGGAAACACATCTGCCAAGTATCAGCTGTCAAAGCCCTGCAGCTATCTGAAACCAATCAAGTGTTAGAATAATCTGTTGTAGTGCACTTCATCTTTATGTCTTTGTAATCATCCAGGCAGTTTCATGAGCAACATGGAAAAGCATACGTGTGTGTTTGTGATTATAATAATGCTTTAGGTGAAATCAGAAATAAAGAATAAACACTTGATCTGCAGCTATGAATTTCAGCACCTCATTTTGTTCATTATTTCCTGATTTCCCATCAATTCATGATTGCCTATGGCAGTTGAAAACATTTATTCATTCTATGTCTGGCTGAGAATTAAGAAAACTTGATGTAAATAGTCTGAACCTCTTAAGCAAGTGCGTACAAGACCTAAAGGATTCTGACACATGCATTGTTGCACTTTCATCCTTTAAAAATGTTTGTGTGATCCTCTTATAGAGGAATAGAACAAGTTGATTGCTCAGGTCCAAAGTCAATTTTCAGCTCACCTAGTTGTCGGATCAGATATCTTCTATGTTTGTGAGGGGGGCTGCAAAAGTTAGGTATATACTCTGTCACGGTCACTGAATAAAACTGAAAGCATTCTCTGATGGTTACAGAGCAGGTTGATATTGAGAACTGGGAGGCTGTCAGAACTGGAAGACAGCCCATGTGACATAAGAAAGGCCACTTAAGGGCACCCATTTTTCTTCTACCTCTTCACCCATCATCATATCATTTAGATACTTTATAGAGCAGAAACTGGCTTTTCATATAAACTAAGTCTGGCTTGTTTTGGCATTTGTAGAACACTTGGGAACTGTGCTGTACACACTAATTGCCTTTCTTATGCAGTTGGCTCTAAAGACAGAGTTTCACGCTCTTGGTTTTGCAAGTGGAACAGAATTCTGATAGGGTGGAGAAGCTGCTGGAGAAAAGTTGAATGTGAAGTCTAGGCCATGGCCATCAGGACATTATAGATGCCACTGGAGTTCAAGAATCTACTTACTAAATATCAATAGTTGAATCTATGTCTGACTTTGCCATTGGTTTTCTTGTTTTCAATATAATCACTAACTTCTGTGTATGGATTTGACTACTTTCCCTGTTAAGAAGCTAAAAATTGGGTGCAGTCTCTGAAAGTATCATGGACAGAAATGACCCTGTGAGTGCTCAGATCTGACCTCTCATTTACCTTAAGCCATTTCACTTCAGCCAGCTTATATGTACTTGAATAACAAGTGTTTACCTCACGTAATTTTCACATAAATGTAAACTCTTGGTGTATAGGCATTCCATTAAGGAATGGAGAGTCTCTGCCCTTGGTAGTTTGCAGCTCTAGTGGTTACGCACCTTCATGAATATTTATATCAGATTATTCAAAGGAAGAGTTTGCTATTGTAATGTTCTGCCTTCTGTACCAGGAGAAAACCCTAATGCTTTGACTGGGAGAAAGTTTCATATATTGTAATCAGAAACCCTCTCAATCTTCTTGATTAACTGATCAAAAGAAGCCTTTTAATCATACAGGTCATACAGAGGCATTTTCATTAGTATAATTTGTATTATTCTTCACTTTTTTTCTCCAGTTCTTTCAATGACCCCTTCTGAGTTTTATCTCTCTAAGCAATATTTGAATATCAAGAATATTTCTGGAAGACTTTAACCGAAAAAGAATTTTCTCCACTATTTTTATGCTCTTTTTAAATCCAAGGTTTTTAAATTTGCTCATCCTGCCATGGCATATTGCTTAACTAAATAGATATTTAATCATGACACCAAAAATCTTCTTTCTATCTGAAATTTCTATCTGAAAATATTATGCAGAATGGCATTGTGTAAACTGTATCTACCATTAATTTAAAAAAGTGAAAATTTAGATCTAGGAAGGCAATCAAGTTGGTTTGATAATAACTATTCTTGGTAAACTGTTATTGATTGACATTTGGGACCAGCTCTTGGTCTTTGCAAAGAGAAAATACCTTAATAGTCCCACCAGTTGATTCAACAAGTGGAAGACTAAGGTAGGCTAAAGCAAAAGTTGTAAAAAGACTTTCACAAAGTTGTTTCTCCTCACTCTTGCTGTAGAAACCTTCAAAAGAATTTCAGCTTCTGTGGTTGTTACTCAGGCATGATTTATTTACAAATTTATACTTAGAATTATATACTTTTTTTTTTTTTAGACCAGAGTTCTCTAAAGCAAATTGCAGTTTGAACCAACATATAGTCTGATAACTTGACTACAAGGGATGTGAACAAAGTAGCTACATAGTCTACTATTCAGTGTATTCTTGAAATAAAAAACTAATAGTACCTGAATGTTCGTGCATAGTCCAGCCAGTCAGTATGTTTATAATTAACTGTCTTACCTGAATACAGGCTTAAACATAAGTTACTAACTAGACTTTGTGACCTAAATTTCATTGTGAATCTTACAATTTTCTAAGTGTAAATTGTGCAAGAGATTAATCATGACCTTTTTTTAATTCATTGAAACAGAAAGGTTTTGGAATCAGCATTTGAGATCATGGGCAAATGAACCGGTATTGGAATTGTTGTAACTGCCCTTCACATGCTTTGTATGGTGTTGCATTTGCTATCTGTTGTAAGTAATTCACCATTCTTTTTATAAGATCCAGGAATAAATTAACCTATTAACTGAATGTAGGGTTTTCTGTGTTAAATTTTTGTTTCCATTAAAAACCCACAGTCTTCTCTTTTACATTATTCAAATTGTAAAGTAGTTTGGACTGTATAATATATTAGATTCTCCCATTTGAATCACAGTGTCAAGATTACTTTTCAGTTGAGACAAATCTGTTTCTGTCACTTTTAATATGCCTGCAGGTGTGCAAGATGTTCAAAATGTTTGTGACAGTACCCAGTTTTGAGGGAAAAGGGGAGCAGCTTGCCTTTTGCCTTTTTTTTTTTTTATCATCAGACGTAGTATCAGACCATACTTTCTACACCAGGCTTGACAGAGGGACAGCAGAGAGTTCAGCAGCTCCTACCACCAGTAGTAGTGTTCAGTGGTGGCTGAGTTACACTTGAGAATCACTTGTGAAGGGCTCCCTCCCAGACCTAAGCAGCTTCTCCTTACTTGACTGTCCCGTTCAGGGGTTCAGCTGAGGAGATGTAGGTAGGAGCCATATGGCTTGGATTACCACACAGGGTAAGATCTAGAGATGAAAGGGTACAGGGACTTCTCTGGGAGCCTGCTGATAGGGTGGATGATCCCCTCAAACTGTAAATACAAAGATTTGCATGTCTTTGCCACGTCTGGTGAGTGATGCTGTATTTGACATTAACAGTTACTACAGTCATTCATAATAAAGCTAAGACCTTTTTCTTCTCCTTTTTCAATTAGATTTTTTTGTCCAGCATCAAAAAAATAGCATCTCAATTTTGTCAATTTTACAGGATGAGGTGGCATTTTTATTTTTATGTGAAATTGTCCAAAACACTTAAGGAACCGGGAGCATGTAGATAATGCATGTTTCAGTGTTATAGTTCTAGCAAAAATACAATATGAAAATTAAAGTATTTTTGCTTGCATATAGTTCACATTGCTGGGAGCTCTACATTTAATCACTTTCATTTTTCCTGGCAAATGTGCTCATAAGGTCGAACAATACAGCATCACAGCACTTTGCAACACTCGTTGGTGATCAGCCTGATTAAGTTATATGGTACTCACAATGAGTAATTTAAAAGAATGTAATATTCAGAGATAGGAGCAGGAGAAAACAACTCCCTTCCTTTGGTCTGTGCTTACTGTTAACTGTCCAGTGAATGGCCTTTTGCCATTGTCAAACAACTTGTAGTTTCTTTTATGTGCCGATTTTGTGACTTTTGTGAATGTGCCATACAGTGAGAATATATTTCACTGTTCCGTAGTTTTAAGGAAACACTTCTGAACACTGGCAGAATTTGGCTCCTTCCCTTCAAAATTTTCATCTACTTCAGGCATCTTCTAGGAGTTTTTTCTCTCTAGCTGATAAGGAAGTACAAGATTCATACTCTGTTCACAGTTGCCTGTTGAAACATTTATTTCCAATACAAATTTTTTAGCTTAATCTTTTACTCCAGGAAATGGCAACCAAGGAGAGACATGAATTCTGTAGAGCAAGTGAAATGCAATAGCTTCAGCTATTAAAAATGTTACAGATTTTTGCAGCTGGAGCTTAAGAAATATTGGGTAGTGAGTAATGTTATTCAAAATATATTCCCATGATGTTTCCATTTAGAAACATTCCTTCAATCTATGTATATTATTCTCCACTTGATTATTATTCTCCACTTGATTGAAAAATTCAGTTTGAATTTTTTTAGCCAAAATTCTCTTTGGCCTTCTCATAATGATGATGCTGTAAAATGTCTTCAAATATTTTAAAAATAAAATAGCTTTCAGTAACCAGTTATATTATTTACTATCTATAGATCTCTGCAGAGGGAGCTTTTTTTCTGTCAAGTTGACTCTGGAGCCACTTATTCTATCCATATTCTTTCATTTCTTGCATGGGTACCATCATCATTACTAAACATTTATGTACAGCTGTGCATGCACTGTCATAATGATTTGACAATATTTTGCAAGTGAGAGAAAGCCAGTATTTGCATCTTCAGTAGCTTTATCCAGACTTCTTAGAGATGCCTTTCTAGCAGCAATACTTACTGTGTATGGCTCAGATTTTGCCTTTTTTTGTTTGATACAGCTACAACCTCAGAATTTTGCATAGATGGTACTTGCTGTAAGGGCCTCTGATTTCTATTAATGCATTACAAATATGCAGAAACAAGTGGAATATATTGACTTCATGAAGAGGATATTAAGTACAGGAAAAACTAAAATGCTCTGAATATTCAGGTACTAATTTTTAAGCCTATTTTTAAGAATATGTGTTGGGATATCACATTGTAGAGATAGTTATCATCTCCAGGCCTGCCTCGTACTGCACTAAGACTGATAACCAAACTGTCTTTCTTTAGTTATTATTGGTTTTGTCTGTGGAAAAATTGAACTGAAACTACCCACTCAGTTAATCCACAGACCACCAGCTAGCTGGGGACACAGTCTTTCCAATTTGGATTCCAATTTAGACAATAAAAAGACATCCTTATCCTGTCATCTGCCTGTGCCCTGCTGAGTGCACTAGAAGAACATAACTATGAAAAGTCAGGCAGTTTTAGAGGTGTAGTCATGGTAGATATTTATTCAGTTCTGAGATTTAGAACCCAATAATGGAATATTTTGATTCTTTTGAATGATAAGCTAGTTTGTCTCAGAGTTGTAATTTTTTTTTCTATACTGATATAAGTCATATACAAAAGATGCTATTTAGTAGCAATCCCTGTTCTAATTAGAAGGAGTACTAGTGTCACACTTTTCATGAAAGAAAAGATTTCTAATAGTTCAAGTGTCAGGTAATGATAATTTTAACTGAAATCAACATTGCCAGAAAATTTGAACAAGGCTTTCATTTTCTATGTCTATCTGATTTGAACAGATTATTTTTTAATACATCTCAAAAATCTGGAATTTAAAAATAGTTTACTGTGCAGGGATTAGAATGATCATAATTTTTTTTAACTTTTCAGAGTAAGTGGAGACCATCTGTCTATTAATTTTTTCCCCCAAGTTCTAACTGTAATTATTTTGTAGTATCACATACCTTCATATTTAATCACTCCACTTGTATGAAAAGTTATATTTTTAACTTATCTTAAGGGTATACAAAAACATGGCTTAAATGTTTTTCTTGCTTGGTCAAGGTGCATCCTCAGTTCAAAAAACCATGCCTGGTTTTTTGTACACATTTCAATTTAAATATTTGCAGAATGCAGTTAGCACAAAATTGACATTTATCATGAGACTGTTCTTGAAATATAAGATTTACTGAGCAATTTAGATGTGGGAGGAACCCAGCTTTCATCCTGGATGCATGATGTTCTGAAAATAGAAGTGGTATTTCCGATGCTTGCTTATGATCCAGCTAAGTTGATATGTGCTGGCAAGGGGTTTTGGGAGCTGCAAACATTTCTTATTTTCAGGATGTCTTTTCAGTTTTAAATCAAATCTCAGTTTCTTCCAGCTGACCATTAGATGATGGGACAATAATCCATTTGAGTTCTGAAACTTAAAAGAACCCAAGTTCCAGGACAGTGGGGTCTGCTAAGATTCTTTTAAAAAATTTGTTTGTGGTTGTAGTTGCTTTTGCAAATACAAACATCATCTTCTGTCTTCTGAAAAATGTGTCTATGTTGTCTTCAAAATACTTTTAATTAAAAAAAATAATGGTACAGAGTCTTCTTAATTAGGTCTCTGGTTGTGATAGCAAGCAGCAGGGGAGGAGGCATACAAGGATAACTTACATGACATTTTTTCCCATGTATGCATCCTCAAGACTAGATCAAAATGAAGCCATATGTTGTTAAACAGGCAGAGAGTGCTGTACCTGCTGGTATCATCCTTCTATTCCAAAAGCAGGTGCATTTTATTTTCATTAACTCCTTCTGATGTACAGCCAGGTACTTTTTGGGTGGGACAGATAGCACTTCAGCCAGGGGAACCACTGTGGTTAAGAGCTGAGAGCTGCACTTCAAGCTCACACATTACTTTCTCAACAGAAGAAGTTCATGCTTTCTCTGTGCCACAATGTTGCATGTAAAGATTGAAGACAATGATCTTTTAGCATTTTTGTTATTTTATTTATTTTGCAGTTTTCAGCATGTCTGGGTTTAAATTCTGATTTATAATTTATCTGATCTTGGTAACATTTTCTTAGGGTAATCTAGAAATTGGTTTCATTTTCTCCCTGTTCCTTTACAAAACACGAGTATTTTTTAAATCACATTGCGATCCCAATATGTTCCATCTTTTAAACATTCTTATGTAAAACCAGTGAACAGTCAAGATTGCAAGGCACCTGTGGAAGTGTCTGGTGCCAGCAGGGTCAACTAGAGCAGGTTTCTCAAGATTGCATCCAGTGGGGTTGGCTCCACAACCTCTCTGACCAACCTGTGCTAGTTACTAACTATTTTCTTCAGTCTTAATTTGGGCTCATTGCCATTTGCCCTCTCACTCAGTACCACTGAGAGGCCTGGCTCTTCTTTGCTCCCTTCCATCAGGTTCTTAGATGAATCAATAAGATCCCTCCAAGCCTTTCCTTCTTGAAGCCTTCACAGTTCTCTCAGCCTTTCCTTGCGTGGCAGAGACTCAAGTGCAGTTGTCATCTTTGTGGCCCCTCACTGGACTCACTCCATTTCTCTGTACCTTACGTCCTGGGGAGCCCAGAAGTGCCCACTGTGCACAACGTGTGGCCTCACCTGTGCTGAGCAGAGGGGAAGGATCACCTCCCTCAGCTCACTGGCAGTGAATTTCTTAATACAGCTCTGGGTCCTCTTGGCCACCTTTTACTGCAGTCACATTGTTGGTTTGTGTGCTACTTATACCCCTTGTTGAACATTTTTAGGTTTCTGTTTATTCTTCAGTCTGTTGAGATCTCTCTGAGTGGCAACACAATCCCCATGTCTGTCAAACACTTCTCACAATTTTGCATAATTTCTAAACTTGCTGAGGCTGCACTCTGTCCCATTATCTACACAGTTATATTATTATGCTCAAAATGCTCATCTCCACACTGATGTAATTCATGTGGTATTTTCACCCAGCTGCCTTTCCCTTGAATTGATGAAGAGGCAATATATGTTAGAGATGTTATATGTTATATGTTGTGATGTATACAAACAACAAAAGACCACTTCTTAAATTTCCTGTAGCCTCACAAGGGGCTACAAAAGAACAGTTCAGATGTAAAGGATATTGGACTTGGAAACTTAGGTGAGTCAAGTTAAATACTATAGAAATGCAGGATTTTCAGATGCAAGGCCTCATTTTAACTTCATTTTGAGCACCAAATATATGAATTTTGGGTCTGGCTCACTGAAAGCGAAATAACCTCTAGCACATGTTTCTGATTTTCACTATATTCCTCTTCTACCTTACACATGTAACATCTCCTAAATTTACTGTTATCTGTATTCAATCCTTAAGTACATATCTCATTCTGTTTAAATGTCTTTTTATGTATTGCTTTATCAAATTTTTAGGACATAGCATAAAATTACTGCTGCGGTACCTAATCTATATTCTACATTTGTCTATACATAGTAGTTCACAATTTCAAAGTTCATACCTAATGAACAATAAAAACATATTTAATAACTGTCTCTCTGGAATTATTCTTACCAGGAATATTGGTTTATTGGTTATTCATTTAAGTAGGTTCTATTTAAATGTTTCTGTAAGTTTGTTTAGGCTACAAAGTTTTTGGCCATAATTGTACTGACAGCTGTGGATCCAGTAATCTATTTGTATAAAAATCAAAGTATTACTCACAACCTTAAAGCTGAAAATTGATAAAATGGTGGAATAGAATTTAAACATGGCAGTCAGAGAAGGATAGAAAAAAACATTTATGACTGGAATATTTAGAAGGTTAAATTAATTTTAAATGTGATTCACACTGTGATGTGCGGAGTGAGCATAGCTTCATTAATTAAATAAATAAATAAAACAAAAATAAACCTCTTAGCTACTGATTGGGCCTTATTCTAGTCTTATAGAATTATTCAAATATTTTTGCTGCTGTAAGTATGTCTAGAACTTGTTACATAGACATGGCCAATTTGTAGGGGAAGTAGTTGCCTGACAGGTCTAGTAGCCTGTGACTTCCATAGCCAAAGAGTGTGGCTGTCAAGTGGATCACCTGCTGGTACACGTGTCATGAGTGGGACCAACAAGGTGTGCTGACCCTGGCTAGTCTGTTTGCCTGAGAAGTTGAGAGGAGTTTGTACTCCTAAGGAAGGCAGTATTATTTGGCTACTGCAATGCAGAGCATTTTAACCACGTTCAGTTTGTCACTGAGCAGGAAGGAAATGGAAGTGCACTTGAAGTCAGTGTGATAGGCTCAGAAAAGTACAGTGGCAATAGCGGAATGTCTGAGCTGTGGTCACCCTAGGCTGATGGCTCTGATACAGTAAGTTAGACACAGGTAACATACACTGCAGTGGAGCAGTATGGAATCTGACAGATGGGGGATTCCTGCCAGGGCATTTAAGATATATTTAAAATAGGACTGGGGCATTGGGGGATATGGAGAAAGAAGGCTGAATTCAGGGCAGGTGTAATCCACATCATCATAGGGCCTGGCTTTTTAAGGACTCATTCAGGTGGTCAAGGCTTTTATAAAATAATGGGGCTGATGTTACAAATTTATTTGAATTAACACAAAAGCTTGGGCCTTTTGGAAGAAAGTGAAAACTACAGAATAATTGTGCTGTCAGCTGCTCCCATAAAGCTGAATTTGCCACATGTAGTAATTATGTCAAGTGTCCTGAGCTAGTTATACACTGACAAGGAATAAATTTTTAAATTTTTTTTTTCCAGAAGTAAGACTTTATTTTTTGCTCAAATGTACATTTACAAAAGGCTTAAGGGAGAAAGGGGAAGGTGCCCATCTTATGTCAGATAGCCCTTCACTTAACTGATGCTACACTTTTGCTTATCAGGTTGTTCTTCTGCAGCTGTGAGAAAGGTTGCCCCATCTGTCACATGCATATCTTGTGTCAATGCTCTGAAGAGTGAATTTCCATGAAGGCAGGCTTCTGGTCACAAGTTTCAGTTGGTTTTCAGGTGGTGCCACGTATGTCTCATTCCCCTCAGCTGAAGAAGTTGTTGAAAGAATCCTTTCCTTTGAAATATGTATCTGAAAATGAAACTCAGCCCTGAGAAGACGGTATCATCATGGCCTGCTGTTTCTGCTGTCCCAGTGACTCCAGGTTATACTTCACAGTTTGAAAGCAAACATGGGGATTGCATTCACCTTCTCTTTTCCCTATCTGCAATGCAATTTGAGACTGGATTTTAAATGCAGCCAGACCTTCTTACATATGATGATGAAAACCTCCTGGTTTGGAGGACACTGACAGTAATGCCAAGCACACTGTACAAGCCAGAACAAACCACCTGCTTTTTCTAAGCAGCATTGGCTTTGGGTTTACAGGAGTTAAATCTATGTGTCGAATCTAAGTACTGGCATATGCAAATATACCTGCTTCATATACTTGGAATCAAGTTGCTTAATATACCAACATTTTTAATCTCATGTTTTATGGACAACCTCACTTGCATAGTAATCTACCTTCTTCAACTCCTACTAATCTGAGTAAAATTTGAATCTAAAATCTGCTTAGGAAGAAATTAAAGGATCCATTAATTGTTTGCAATAAATATATTTGTTCGCTGGATAAATAGTATTTGAGATTCCAGTGTGCTTGGTCTTGTCACAGGTTCCATTAACACTTATTGTATTAGGCAGGAGATGAGAGGAGGAGATAATAATTCTTAAAAAAAGGAAACAAAACAAAATCTAAAAAACCCCCTAGTAACTCGTGTTAAAGGTTTTCAGAAACACAACTCTTTGAGTACAGGTACTGGGTAGGACCAACATTGAAGTCTTGGGTTGGAGTGGAAGGGAATTAACTAGGCAGTCAGGCCACCCACCATGTGTACAAACACCGTGTGCCATAGGAGAGTTTTTCCTCACGTAGATATACCAGGGAATCCTCCATCCTTTTCTCCTCCTACTGATGATGTGCTCACTCATGCGCTTCGGTATTTCTGGATTCCGTCCAGCACCAGTTCAGCTCACCCTGTGAAAAGGCAGGTGGGGGTGTTGGCTGTCACACCAAGGTCACCTCTTGTCAGTGCCTCCAGCTCTGTGCTCTGCAGCTGTCTGGAACTGACCTGGCACACAGGGGAGTCACTCGGTGATGGAGTGTAACCTGGATTCTTGTATAGGTTATTTTAATTATGTATTACTTCTCGAAAGCGCTTCTGCTCTTGTAAAGAGGACTTTATAGAACATGTCAATCTTGAGAAGGCAGTCTTTACCTGTAAGATGGAAACTTTAAAGGTGTTATGGGCTCACAGTGCTGCAGAAGAACAGGTTTTCAAATTTTTCTTTTCTTCAGTGGTGAAAACAATGACTAGAAAAATAGGGCAGAAAACTTTTGGCCACTATTAGTGTGTATCACTGACATTTCACATGCAATTTTTAGTAGTATTTAGTTTCAGACAGAGGTCAAGAAGTCCAGTCTTATCTAATACCAAAAGACTGCTTTAATACATTTCAGGTACTGATCTTGCCTCATTTTCAAACTGCCTGAATTTGTCTTGCATACTTCTGTGGAAAATCGTATTCCCCCAAGACTGAGTTTTTGGGAATGCTGGGTTGTGTCTGTCTTGCTCAGCTTCACTTTAACACTGCCAATTGTCTCTTGTCTGGCTCTTTTTATGCACAGTGTTTGAATCGTGTACTGTTTCTCACTTTCTTTTTGAAGCTCTTAACTTGGCAGCGTCATCTGATAATGGGTTAAATGCCCAATGGAATTCCAGATTTATTAGATCTACTTTTCCTTTTTTTTTTTTTCTCAGTGAAAGAAATTGTGCTCTGTGAAACTTTAATAAAATCAAGTGCATTTACTTCTTTTCCTTTTGACTTACAAGCAAATTTTTAACTTTGGAAGCCAGCTTAGGCTTGAGTTTTTAGTTTTGATTTTTCCTTCCTTTCTTAAATAGGTATGATACTTTGTAATGTCTGTTTAGAAATTGCCACCCCCAGCTTGATGGAGTAACAAAATGTGTGATTATATCTGCTTATTTCACTTATGGACTGGCCACAGTATAGTTCATCATGGGACTATACCATATTATTCACTTTCTCCTTACCATTATCCCTGAGGAGAACACCTTTCTTGTTGAAAACAGGCCAGATATAATGTTTGTCTCTGGTCACTTGTATTCCAGTCCATCCTAACAGTAAACCTGTTTTGTATTGAAGTCAAAACTATCCAGTTGTTGTGCACAGGGTTGTATTGAACTATATTTCTCAACAGAAGAAATTGATGAAATTGAGATTCTTATAATTTTGTCTACCAGTGGGTTTTTTAATGTTTTTTATAAAATTTTTGCTTACTCATTTTTTTAAACAAAAAAAAAACCAAAAACCCAAAAAAACACCGAACAAAAAAACCACAAAAGAATCCCAAAAACCATTAGGATCGGGATACAATTGTTAACAATTGAAGGTTAGGAATAACTCCCAGCCAGCACTCATTGATCTGGCTTTGAGCAGAAGTTTTGCTACATGATGGGCAGTAAAAATTTCTCTCTGCTCTTGACACTGACAGCCCTGAAGCTAACTTGCAAATACCGTTCTTCCTCAAAATGGCCACAAAACTCATTGCTTTCTTAAGCAAAATTATTGTTTCCAACTCTTAGCTTTAGCATTTCTGTACTGTGAAAAATTAGTTTTGTGAAGTCTAGAACAGATTTTATGTGATTCATAATCAGAGAGAAAAAAATAAATCGGTTTCCTTGCTTTTCATATTAGCTCTGTTCTGCAGTGAGAACAGATTTAGCTTTTTGATTGGACTATTTCCAAGATGCACTGAATAAGTAATATAAAATCTCAATTTTACAATCAGCTTTTAAGCCTAGATTAAGATATTCAAAGAGAAAGAAGCTAAGAGAGTTAACGAATGATGGCATAACTTAGTTGAGAACCCCTCGAAGTTTCCTTTAGTGTAATTAGAGAAAAGAAAGCTAAAATAAATGCAAAGCTGGTAACTTCTATGTATATGTAGTATTTCTGAGCATGCAACATAGTGATTTAGATGGGCACAAAGAGGAAAATATTACTTAGTGGCATGAGCTTTAGTGAAAACTAACTGGATTCTGGATCTACAAGACATGGGAAAGAAAGAATTTTCATTAATTGTTTTGAACAAGTGATGTTGAGGCATCCTAGAGAGGGATTTGCATAGGTAGCCAAGAATTCAATTTTATTATGGTTCAGTAACCTTTTCACCAAAACAAAGGACTTTCAAAGAATTGTGTCTGCCAATGTAAAGCTCAACTAGTTACTTGAGATCTGGGTTTTATTTCCCTTGTCTGTTGTTTCAGCAGAGTCAGCAGAAAAAATTAGTGCTTTTATTTAACCAAATATAGTTTAACTTTTTAATGTGTAATTGTGCAGACTTAACAGAAAGTGTTAGATGGTCCCGTGCACAGGATGAGGATCAGTGCCCTGTCTTAATACTTTAAAGTTTTATAACTTTGAAATTTGAAGTGCTTTGAGGACTGCAGTAGGTGGAATTTTGTTTTATCAAACAAGCCATCTCAGCAGTTCAATTATTTTTATTAAAAGGTTATTGGATAGGAATTCAGTGCTACCATAAGTGACAGACTAATTGGTGTCCTAAATATTTACAAGTGATAAAAGCATATAGCTAAACCTCCTGCATTTTTTTTCAGTACAACCTGAGAATCTGTAATATTTGGGAATATAGTCACTTTAGTATTTGCCACATTTCTGTTGGAAAAATTTGCAATAAATAAGTAACAGAAAGTTTTCACTACTTGTCCAATTTACACTCTGCTTTGGTCTCCCCATTTTGTGGAGAGAAAGATGATCTTTTTTGCAGCTTAACAGAACAATAATATGGAATTCAAGGGTATGCTTTTGTTTTTCATGAGTATTGGTAAGATTGCCCAAAACAGGCCACAAGTGCTAGGAAAAAATTTGCAATTCAGCTGCAGCAATATCAGCTGCATGGTAATAGGTGCAGATAGGGAATTTGGTACTTAGTTCAATATGCAGACAGTGAGCAATAGAGGGGTTATAAAAAAACAAAAACGAATAAAGAAGTTGCATGTAGAATTTCCAAAGTTGACGGAGCACTTGTTTTTGGATCTCATCAGAGTTTTTTTTTTTTTAACTCTGGCTACTAGAGTACATCCCTTCATGGTTCACCTGGTTGGCAGACCTTTGGGACTGGATCAGGATGTAAAGTTTTGTTGCAAAGTAATCACAACAGATGTAATTCAGTATTGAAATGTGTAGATTATATATGAAATGAAAAGATTCAATATTAAACTATCTTGTGAGACTTCATGTTTTGGATGTAAAAAATATATAAGTAGAAGGTGATTTCATCCTTTTGTTAACAAAACAAAATTTCAAAGGATTTCTTGGTCTAGTAACTTTCACTAGTTGTCTAATAACTTTCACAACATTTTATATTTTAATATTCTTCTAAGAATAAAAATGATTGAAAATAATATTTGTTTCAGCATCACTAGTATGATGTCTGTAAGGTATTTTTTTCTTAATTCTAAAAAGATATTCTGTTACTCTTTAGGAATATTCTTTTTAATGACATACAATTTTTTAAAATACAGCATATTTCTTACATCTGTCTTTGCTAAATGTCTGACTTATGAACCTGGTCTTACTTGTGTCATGTCTCCTGTGTTGTACTTCTTCTGGTAGGCAATTAATAATGGAAGAAATATTATTTTCATAGGGAACCGATTCTTATTTTCCCCTCTGCACCTTAGTGATGGAAAAAGCCAGAATAAAAAGACTCTGTGCTTACAACAATGCTCCCAATCCATCTAAAGGTTACATTTACTTTTTGTCAGCTTGCATTAATATAATTTTAGTAATTTTCAGTAATAAATGTGTGATTAAAGGTTATCCATATAGCTAAATAGCTGTTATTACCATGTGCCATTTTAGTTACTTGGATAATTTGTCAACTCTATATACAAACAGACAGTTTACAAATAAGGACTTTCACTCCTGTTGTTAAAATTATAAACCAATAACAATTTTTCATGGGTTGATCCAACTGCTTATCACCCGCCTAACAGACCCAATTACCTGTACATTCATCTAACATTTTAGGTTAGAAAGTAGTTTTCTGTTGCCTTTATGTTCATCCACTGAAATGTAAATGTACCACTCATCAGTTGTTACATATATTACTCTTGGTACTGGCTGCTTCTAGAAAACTCTATTGCCTGGTGTTTCTGGTGATATCAGTTGGGTGGGGATACTGCTTATAACAATCATCAATTTGCCAGCATCACAGATTAAGGTTATTTCAAATACAGAACTGGAGGCACCATCCTGGGCTGTCCTCCAGATCCTTGAAGCTGGAACTAATATCAGCTCTTTCTAATAAACTTACCAACCAACCTTCTAAGAGCAGAGTGAATATAGTTTTGACACCTCAACTCAAATTGCATGGGATTGTCTTCTTTTGTGATAATTTTAATACTTTTTAAATGTTCCATCAAAAATTTCAGTGACCAGCTTGAACTTGTTTGTCCTTGTCCCACATGTGCTTCCTCTGACTATTTCTTTTTCTCCTGTTCTTCACCGTTGCTAAATTATAAAAGGCAGGTGTGCTCCCTTCTCAGACTTCAATTCTTTCATCTAAATTCACCAAACTCTTCTGATTTCACCTTTTATCAGTCTTATTTTCTCTATTTAAAAAAAAAGATAGTTAACTGAACAAATACTGAACAGCATAGTAGTGATAGAGTCTCACTCGTGCCTTGCTGCATTATGTCCAGGACAGTACTTTGAAAGTAGCCCAGGTTTAAGTGGGGACTGGACCAAATGTTGCCATATTCTCCCATAAAAAAGATCAACAAAATCTTTCCTGCTTCCTGCAGAATCTGCTTCTGTTTCATGGGAGTGTTTAATGTTCACACATCTGGTGGAGAATATGGAAACAAAAGACAACCTCTAAGGTATAGGTGACCACCATGCAGTCTCTTCAGTGCCAAATTCAGACAATATATTGACATTGAGAATATTCTTTGATAGTTACAGGGGCCTTCCGACCACTGTGGAGGCACAGTAGGAGTTTGCTTCTTGGCTCTAACTGGCATAAGCTGCAGGGAAGGAAATAGCTAAATAAAAAGAAGAAACATCCTGGTTCTGTATTTTCTTCTGTAGAGGGGAAAAGGAATGCAGAGAAAAGGAAAGAATTGTTTACAACAAAAGAGGTGAAGGTGAAGAGCCCTGTGAAGGGAGGTTTCTTGGAAGCAGCTGAGTGAAGCTAATGTGGAGAGGCTGTAAGGGAGAAGAACTGGGAAGGCTGTGATGTGCGATTTCACACAGGGACAGGCTCTGTGTGTGTGTATTGGGAATTTCCTGCATGGAATACACTTTCTTCAAGGTAGAGGCCGTCTGGCTTCTGTCTGCTTTATTTCCCTAAGGAAGTGCTGAATTTAAAATGAATCATCCCCTCAAAACATTGAGAAAATCCCTTTCTATTATTTACCAAGGACAACACAGAACAAATATTGTAGCTGAAATAGTCATATAAAGTGTGATCATACTTTACATAATTTACCCAAAACAATGGTCAGCATGAGGCTCTCGGCTTGATCTTCATGTTAAGGAGTAACTCTTCTGCAGAAGGGATATCATTGTGCAATTTGTTGGTATTGAGAAGATGAGGAGCTTCATGTTAATCATGTCTTTTTTACCTGCTCTAGCAGTTAGCTGTGTCTTTTTTACCTGCTCTAGCAGTTAGCTATCCCTAGGGAAAAAAATACTGCAATAACTTCATTTACAGAAGTGGGTTTCCTTAAAGGAATTTCATTTACATTACACCATATTTATTTGGAAATTACTGTTATGGTACCAAGGATGAGGAGCTTCATGTTAATCATGTCTTTTTTACCTGCTCTAGCAGTTAGCTATCCCTAGGGAAAAAAATACTGCAATAACTTCATTTACAGAAGTGGGTTTCCTTAAAGGAATTTCATTTACATTACACCATATTTATTTGGAAATTACTGTTATGGTACCAAGGACCAGAACCAAAAATATACTGAAAAAATTTGTTGTATTTCTTATTTTTAGGTGATTGTCTCCACGCATCCATGGTTTGAGTTAACACCCAAACCACAGTGCTCATACAGTGCATAGGGAACTACGTGCCTCAGAAAATAATTGATCTCATATTCACTGAATGTTTCTTACCCAGCATCAAAACACAGGTTGTTTAAGGCACCTTACAAGAAATTCACTCTCACTCCTTGGTCTTCAGTACCTTTTTCTGTTCCACTGGGAAAATACCTTTCCTTAGTGCTAGTGTCTGCACACTTTCCCTGAAGGCATCTTTGAAAACTTGGTGTGAAGGAAATGTAGCAGTGGTGGTGTCTTTTATAATGGAGTTTCTTAACCAAAATAATGTATTTATTTCTATACAGAATTGATGTTTCAATAGGAAAGACAGGGAATAGCCCAATGGTTATATTGAACTTAGTCACTGCTTTGATTTCTCACAAAATATTACAACTGGCTCCATCACATTGTGCATGAGCGCTTTAGTAACTGAACTTTTGGAATAAGAGGGAGGAGGGAATGAAGAAACTAGACCTCACTTTATCTTTTAGGGCATTGTACTGTTTTCTTTAAAGCATGGCAACCACTATCCTACTTTTTTTTTGCAATATTATCAATAAAGCATGCTTGAAGAACACAATTTTATGAGTACTGATAGGCTGTGGTGTGATTTAGGCACCAGACTGCTCTGTTGCCTTAGGGCACAGATCATTCTATCTCTCCACTATTGATTTCTCTAATTTGCCATTTCTGATTCTATTTTAGATGCTTGTTGGGTTCGGATCAGATCCAAATACCACCACTGGGACTGAAGGAATATCACAGTATAAATATATTATATGCTGTCTAAACTGCTCTGCTGCGTAGAAGCGGCAAGATTTAAAATTTAAGATAGCCGGGCAATGAGCTCATTGCTCTGCAGCTTCCTCAGGAGGTGAAGGAGAGAGGGAAGAGTTGAGCTCTTCTCCCTGGGATCCAGAGACAGCACACCCGGGAACAGTTCAAAGCTGTGTCGGGGGATGTCCAGACTGGGGCTGAAGAAGCATTTCTTTACCAGGAGGGTGGTCAAACACTGGAGCAGGCTCCTAGAGAGGTGGTTGAGGCCCCAAACCTGCCAGTGTTTAAGAAGCTTTTGGACAATGACCTTAATAACCTGCTGTATAACCTTCAGTCAGCCCTGGAGTGGTCAGGTATTTGGACTCAGTGCTCATTGTAGGTCCCTTGCAATTTAAATATTCTAATTATATTCTCTTCTAAATGTGTTCCTGTGTAGCCATGTTCAGTTTGGAAAATGAGCTCTTTTCTCAAATAAAAATAGGTTTGAAGCAAACCAGAAAAACTAATAGTATTAGCAGAAATCCAACCTTGAGCTAATTCCTTCTTTTTGTGAACCACCATCCTTTTTCTTAATTAATTAATAATGGGAAATTACAAAGTTAAGTAATTTGGTTTGATTTTGGCTTTTCTAAATAAGATCAGAAGAGTGGTTGTATCGATTCAGAACTGGGGTCTATCTAGCCCAGTACCCTGTCTGGAATGTTTAAGGGCATGAAAGGGACATAAGGGGAAGAGTGAGAACAGGGCAATCACACGGTACTTGTTTCTTTAATGTTGTTTTTGTGTCCAAGTTTAAAGTTAAATAAATACACAAAGTACATATTACCCTCTAAATTCTTTTCCTTAGAACATCAGAGCTTCCAAGTCTTCCACTCTGAAGGAATTCTCTGTGTTCACTGTCATGCCAGTTCTATCTGCAGAACTGAAGCTAAAGGAAACTGGCTGGTTGCAAGTGTTCTCTCCCTAGGTGACCGAGTTCATTCAAAACTGAAGTAAATGGGTTTTGGGGGTTTGGTCTATGTGAAATTAATTTAGTAACAAAATAAAATTTACTATAATTGATGCTCTTGTAGACCATTTCAGGAGTGATGGTCAAAAACTACAGGAAAACAGGCTGTGTTATGCTTTGTCCATTAAATAACAGCCTCTGGCATCTGCTTTGCAAGCCCTTAAGCAGTGCACTGTGTGGAATGCAAGGCTGCTGGTGTCTTTCCATGCATGCTGTGTACTTGAACAGTGTTCTTCCTGGTGTAGCACCTGAACTTTAAATCACATTTAAGTAAGAAGAAGCAGAACAGTTTAATTAAGCACAATTAGCATAGGGAAATTGAATGTAAATAGGAATGGAGCAGTTTAAAACTTGTTTTTAAAGGAAAATCATGTCTGCAAATTTCTGCAAGTATTAAATGTAGAGGAAAGCATTGATTTTTGAGACCTGTTTTGGAAATCTGGCTGCAAATATTTCCCTGCATCATTGGAAAGAAGTACAAAACTTTCACAGCACAGCCACAAAGTTCTGCTATTGATTTCATAAAACCTAGGGAATAACAATCATTTTTCTATGAAAAAAAAGGAGACGGTTTTCTTTCCCTGCAGGAACTTGAAGTGAGGCTGTTCTAATAAAGGTGGGAATTAACCACCTGAATGGTTTCCTGGCATCTACAGCTAAGAACTTTGTCATCATTTTAAAAGTCAGTTTGAAATTTCCAAGGTACAAGAGAGCAGCCATCAGTAAAATATGTGTGGGTTTGTGGAGGTATTGTTTATTTATTTATTTTGGTTTGTTGGACTTTTTTACATTTTCCAGGATCATTGTTGAGAATTGGATGAGGTTTGTTGGAACATCTAAAAAAAGGACTTCTTGAAAAGGTAGCCAAGCTAATACCACAGCTGGCTAATAGAATGCTATTCAATATTTGAGAGAGCCCACAGTGTCACATTTATAGAGGTGAAGGGAGTGACTACCAGTGTCATAGATTTTGATGTTATTTTAAATTGGCATCAAAACCCAAAAGTTGCTCTTGAGGATTGTTTTTAGTATGGCAATTTATTGAAGGGTTGGTACTTTTTTGCAGGATTATTTAATGTAAAATTTATTCTTAGGTTGTTTGTATTTTTTCCCCACCAGATAGTTGATACTAAAAGTTGTTTACTATTTTGCAGATAACCTGAAATGTACTGCTGATTTAAAATCTGCTTCTCCTTTGCTTCAGATGGAATATTAGTTTTTCAGCCTCCTTGCTTTTTGTGAAATGCTTCTGGATCTTTTTTCTTCCACCTTCCACTACAAAAAACCAATTTGAAAATCAGTGAGACAGTATCTGCCTGTAATTATATACAGCAATGTTTGTGTAGCTCCATTGTAGAAATAATTTAAAAGATCATGTGCTGATACAACTCCTTGTGAAATCCTTTCATAGCTTTTCTACAGTAGCATTATATATAATTTCATTAATTGTTTTAGATACAATTTCATTAATTGTTTTAGAAAACAAGAAAAATATTTTGGTGTAGCAGATAGCTATAGCACTTTTTCAAAAAATGAGTGACCACTGTAAACTGAATGATTTTACACAAAGGAGAGGCACACAAACATTTCTTGGATAATTAGAGAAATACAAAAGTGTGAATTCACCCTGGCAGCCTTTATGTAGGCTCAGTGATAAAGCAAGGAGAGTGCAAAAACAGTGAATGAATGAAAACCTACCTCTGTTCCCAACATGAAGTGAGTTTCTCTGCTGCATTGTTCTTCTGGGGATCAGCAAGGCAATGAATGCTTGGGCCTGCTGTGCATGTGCACTGATGAATTTTGGTGCATGTAATAAGAACAAGGAATTTATGCAGGCTGCATAGTAAATACTATTGCTGAAGAAGTGTGTACAGGGCAGTGGAGCTCCTTCTTGCACTGAGTGGTTCTGAACCTATCAAAGCATTCCTCTGAAGTGGGCCTGGTCTCACATTAGGCCATGTAATGTCTAAAACTAAACCCAAGTGATGCTGCAAGTACTGCTGTGGCCAGGTAGTGTGCAAAATGTGTCTTGGGCTGGGGTTTGGTGTAACTTACTTTTGCCTACCATTGTCCCTGCTGCCAGTGCCACAGGCACACATCCACCTTCTAGGAGCTCAGCTGAGTCCAAGGTGCCCTTGCTTCTTCCCAACACCTGCTTTGGAAGTGAATCTTTGGGTGTTTGTACAGGCCCTAATAGCAGCACAGTCTGAGGATGTCTCAGGCAGCTTTCCTTCTGCCAAAATAGTCAATTGCATTCCCCACCTCTGGGTTACCTCCCTTGAGGACTTTGGTTGCTTTTATAGAAATATGGCTGGTGAATGTTGTCCAGAAAAGCATTATTTTGGTGTCAGATGGAGCATTCAGTGCTACAGCACCAAAACTGCTTTGACTCCCGTAAGCTGCTGGGAGGGGCGTTTGGTGGTCTTCTGTAACTCACCTTGCTGTGCAGGTGCTGGCTGATCTTACCATGGTGAATTCCTATCAAGTCCATCATGGAGGGGCACCCACTTCTTGTCGAGCTTGACTTGAGGCACAGGAAAAAATCAAGGCTCCCTAAAGCCTGGTTTGTTGCTTGTTTATGGACGAACTGTAGGTCAGTCTGGGATTTTTCTTTTTGTGCCTGAAAAGGGATAAACTTGATGTACAGAGCTGCTGGTAATAGTCAGACATCCTCAGCTGGCTGTAGAAAATCTGCATTTTTGCAATGCTCTGTGCTGCTGCTGTTCCCTCGCTGTGCAGAGGCAGGTAGAGCTCCCCAGGTGATGCTCCCCCAAATGAGCTCCCTGCAGCGTGCTGTGCTCATTTGCCTTTCGCCCTCCCCATATACAAGGTCACACACAGAGGGCTCTCACTGCTCTGGTGCTTTTATGACATGTGTGCAGAAATAGGAATGTGTGAGTTCAGCTGGAATCAAGATGACTGTTCTGTGGATAGGCTCATTCTTGCCTAGGGAGGTAAAACAATTTTTACTGGAATATCTGCTTTTCTAGGTAGTTATTAAAGGTAAAGCACAGCGTAGCACATCTTTACAGAAGATAGGTTCATTAGCTTAAACATTAACATCAAGAACTAAACATGTAACAATATTCTTCTTTTGTTTAGTCAAGTGTTTTGTTCATTTGTTTGTGTTTTAGCAATATCTTCTCATCCTTAAGTTATTCAGCTTCCTTGCGATTTTCCTTCAATACACTGAATTTTCCAAAGACAATATAAGCATAGAAGAATCAAGTTTTGCGGAGTTGAATAGTGATGGAGGATTCTTTCTGTAGGTCAGGTAGAATTAAGTAGAACAGTAGTCTTATTTATACCACCTAGAACATTTGAAGTATATACAGGATGCAATGACTACCAAAAATAAAAGAAGAATAAATAAATCGCAATTATTCTTCTGAATAATTGTGATTAAGGGTTAAGGGAGGTAGTAGTTCTACCTGCTTGAGTTCTCAGATCAGTCATTTTTTATGCTAGGATTTTCTAATGCTATCCTAATGTAGTTCTGGTTAAAATCCCTTCCTCAAACTTTTAAAGAGGGCTCAGGTTACCATAGTTCAGAACAACTTGATAAAGAATTTTATTGCTCATCTTCCTCAAAGATACTAACATTTAAAACTTATATAATGAGGCATAGGAATATTCAGAAAAGTGGTTGCTAATACATTTTTTCTTTAGAAAAAAATATGAAGCAAAAATACATTTTGCTGAACATGCTGAAAAATTTATTAGGACAATACTTTTTATAGGACTTAATTATTAATTTTTACAAACTTAATTATTGTTTTTTTGTCTTTTCATGTATTTGGTGTAACTGTACAGTCAATTGTACTGATCTCTTGTGCAGCTTTCAGGGAAACACCTGAAAGAAAAGGACAGAAAAGTGTGTCCTTTTTGTTCACTCTAGCAGATTTGGCACAGTCGTGTGACAGCCTAAAGGCTTCCTGCACAAACAAGTCAGGTTGCTTCAGTCAGGAATCTTCTTCAGGCCAAAAGCAGGGGAAGCTTAGTTAAAAAAAGGGAAAAAGTATTTAGATTAAAACTATGGCAAATTCTAAAAAAGTTTTCTAGTGAAACCCTTTAAATGTTTGTTTGCAAGGCTCTGGCATTGGATTACAACCAAGAAATGGCAGCTTCAATATCCAACTGTACTGGATTGTTTAAAAACTAAAGAACATGAATTTAACTAAGGAAAACAGCACTCTTTCCATACCAGAATATACTGATATCTTTGTAGAAGCAAATACAACTTTAATAGAGAATCATAGAATCTTTTATGTTGGAAAAGTCCTTTGTGACCATAGAGTCCAAGCATTAATGCAGCACTCCCAAGTCCACCACTAAACCATGTCCCCAGATGTCACATCTACACATGTTTTAAATACCTCCAGGGATGGGGACTTGCCACTGCCCTGCTCAGCCTGATTCATGTTCTACATTTTGAATAAGAAGGTAGCATTAGGATAAAAATTCTGATGCTGGATCTGCCATCATGACTCTGAAAGCTACATTATTTATTGAAAGACCATTACAGTCGTGGTGAGGAGAAACGTGACTAAAATTGGATAAGTCAAAATGTAGTGAAAATTCATTGTGATCCTGAGATTTATATGGATACTGTACAGTGTTTCTGTGGACATCAGATAAGTGATATTAGGGATTACTACGAATCACCCACAAGTGATTCATTGAACATAATGACCTTTGTTACATTTTGTACAAGTTTGCTACTTAAAAAGGGCTAAGCTGGAATTCCTGGAAGTGGTAATTCACTCTTTATGCATGACTTGATTTTCTTTTCTAATTTACTTGGATGAAGTGGCATAGCCTTTTACATCATCATGTTCTTGCCAGCAACGTCTAGTAATTCATTCTGCCAGCAAGAATGCCACCTGAGATATGACATTTTTTTCTGGCTGGTGAGGTGATATCTATCATAAAGAAATCTGGATACTGGAAGAGGGACTCCAGAGTAGAAAGTAGTACATTACTTATTATGGATTGTGCTAATTAGAGAAAGGAAGATTTCCCTCAAGTCCCAGTGTGTCAGATGAAGCTGCAGTTATTTAGTAAATCTGAAAATCAGACAAAAGGAATGTAAAATTGGAAAAAGTGTTATTTCGAAAAGAGTCACTGTCCCTAGTCACCACTAGGACTTCATTTCAAAAGGTAATTTAAATTAAAGAAATTTCATCTAGTACAGCACTGTGCAGTTATTATTGTTTGTCTGAGGACTCTGGCAACACTTATTTTCAATATTGTTAATTTCAGTGGACTTGAATGCAAGAATTTTAGTTCACTATCTCATCAAAGGCTTCTTAATCTATAACATCTCACTACAGTGAGTCAATATAAACCACTGACTGTAGATATTAGGAAATTTATGATGATGTATAGATTTGAACTTGCCAGGTTAACATTTATGATGCAATGTAGAAATTAAAAGTCCTTTTATTTTTTATGTAAATTACACCATTTTTTTTTAACACTATCAAATCTGGTAAATAATTTACACAAGTTCTTTACTTTTCTTTTCTTACAAAGAACTTTACAAGTTCTTTACTGTAAAAATAGATCTCCACAAGGAAGCATTTAATTTCATTTACATTACTATTGTTCAGAACATAGATAGCAGGAGGAATACTGACATATTCATAAGTGATCCAGCATCTGCTGGGAAAAGGGGAAACAATTAGAGATTTAAATCCTTTTACTCATCGAAAAGAGCATTTAGTCTCAATATCAGAAAATAAATGAAAAAATAAATATAATTGTTGGAAAAGTTAAAATAATTTCAGTCTTTGGTTTTTTTAAATCTTATGGATGCAACAGATAATGTTGTTCTCCCCTATAAATATCTTCTAAAAATGTACAGAAAAATCTTTCAGTCCTGGGTGTAACAATCAGTTCACTGTTATCAAAAGAATGGGTAGTACTGAGTAACTTCAATCCTTTTTGTATTCTTGTCATGTGAGAAAGACCTATATTGAAGCATGAACAGAACATGCTTTGGAGGAAAGTGTAGTCATTGCCTAATTGAATATACAATTTATTTTAGTGTTCATTTAAATGTATCTTTCATTTTATTGGAAAAAAACCCGAAAACCCTACCTAACCCATCCTCTGGTGTACATGCTCATTATTTTAAAATTAAGACCTTCTGTTGCTTAAGTGCTTGTACATAGAAGCACAAACACATCTAAATTTACTCTCCTGTGTAGGCCAATTGAATTAACTTAGCTGCACATTTGAATAATATAAAAATGCACATAATGATCAGTAGAACCAGGACTCATAATGGTAATTTCTTTCAGAAATTACAAGTAACTATTCACTTGAGAAAGCAATTTATAATTTTGATAAACATGGAGAATCAAACAAATGGAAGGATCCAAAATTTGAATATCGATAATGTTTTGCTTTGAAATAGTGTAGTTTGTCTATCAAGACCAAGAGGCCAATTTCTGTATGTATGATTCAAATTACTTGATAAAGAAATAAAGATCCCTCCCTCAAGCTGAGTGAATGCTGTACAAGTCATTAATTAGATATATATAATTATGTATTCTAAATACGTTTTTTATTCTTAAGTGTGTTCTTCTCTTAAATCAGTTCCTTAAGAATAGATTTGTATCTGAATATTCATGGCGCACTACAAAACAATTGAATTAAAAATGATCTTTTTTTTTCTTTCTTTTTTCAGTTCAACAGAAGAGCAGTTTCACTGGCAAACACAAGGTAATGTACTTACCTACATATATGTATTACTTATATTCTCTCCCAGAAAGATCATTTTTAGCTAAAGAAGATGGAGAGGAAAAGCACGTTGATGTATGTGGAGGTTTTTGTTGGGATTTCTGTGTTTTTTTTCTCATTGCTAGTTTGTGAAAACTGTACTTAAAAAGTGACAAGATCTGGCAAAAGTTGTTAGGATTGATAAAAAGTACACTGAAACTAATGTAGTGTTTTGAGAAGGGGCATTGCTAAATGTGTCTCTGGCTTTTTTTACTACTAGACCTAAATATTCTCATTTTGCTTTTATTAATCCAAGGCTGCACCTTCAAAGGATGGCACAATTTTCAGTATGGCCAGCGTCTTGGGAATGTGTGGCCTCCATTCCTTCATCAGCTGTGAATGCTTGGTCCCATATAACTGGTTTTAGCTTTTCTCTTGCATATGGCTTTACCTTTTTGCCTTTCTTTTACGTTTTTATATTGTTAATTTCATTACAGATGGTCAGAAGGATATAGAAGATGAACTCACCACTGGTCTGGAGCTGGTGGACTCCTGTATTAGATCACTGCAGGAATCAGGGATACTTGATCCACAGGACTATTCAGCCAGTGAAAGTAAGTTGCTAGAAATATGTTTTCTAGAATCCAAAAATATTGTGTTTTAAAACTGAATGTATGTCTTTAAGTTCTGATAGTTTTTTTGGGGAAAAACAAGCACATTAAATATATTTTAAGGAAAATATTTTCTAATTGCAATGTTGCTGTACTATACTTTAAGGTCATGTTACAAAACTTCAGCATCACCACCATAAAAACAACATTCAAACAGCAATTTTTCACTATGCAAAGGTAATAAAATGAAACATACTGGGTGGCTGTGTGGAAGTCTGATGTCTGATTGTAACCACTTGGCCAGGTAGCTGATAATTCCTTACAACAAAAATTTTCTTGTGGATACACAGACAGAAATCAGTGAACTTCATGATGCACAGAATGGCAGCTGTAGCAAGAAAGGTGAAGTCTTTTCTCCAAGATTGGCTCACTGGTCACTCATCAGCCATTCTGTTCGCAGAACTGTGCAGTGAGTGGATGGATTGTTGGCTAAAACCAGCCACTGGGGAAGTGAATCAAAGCTACACAACAGCAAAAGTGAACAAGGGACATGCCACTCAATGTGTTTGTAGAGCAGATGTCTACCAACAGTTGTGCTCATGAGTCACCCTGAGACTGTTTTCCAGCATGTTAACTGGTCTGTTATCAGATGTAGCTCTAGATGATGAAAAAGCAGGTTAATTCCTTAGATTCCTGTCTTTTTTCTCAGGCTCCTATCTCATATTCTGTCCCCATCTGCCACAATATAAACCTACATTCACTTCCCTGCATCTGCAGCTCCTGACACTGGCTTTCTTTTTTTTTAGTATTCCTTTACATCTCCTTCCCTCTTGCTCAGCTGATCCCTGCTACCCAGTACCTTCTGACTGAGTCACATCTTTGGAGGTGACTGCCCAAATTCAGCTTTCTTGAGATCAAGGGGGAAAATCTCCCCTTCATCTGAAAAGGCTGTGACAGCCACCTTCTGGAAAGCATCTCTAGCAATGACAAGTCATCACCTACAATACGGTCATCAGGTGACAAAAGGAAGACATTGCACATTGGATGCAGAATTTTAATTTGTCAGAACATTTTTCATTATTTTAGAACAAGGTTTGCTGTCAAATTCAAGCTGAAAATCCTGGGACAATAGAAAACTTTTCATTTTTCATGTGCTCAAGATTTCTGGGCCAACAGTGTCACTAACACTTTTGTTATGGTTTTGCTTAATCTGAACACAGTCTGTATGATTGACATCTGTTAAAATGTTGCTTGATCTGAACAAAATGGGGAAAATGATGAAACAATGTAAGCCCCTGGTTTTTTCTTCATTTGGGGGTGAGGAGAAACAAAACAGACCACCATGATAAGGATTGCCTTCAAAATATGACTCTATGATAGAAAAATGAAACTGGGTAGATGGCAATAGAGGAGATGGAGAGCAGAGTGTGGCCAGTTTATATGGACAACTGCCAGAAACTGGCTTAAGAGATAGAAACTAAGAAAAAAACAGTAGAGAAAGATGAAGATAGTACATGGAGTGAAGTCTATGTACATGAAGAAAACTAATACTAAAGACATTTCTGGGGAGCATCACAGTAAGCTAAAACACAAATAGGAATGCAGGTAGATAGAAGAATAAAGAACAAGGGCAAATGGAAAACAGTGATGGAGAAGAGGAGCAATAGAGATGGATTTGTAGAGGATCATCAGGAGAGGAGCCGAGGTTTGTTGAAGCAGGAGGTCCATACAGAATGTTGAAAGCTGAGTTTTCTTGGCTGGATGATGTGTTTGTGGGAGCAAGAGTTAGGTGCAAAGACAGGGAACAACAGGGTGATGAGAATGACAGCCAAGAAAATGAAAAATGATATGATTATGGACAGGACAATAGCTGTCCCTAAGAAACATAGGTTTGGAGAGAACAGGCAGGTGCATGTACTCACAAGGAAGAAGGCTTCCCCATAGGGCTGCAAGCTTTATTTTCTGCATTGTCAGGAAATATTTATAAAGCCTTTTGTCACAGTGCCCTTATTCCTCTGCTCTGGGCTCAGCTTGTAATAAAACTAGATTGCTATTTGCCTTTTATGGGTTTAATTAAGAATCAGATCTATATGCCAAAGCAAACAGTTGCAGCTCTGCTAATCACTCATAACTACAATTAGGATGTCATATACTCGGGGTTTTTTTCTGGTTTTGGGGGTCTTTTTTTAATTTGAGTAAAATGTTACAAACACATCAGACAGGTAAAATGTTACTGTGTTTTAAAAGTCAAAAGTACAAAAGTCAAGATTGTCTGTACAGCATAATTTGAATTTCTTATGAATGCATTAGAAAACAACTATTATCATGCCCTATTTTTTACATTTTCTGTCCATTTCTGCCTCATTTACCCCAAGTTGAGGCTCAAATTGCAACAGCACACTAGAGGGGAGAATGCTTCTGACTTCTGTAAGCAACGAGTAGAACACACATACGCATTGAGAACAAAAGTCTCATATTTGCTTTAAATTTTATTCTGTCCCTCCTTTGTGTCCTAAAGCTTTTCTGTTACAGTTGTGAAATCATTCAAAGTATTTTCTGCTGATACATTGCTTTAGGTGTTCCCAGTTAGGTGTGCTGAGAACAAACCGTTGTAATAGAACACTGTGGGAGCTCAATCTCAAATATTTGAAGCATGATACAAAAAAGAAGTTTAAAGCCCACTCTGTAATGTCTCAAACACAGTATTTGCATTTCCTAGACACTTCAGTTCTTAATCCTTTCAATCTTGAAATAGGAAATGAGATCTATATAAATGTCTCACTTTACAGGTGTTCCAAAACTCACCATTTGTGATGTATCTGAAGTAAATGTTGGGTGCTGTAGAATTATCCACCAGGGTGCTATTTTTTTTTTTTCTCTTGGTACTGAACATTTTTCAATGGAGACCTGATGTGATGCAGTAAAAAACACTGAAGCATTTTGCATTGTATGCACTGGCCATAAGGCAGGAAGGAGGGGAAGAGTGATGACTCAGAGAAGGAAACTTAGTCAGGCATTTTCTAACTTTTGAGCTCCCAATTTGACAATTTTACTTATGTTAACTTCTCTGCAGTTTGACTGCAAAACTGTATTTTAAGTAACAAGACTGACTCTGAGGAGAGCATTTCCTGCATGCCATGCATTTGAAGCAGACTTTTTAAAATCATCATATGAAAGCCTGCCCAGTGATGTGACCACAGCTTCCTTTTCTGAACTGTGTGCATGTAGTCTAATGACTTCATCTATCAGTAGCCCTGCCTTTGTAGAGGATTAGTGTGTCTCTACTCAGAATCTTTACAATTTGGTTTCACACACTCTGATTTTCTCAGACTTAGTTTTAAAAAGTTGTCACATAGCAATGAGCTGTTACAATACTCTGAATCCCAAACATCCCTTCACATGTGCTATTCCTTTAGTAGCAAATAAAAGCCATGAAAAAAAGGCTAATGGGACAAGTCACATGAAAGAGGCTTACACCGGAGGGGCTCTGTATTGCTAATAGAGATGCTCGCTAATTATCTTTACTGAGTATGAATCAGCAAATGTAAAAAAACCCTTAAGTATATAAAACTTCTTTATTTGGTGAAATGAAAGCAGAGTGATCACTGGTTTTAAAGTAATTATTGTCAGACAGGCAGATTCATAACCGCTGCAAGCTCTCATACAAGCTTCCTGTGATGGAGCTGACCCTGGGACAAGGTCATGTGGAACCAAGGGGAGCTCCTGCACTGTTGCCCACCTCTTTCTTCTGTCCCAACTCAGTGTTAGTTGTCTTCCTCAACCCATGTGCTTCCAGCTACAACCGACAGACAAAATGTCAGGAAACTTCCAGAATTATGCAAGAAACTGCATCTGACTGGAGCCCTGAGCCTGCATCTCCATGGTCCAGTTCCCCATACTGCGGTGATTTCTTGTTATCTCTGTGTAGCTCTAGATCTGTCAAGACTATGTCACTCCAGTTTACATCAAACATGTCATAGTTTTGTGGCCTCAGAGGAGCGTTCAGCCTGTCCTGAGTGTTCCTGGGGATCATCAGCAGAACAGCAGTGGTCCACACATCCCCTGAGTCCCCGAGGGAGGGCACATACAGGCTCCTGCTAGTGTCAGTAGACATCAGCTACAGAGGGTCCAGGGGTCACCCTGAGGGCACTCAATCCATCCTTCTCCCTGCTCTATGTTGCTGTAACACCCAGCTTGCCCAGCTGCTCCTCTCTGAAAACATTTCTTCCTTCTGGCATTACCTTTTTCTAACAGGAACTCAGAAGTACTGCTTTTGCATAAATAAGTAACTGCCACCTTAAATAGGGCCAGGAGAAAGACCAGATGTGTGAGAGCCAATGCAATCACATATAAGATGCGGGAAGCGAGTCATGGAAGAGGGATGGGAATGCACAGTAAGTGCAGGACCTGAAATCACTGGGTGAGGAAACATGCAGAGGAATAAAATTTAGTTCAGGACACAGTTATCTCATTAGGGATATTTCAGGAAACACAGCAGTACTGAACAGTGAATGTAGCTCAGGAAAGGTATTTTCATGGCAGAATGGTTTAATCTAGTGAGGAAAGGCATGTGAAAATAAATTTTGTGAGGGCTGAGTATGCACTGTGGAGACAAAAAATTAATATTTCTGACTAGAAATCTTAGAAAAATGCAGGATAAAAGAAGCAAGACATTATTTCCTCTCCTTCCCATCACTGCACCACTGTCTCAAAATCACACAACTACTTCAGATCCATTTCTTTTACTGCCTTGTCAATGTGCCTCCTTTTTTGGTTTTGTTTCCTTTTTTTTCCTTTTTTTCCACTCACATTATATGTAAGAACAATTGAAAAGGTGGAAAGCTGCATGGAAAGAAGGAGAGTAAATACAGATATACAGCTGTCTGAGTTAAGAAGATTGGTTGCTGAGGACATTTGTCATTAAGGTTTAATAAGGTTACAGTCTGGCCTGCAGATGAGTGGGAAAGGTCCTGATGAACGGCCTGAGGTCCCCAGATGTCCATCCTCTGTGACAGAGAAACTGGAGTCCTCAAAGCAATTTTTAAGACCAAACTACCTTTTCCTGATGATGTTTGTAAATTTTCAGTTTACAGATGGGTAGTGTAAGGTAAAAGTGGAGCAAGAGGAAAAGTTGGTTCTATATTTCTTTCCCTTCTATTAGTTTCTCTGTCCCCCTATTCCTGTGGGTCACTAGCATGCCACATTAGAGGACTGACATGACACTGTCATTAAAACAATTTCTGAGATAATTAACTGAAGCCCACTGAGTCTTTACAGAATACATTGCATCCTTGCAGTCTAAAGCAGTGGAGACAGGCAGTGTTTTTTCCTTCTGTCATGGCATTAGCAAAAGGAGGGTTAGAAGACTTCTAAGATTACTGAGCAAATCCATTGGCACTTTCTTCCTAGCTTAAACCACAGGCTCAAACATTTGCCTATATGGAAGTCTCTAATTTTAATTTAAGGTATCTATTCTTAAATCTTCCATGCTTTTTCTTTTGCTTCAGCCTCCACAAAATGACCATAGGACCAGTCTTTAAAGGATTACGGGGCAGATTTATGAAGATTTTGGTGTTTATGTTTCTAAATGAATAGGAATAATATCATTATTTTTCCCTTGCTTCATCGCTTAATTTAGTAATCTTCCTTATTTGCTATCTAAATCAACAGCACAGACTGTAGGAACAGAGCTGTCGTTAACATGAATCAGAAAACTTTCTGGATAGTTCTCCCAATTGATAATTTTTAAATGCTCATTTTTAATTTCAGTTTTTAATTTTTTACAACAAGAGGTTTCTATTAGGATTGCAGTTTTCCCCACACAACACTGCCAGTAATCCAGATTAATTTTGTTCCCCACATTTTCTGGATACATATTTTTATTTATGTCTGTGACTCTCTTGCCCTGGTGCTCAGGATTAATTGCAGAATTCAGAGCACTGATAAGGGAATAAATACAATGCAGATTTAATAATACCATCTTCTTGGCTAAGGCCATTTCATAATGCACTTCACAGGTGCTACATATTGACAGAAATGCAGGCAATTAAGAGTGTCCAAGTTCTTCTGGGGAAGAAAAATAATGGTTTACCATTCTGGTCTCAATCCCAGAATATATCAACTCTTTTAGTAATTTGAAATTATTTGCCCCAAATGTAGCACAAATAGGTGGCCGTACCATTTAGATGCTGGGGTTTTTTCCCTCTGAAGAAAGAATTATGTTACAAGAACATTTTACCACGTGAAGTTGTATACAGATGTTAAATTAGACCGATGTGGATTTCACTTAAAACCCCTGTCTAATTATGAGGCTGGAAAGGTAGGATAAAATCTTACCTTATTCTCTTATAATTCACTTTTGTTTCAGCAATTTTTTGTAATAGGAGAGATCTTCCATACCCAGTGGAAAAGCAGATGTCCCAGCTTGAAAAAAAGCACTCCTTGTTCAACCTGTATGATTTTCAACTTTTATCAGCTGATTTTATCATAGATATCGAAAATGGATTGAAACAAATAGGCACTATTTACACAATTAATGGGTAAAAGGATGTCTGTTTATGTGTTTTCCATCCCATAGCTCTTGCTTTGTGAAATTGCCACCTGTCAGATGGCTGGACATGCTCAATGAGATGAAATTTGGCAACAGTGGACATCGCAGTTTTTTTGACAGATGAAGTTATTTCCATTTCATTATCTGCTCTGAGAGCCAGGGCTATCCAGCTTAGTCATTCTTTGTGCACACAGAGGAGGTGTTCTTGTGGGATCTCCTGGTAAACATTACACACTATTAAAATCATGTGCTCTTGGAGTATGTTTCCAATCTGAAAAACCCCTAGGATGTGTGCGTTCCCCTCCTCCATTTCAGGATCAGAGCCTTTAGAGTAGAAATGGCATAAGTGCCTAACGCAGGTTATCTTTCTGTCTGCTGCATTAATGCAAACCCAGCAGTGTCTGACTCAACAGTTCATAGCGCCAGATAAGTCTCTCAGAGTATGAAGTCTGAGGAAATTTTGATTTATTGTGGAAACTTTTGTCAGTATTGTAATAAATTTAGGGTAAATATTTATGGTTGGACATTTTGGGTGCCTCTCTTTACTCCATTAATCTCTTCTAAAACAAGGCTTTGGCCAATCTTTGCTTCAAAACTTTGGGGTTTTAAAGTCATCTTTGCCTAGTTTATAATGGAGTAAATCTCTGAAAGGGAGACACCATTTTTCAAAGGGTGGTTTCACAGTTGTTCATTGTATGTTCTCACAGAGAAAGTTGTAAGGGAATCGTCTTAACTCAATCGTGAGTCAAATTCAGTCTTTTGAAGTAGTTGTTAAATATGTAGATTTCTTAGAAATGGGGATAAGATGTTGTTTCCTTTACCCATCTCCCCTTTCTGGCCCTAGTCACCCTAAGAATAAGCATGAAATTACTATTAAGTCATTTAACATTGTAATAGCCACTGGCTGATCACAGAGACCTGCTTTCCAGGAGCAATCCTCAGCAGGAGATGAATGTCTTTAGAAAATAGCTGACCATGAAAAGCTTCTGTAGATTCATTGCTACACCCCACTAAAACATTAGGATTTGATGAAATGAAGCCGGCTCTAGTGCTGCTGAGAGCCAGCTCTTAGATCTCAGCCTCAGTGTTTACAGCCAGTGCTGCCTCAGGAAATGCTCCATCAGCACTGAGCATCCTAAGCTTGGACTCTATTGTTTTCATTCTCTGTCACAGGCAGAGCTCAAAGGCATTGAAAATAGCACCAGAAGAAGAGATGTAGCTCAAACACTGTCATGCAGTACTCCATCACCTCTGCCCATCTGGGTAGCAGGATGGTTTAACAGGAACATCTTTGTTGCTGACATATCACATCCTGGTAAATTCATGTCAGTGTTCTTACTTTAAGAATATGAGTGAAGTTTTCCTTTTTGGCTGTTTTCCTTATGCAGGCAGGAGGAGACCAAACTTAGGAGCAGAGTCACAGTATGGTCTTTCACCACCAGGATTCCTGACAGACTTTGGTATCTACTTCAGGATGGACTCAGGTCCAGCTGATCTTGTTACTCTTTGGTTTGCTGTCTTTCTTCAAGTTCATGTATGGTTGTTGCAAGCAGGAAACCTGGTGAAGACTGAATGAACCATCAGTGTTCAGGGAAGCAGTTTATGCTTTCCCTGGTTTCCTCAGAGGTGGCACAGAAGTTTCTGTGGGCACCCTCCTGTGCAGGGCTTTAATCATCTCAATTCTTCTGCAGCTCTTCTGTAGACTGGTAGGTGCCTGGATAGTTTGTAGGCTTTTAGGGAGAAAGCACTAGAAGCCACTGGCAGAAGTGCTGTTCAAAACTGATAGCTCAGTACATGCCCTTATTGTTGGATCTAAACTTCTGTAGGCTGCCTCTTGCAATTTCCTCTCCTCAGGAAGTTCTCCAGCCGGAGACACTCACACCATCTTAATATCAGCCTTCTCCCTTCCTATGCTCTCTTGCTTTTTCTTAGTGCATCATCTTTCCCTAAACCACCCATTTCTGTCTTACCACATCCTTGTCTTTTGTGTCCTTTCTTGTTTCCATTCCCATATTTTCTTTTATCTTCTTCCTTTATCTTTTATTTTTTCACATGGCATGCAATAAAGCCTCAGTGCTTGTCCCCAAAACAGATGATCATTCATCCTCTGAGACAAAAAAAAAAAAAAATCCATCAAAACCCACACACATTTTCTGCATATAAGTGACCTTGCTATCCTGACTTTTCACATGCTTTCCCATTAACTAGAAGCAAACCCAGATTGTGCATTGTGTCATGTTGGGAGTCCAGAGGTAACATTATGAGAACATTGCAACTAATGAATTTCTAATTTCCCTCAATTTCTGCACAGCAGCCTACAGGCTGAATTTTTGTTTCAGTGTGCTGTGACCTGTAACATGGATTTTCTTGGAGTTTACTTATATCTGCAAGATGAAATGTGTTTATATATAAATTCCATACTGATATCACAATATTACTTCATATCTCTGAATTTGTCCTGTCAAGAATCTGATTTTGGTATCTGGTGTCATTTAATGCTGTGCAACTGACTCAAAATCCATGCCTAAGGAAAACAACCCCTCACAATCTAGCTTTAGTACTGTAGTACAAAA